>CAWUFW010011793.1:0-485000 GCA_963921515.1 Calotriton arnoldi
TCTCTGTCCCCACCCCCCCAGTATTTATTGGCTTGGTAATTGCTTGTTTGGCCTTTTTTTGGTTGATTTTTCCTTTGTGCTGTTTGTGTATGTTGGAAACGTTCTTGTGACCGAGTCGGACCCTGCATTGGTCTCGTACGGTGTTTTCCGTTTCGTTCACGCTGTGTTTGTGCAGTTTTGTATGCTGCGTACGCGTCGGTCGCGGTGTATTGTGTTGCTTCGGCTCGGTTTTGTATGCGTGTCGGTCGTACGGCTTGTCCTCCGTCCGACTCGGTCGTGTTTTTCGCGCCTTGCATCGTACTTTGCGGGTTGGAGTTGGGGGGTACGATTCGGTCGGATTTGTTCCGGGTGCGTGTCGGTCGGTTGGATTCGCGTGTTTTTCCGGCCGGATTGCAATTTTCCGAGCGGCTCGGTCGGTCGGCTTGGTTTCCTGACGTGTCGGTCGGATTTATCGCGGCTTGCATCGTACTTGGCGTGTCGGGCGCCACTGGTACGTGTCGGTCGGTATTTTTTCCGGATCCGAGTCGGTCGGTGCTTTTTCCGGCCCGAATCGGAATCGACCCCTTGGTGTTGGAATAAATTGGCTCCTCTTCTGGAAAAAAATATCCATGCCCACCACGTATGTACTGACAGTAATGAAGCATTTTTCCAATTAGCAGTAATATATTTCAACGCAGCTGAAATTAAAAAATCAAAAAGCTTGCCTTCAAGATATGTCAATTTTGTTGTAATAACGACTGATTTACAAATTATTATAGTATAAGACAATATATCAGTAATATTCAATATTTTCATTACTATATTCCAAACATCATTCCAAAACTTACTAATGTTTGGACAGTCAAAGAGCATATGTTTTAACAGTCCTTCTTGTTGAGAGCAATTCTAACATACACAAGAATTCAATAATTTAGCTTTAAATAACCTAAAAGGAGTCCATAAGCAACTGAATAAAATAAATGTATTTGTTTGATATATAGAAACGGGCAACCATCCTGAGACGTTTTTCAGCCAGATTTTCCGCAAAATATCTAAGGATAATACAATATAGAATTCTTTATTCCAAATAGAAGTTAGGAAAATAATATTATCATTTGTACTTCCATTCAATTTTTTATAAAAGAGAGATACAGCATGGGAAGAGGAGGCCAGGGTTTGTATGTATACAGCCAAATCAGATGTCGCATTCTGGAGAAAATTATTATGGAAAGAGTCTAGTATTGAATTACACAAGATCATATTTATAACTATCTGTAGATTTTCGTTTGAACAATTGTTGTAGTTCCTGAAAAGATAAAAAAGTATTGTCATTGTATATATCTTTCAAGTAAAAAATACCAGCTTTAATCCATGTATTCCAAAATGTTGTGGATCTATTTAACTCAAGTATAGGATTATACCACAATAATGAGTGTAAGGTAAATGCCATTGTGTATTGAAAAATTGAATCAAGATCAATTAATATCAATTTTGTAGATTTCACAATAGTTGATTTCCGGAGCAAACTTGTTGAATTAGACATGGTGACTAATGCCGACAACGGAAACGGGACAACCAAGCTTTGTTCAATACTAAGCCAAGTAGGAGTATTATTAGGTGTCACAGTTTGAAACCATAATGTACTTTGCTTTAAAAATGAAAGCTTTATGATACTTTACAAAATCAGGTAAACCTAAAACACCATTGTTCTTGACAACCTTCAATTTCTTATAGCTTATACGAGGAGGTTTGTTATTCCAAATAAATCTGGTAATAATAATATCAAATTTTTAAAGATTTTTGGAGCAATAGCCATTTTAATAGAATCTATCTTCCCCCACCAGGTTAAATGGAGTGCAGACCATTTTTGAAATTTTCTCTGATATATTCTAAAATACATTCACAGTTTAATGTAATCGATTGCTTTATATTATGTGAAAATAATATACCAGGTATTTGATTTTGTCAGCGGCCCAAATTATATCTTTGTTGGGAACCATAACTGGTAAACAATGAACATTTAAGGGGAAAAATTATGTTTTCTTAGTATTTAGTGAGTATCCTGAAAATTGAGAATAAGCATTAATTAAATGTATTAATGAAGGAATTGACGAAGCCAGATTACCAATATAGAGAAGCACGTCATCAGCGTATGCAGAGGTTTTAATAGGAACGTTGTTAATAGTAGGACCTTCAATTTCTTTGGAATTTCTAATCGCAAGTAACAAAGGTTCTATTGCAAGTAAAAAAGTAAAGGTGATAACGGGCATCCTTGCCTAGTACCTCTGTAAAGTAAAAATTTATCGGACCTCTGACCATTAATAAAAAGTTGAGCAGACGGACCCGAATATAAAGCTGAAATCATACAAATAAATGAGGAACCCATGTTAAATGCAGCCAATGTATGTAAGAGATATTGCCAATGTACTTTGTCAAAAGCCTTTTCTACATCTAAGGCTAGAAGGCCAGCAGGTTGAGTTAATGATGCACCACTATCAATTGCATGGAGTAATAATCTTACATTGTTTATTGTCTGTTTTTCATGAAACCTGATTGATCAATATGCACAAAAGAATGCAATACTGAAGCTAATCTTGTTGCCAGGATCTTTGCATAAAGTTTACAATCCTAATTAATCAAGGAAATAGGACAATAGTTTAAAACTATTGAAGGGTCTTTATCTGGTTTTGGAAGGACTATAATTAAAGCTTCTGTAAAAGACCCTGACGTTGTTCCTGTAAGCCTAAAATGGGTAAATAATTTGAATAAATGTGGTGACAGGAGAGTTGCAAATTCTTTATAAAACTCTGCAGGAATACCATCCGGGCCTGGAGATTTACGCAACTTGAGTGATTTAATAGCTGAGAGTACTTCATCAATAGAAATTGGCATATCCAAATTATCTCTAACTGTTTGAGAAATTTGAGGTAAATCACACTTCTCTAAAAATGTATCGATAATTGATAAATCACTTGTGGGAGGTTTATTATATAACTCTGAATAATACTTCATAAATTCATTCACTATTGCTGTATGAGCTATGGCTGTCTGTCCATCCGATTTGTGGATAGCACTAATTTGAATTTATCTTTCTTAATACGCAAATAGTTTGCTAAAAATCTTCCAGATCTATATATTAAAACAGAATTTAGCTTTTGAATTAGAGATTTGTATGCCTGCTCTTGTACTTAATATAGAGTTCAGTTCATAGCGAAGTTTTTGCAAGTGTATTTTGTATTTAATGTCACTGGATGTAATAAAAAGACGTTCATATTTAGCAATTTCTTTGTCCAATTCATTAATTTGTGTGTTAAATGTCTTATTTGTTTGCGCCATAATACAATAAGACAATAAATTGTAACAATAAATTGTAACCCCCCTAATGTAAGCCTTAAAGTCATCCCATCTGTTTATAATTGATGTAGAACCTTCGGGATTAAACATAAAATATTCATGAATTGATGATAGAATTTTGGGTTTGTTGTCGTTATTAAGAACATTATTTGTGTTCATGCGCCATCTTCCTCCAGACTGTTGAGATACTGTAGGATGTAAAATGCATGAAACAAGCGCATGATCCGAAATATCAATATTTTGGATAGTGGGTTCAGAAATAGAGGGAACTAAATGACGGGATATTAATAAAAAAATCTAATCTGGAATATGAATTATGAGGATTGGAAAAAAAAGTGATTTGTTTGTCCGTTGGATGATGTAAACGCCAGATATCCACTAATTTAGTTGATTTAAAAAAAGATTTAAGAACAAAAAAGGCTTTGGGAGGATGGTATTTGATTTGAGAACATCTGTCTAATAAAGGATCATTTATAAGATTGAAGTCACCGCCAATAATAAGTGGAACATTACCCAATTTTAAGACTTCTGACGTAAAAAGAGACCAAAACTCAGGGTCATCCTTCGTGGGACCGTATATATTAATCAAGTGCAGGAACATGTCATCAATTTTAATTTTAACTATGAGAAAACAACCATTAGAATCAGAATACTTATGTAATATTTGAAGATTTAATTTTTTTGAAAATAAGATAGCAACTCAGTTTTTCTTATTGAGAGCAGGTGAGGGAACAATATTACCCACCCACTTTTTGTTCATGTTTCCTAGAATAGTGACATCAACATGAGTTTCCTGTAATAAACAAATATCCGCCTTATGTCTAGCCAAAACTATCCAAAACTTTAGTACGCTTAACCGAGGTTGTAACCCTTTAACATTAAAAGACACAAGTTTAATACCATGAATATTAGACATCATTGAAAGAAATTAAGTTGAGAAGAAAATAAAGAATTAAAGAAATGACCAAATATACGTAGTTCTGTAGAAAAGAAAGAAAAGAAATGAAATAAAAATGGACCAGCATATAACAAATACAACATAATGACAGAAATATAATTCTTGAATCGCACACACGCATAACAAGAATAACGACTCAAAACGTGCCCAGTAAAGAAATGCATCAATTTAGGCTAACTATAGATGCTTAATAATCTAGTAACTCAAGTACCATTTTCGTTAGTATCCATGGAGAGCGGCGAGTGTTGGTCTAAGTATAGACGAAGGTTATCCGGACGTTGAAAGGACCTCGAGAAGCCATCTTTCCATATTCGCATAGTTGACGGGTCGAAAAGTCCATATTTGAATCCACAACTTCTCAATCTTGGACGAAGGTCAGTTAATTCTTTACAGATTTTTACCGTTTCCTTAGCAAAGTCTTGATGAATAAAAATGTTATTACTGTTGACCATTAAAGATGGAATTTCTCTTGACGCTTTCCGTATTAATACAAGATGGTGATGACGCAACGCCTTGGGTATCATTTGACGAGGTTTAGTTTGATTTGGGCTTCTATGTGAAGAAATTCTATGAGCTTTGTCGATCTCAAATTTTTCCGTAAATTTTAGTCTTAACAGGCCAGGCAATAGGTTTTCTAAATACATTCTGCAGTCATTACCTTCCACATCTTCAGGCAAATTGAAAATTCTTAAATTGTACTGCTGATTACGCTTTTCCAAATCAAGCAATAATTTATTCATTGGTTCTATTTTTGCTGCAACAGGAATAAGAGCATCTAATTTTGTTTTGTTGTCTTGAATTTTAAATGTATTGTGAGAAACTTTCATTGAAATACATGCCATATCTTTGCGCAAATTCTTCAATTATGACGCAATAGTATCTGTGTTAGTAGGAATAGCCTGCATTTCATCAAACAAATCAGTTAAGGAAGTCTCAGAAGAGTCTACAATTTTAGATTTGACTGCTGGAGGTGAAGTAGTATTTTTTTTACGTTTGTTAAGAACTAAAGGAGTATTTTTACCCTCCATAGTAACAAGTTAATTATTTGAGGCAGTAATCTGTTCAAATTATAATTTCCAAGCCCTTAGAAATAATGCCGTATAATATAGCACTATGCAGCAGCTAAAACCAGCTGTGGGACTATCCAGGCCACAGCTGCGCCCTTTCCTGCCTGTGGTTCTGCCCTCCTGACAGAGAAAATCGGCAATACCTGTGTGAAAGTACTGCAGAAAGGAGCTTCCTCACATTTCACCTTCAACCTCCACCAAAACCGGACAAAAATGCCTCCAACGGGTGCCAACGATGTCAGAAGACTCCTGGTACCATTATTAGCATGAAAATAGCCCTTTTGGCTATAAAACTCGTCGAAAAACGGGCCGAAATCGCGGAGCTCACTCCGTGGCGGCCATCTTGGATTGCGCGCTTGGGCGACTCAAGGCTTCGGTTCTGACATCTTCTTTCTCGCCTCTGATGACGCCGGATTCCACTATAAAAGTTTACTAAGAATCCTCGGTCGACTGGACCTTTATTACCTGCTGAGAAGTCTAAAGGGGAGAAACAATGCATTCATAACAACTAGCATGAATCAATTTAAGTAAAACTCGGAAAAGATCACTGACTCCGAATTTCAAACTTAGGGGTTTATTACCAAACCAAAAATAACTGAACATACAAACACCTCAGGACGAGGTTGTAAAAATACATAGGCACTAATACAAAATCCATCCTACGAACCAATCTAATCCGATACAACATAAAGAGAATAAGCAATTCCAAAAATACTAAACAGGCAATAACTGCACCAACATCTATTTTAGTCTTCATTAGTGGCTGTAAAGAAATCCATTAATCTGTCCCTACACTATCCGTAAAGTGGCATCCCTACTTAACATTTCCCCAAGCAAAATCAAGAAAAGATGTCAGCTTGTGAAGACTTCCTAAGAAGTACACTCACGTTGTAAAGGTCAGTAGCCCAGATTACAAAATCTTTCTAATTCTTCATTCTAAGAATCGATCCCTTCCTTCTACCCTCTAACGGCTCTCTGATTACTCATTCCTCGGGGCACTGTCCCTAATACAAAATGCACAATTGATAAACACGCTCCTGAAACACCTCCTCTGGCCAGGCACCTCTCATAGGCAATTTTCCACCAAAACTTGTACTCGGTCCAGCGACGGTTGGAGTGTCCTTGGGTCTCAGGCTTCTTCAGCAAAAGAAAATCTCGGCTCCCAATTATCGGCATTCCTGAATACTTTGTAACAGGTCTCCTCCATACCTAACTCCTAAACAAAAGCGTTATTCTAACTAACGAGGACGGTGTCCTTGCACCTGCAACGAGAACATGAGAACAGAACAATGTTGCACGCACATGAATTTCGCTGACTACCTCCAAATAAGAGCCCTACCAGGGGAAAATGCATTTCAGGCCTACATAAACCAGCTAACATAAGAAAAATGAATAGGCCTTTCTTAGCACGAAAGAGCAAATACTCCATCTAGGCCTTTGACATCAAATTAAACACACATTTAAACTATTACATCTATAAGCACTACATTTCATCACATTTCAACACAATTAATCACCTATACGTGTGCAAGTTCGACATGATGCACATTTAAATCTAATGCATGACATTACACGTAAACTACTTCACTAAGCATTTGCAATGAACATTGAAAATTACATGATTCCCTCTAACTGCCATTTTACGTTTCTTGAATGGCACAACTCATCCTAACATTTCATTTACCACTGATTATTACAACACAGGTTCTAACTAAGATTAAGACACATAAGAATATATGCAGGTACGGACTATTCATGAATATAATGTACCCCTACAATTTTCAGAATATCACTGCGCTCTATCACCTCCGTCCGCCACCTCTATCTCCAGTCCTTCATCTACTTCCCTCTCCTTGCTTGACTTCTGTCGTCTTCCTTCCTGTCTTTTCTTCTGTTGAGAAAATATAAGTCTGTTGTTTGTTTCTGTGATATTTTCCTGCCTAACTGCTTGTCCTTCTTCCTTCGTTAATTTTTCCCCTTTTTTAGGTCGAGCCTGGGCAGTGCATGCGCTGCTCTGCGAGCCATGCTGTATTGAGTTAGAGATTGGAAGGCCCGCCCACCCCCTGCCCATATTTTTCATTGGCTTGTGTCGTTGTCCTTTGTAAATGCTGGCTTCTGATTCTTTAATCACGTTGTTAGTCCCTCCTTAGTACCGCCTTGCCTTCTTTTTAAACCTCCCATGCCGACTGGCCCTTTTACTTAGGTTGCGACTCAGCATGTTGATTTCTGTCTGTAAGCACTATTTTCTTAAGAGTTTCTGCCATGCGCGCTTTCACTTTCAAAGGGGACCGCCCACACCCCTTTTAGCTCAAATGAACGGTTCAGATCTGCGTCTTAACATCCACTCTGCCGCCTTATAATGGATTGCTCGTTCATGTCACCTTAAAGATAATTACTAATTTATATATCACGCATAACGAGCCGAGACGTCAACCCGATGCACAACCGTATTTTTTAAAATAATTCTTTAATGTCATTAAATAATCATACATGTATCACCGTTAATGAGAAAGGTTTTTTTTTTCATACAGTGATTTGTGTTTCACTCGCAGGCCCCATGGGCTCCAGCATCCACAGGGAACCTCTCAGCTGTGACTCCAGTGCATGCAGACAGCGCGAAATTTCACCCAGCACAGCCCAGAGATAGGACTTTCACCCACTGCAGCTCATGCTGAGTGCGCCTGTCACTCAGACCCTGCAGGTTACACCAGGCGCGCGGTGGTCTGGACTCTGGAGTAACTTGAAACAAAATGGAAAGATGGCGCAGGCCATGTTCCGCCGAAGTCCAACAGCCCCATCCCCCACATGGCAGTGAAACCAAGCACAGCTTTTAGCGGAAGGAGCGCGAGTGGCGTTTTAAAAATGACATGCATTGTAACGTTTTGCTTTTCATTTCCAATTAGTTTCATAAAGGCATCAACCCCTGTTTAGAATGAGCTAACACAGTGCTGGCTGTTTATTAGCACAATCAGCGTGTAGAGCCCGCTGAAAAACAAAGATAAAACCATCCTTCTGCACATGTGGGTGAAATGTGTGTCCAGTTTTCGGAGCACAACTGAAGACGCTATTTCCACCTGTCAACACTGCACTCAATCCTATAGGCTCTAGCTCAGACCGCAGAGCTTTCCCCCGAGCTGATAGGGTTACGCAGCAGACTATCCCCACTGCACTAATCTTAAATGTTGAGGCCCCAGACAGCAGGGAACACGACGCTTGTAGGTGCAGGCCTCTAGTAGCAGAGCAGCCCCGTGCTAGTTGTTAAAGCTACGTTGCACGTTCAGTAGTTTTCATCCACAGAGGCGTGGCCAGGGTGCCATGACCAAAACACAAGATAGGAAAATGGGCCCTTTCCATGCAGCTCTTGGGGTACGATGGCCCCTCTCACAACCCTGGCCCCTGGTGCAACTGCTGGAGTACTGATAGCTAACCCTTGTGCCTTTTCGCTTCACGCTGATGTTTACTGCATGTGGCTGGATCGCATTCTGCACGATCGTGCATGAAACCCCAGCTTCTGCCTTAGCGAAGTGCTGGAGGCAGGCACGGGGCACACACCACTCTACCGTGCATTCTGCACGATCGTGCATGAAACACCAGCTTCTGCCTTAGCGAAGTGCTGGAGGCAGGCACGGGGCACACACCACTCTACCGTGCTCTGACCGGAAGCAATAGTTATACATCCTTGTGCCACTTGTGTCGCGATAATACACACGCATGTAGAGGGTAATATAGGAGTGTGTGCTGAAACAAAACATTCAGCGGTAAAATGAGTTGGACGGGCGAGTTAATGGCCAACATGTAATTGTGGAGAACGTGCACGTGTGGTTGTTAATTCGCTCACCTGTTAATATACGCAAGCGTGTATTGGGTAAAATTAACAAGCACGTAGGGGAAATACAGGCATGTTTATTTTCAAGAATATATGTGCTAACGTGCATGTGCGGGCTAATGTGGTTAATCTGTTATCCTTTTGTGAAAAGTAAAATGATCTTCGCGTCATGTATGTTCTCTCCAATTCCCATATGTGTATTGGAGACTGGAGAACATACGTATGTGTGTTGGTTGATAGGGGTATGTACTTATACATCTGAGGGCCGGGTTATTCGGGCGTGTCTGCTAATATGTAAGTGTGTTTACTGGGAATACAGCTGTGTGTGCTAAAATAATAATATATGTCTGTGCGTGTGAGGCAATGAGGCATGAGTGCGGTGGAAGTGTATTAGAGGAGTGGATGTAGCCTAACAGCCAGATCTGCCGACTTGGGAGCTGGAGAACCAGGTTCCAGTCTCGGCGTCGGCTCAACATCCTGTGATTCTGGGCAAATCCCTTAATCTCCCCGTGCCTACCAAAAAACAAGCATTTGCAATGCAATAGGTCTCGCATTTACGCGAGTTTGAGCTATTGGCATTGTAAATGACAATGCCTTTTATTTATGTTTTGGTTTTTAAAACCTAAATAAAAGGCATTGTCATTTACAATGCCAATAGCTTAAACTCGCGTAAATGTGAGACCTATTGCATTGCAAATGCTTGTTTCTTCTTTCTGTAGGGTTGCTGACGGAAGACCCTGGGCGGTCTACAGATGGGACATGAGGTAAGTATTCAATCCCGTCCAACTCCAGATCCTTGCCTTCCTGACAACCACTTTTAGGTTTTCACAAAATGTGTTGAGTTTTATCACGTGTGCGGAGTTCTCCACCCTGACTGAAGAGTTTCTAGATTCGGGGAACTCTGCGCACACACAAGTATAGGGAGTGTAGAGTCATAAAACTCTGCACATAGTTTATGAATACCTAAAAGTAGTAAACCTACATAAAAGTGTTAAGTTTTCCTTTGTGAATCAGGCCCTAAGATTTTCACTGAAGCAAGTCTAGAGATGCCTGGAGCACTTCTTTGTACATTGTTGTAATGGGTTTCTTTCTTCCTCTGGGCTTGGCTGCGTCCGGCTCCAGAGTTCCATTATTGTAGAACGTTACCGGCGCGTGGTTCCACCGTTGACAGTTGGTGTGTGGCTGGCGATGGTGGTACACGCTTTGTTGCTGCCTCTGTGGAGCAGACTGGGAATAAAGATACTTCTTCCAGTATACGTGTGTGGTGTCATTACTACATTTCTTGTCGACGATCGCCAGCCATATGTAGTGACACCCAGGCAACACGAAAGCGTGAGAGTTGCATGAGCGAGACTTACCCGTCGGAATTCGCAGCGTGGAACCTGACAAGCTGTTGAAGGAGCACATATCAATGTGCGCTGTTTGTGCCGAGCGGAGCCGCCAGTGACACGCAGGAAAAGAAACACTTATGTGGAGCGCTGTCCGATGTTAAGGGGAGCCGTGACTGGCCGCTTTTGAGGAGAGGAAAGTTACTTGTCAACGTGAAGTTTGACACGCTGTCCTAAAGTGAGGTGAGGTGCGGAGGGGAGCCTGAGGTAATTTGTTCGAGTCGCAAGCGTCTAACGTGTCTCCTGTGGCAGTGGAGCACACGCTCGCTCAGAAAGACGAGTTGAGGCGCGAAGGTGAAGAAAGCTTGTCTCGCCTATGCGCACAAAGCTTTTTACAATATTACTTCTCGAGGGGCTGGCAAGACTGCGCACTGACTGTATGTTGAGTGTGCTAGACTCACCTGTGTCTCAGGAAATCTCGCATCGGTGTGTACCTCACTGCAGCTCTACAAAGTCTCTTCTGTAGTTCATGCTGTCATGTGACTTGTGTGAGGAAAGGACCGAGAAGTGTTGCGAGCCCCCTGCTGTCTGCAGTCTGCATTACTACTCTTTAGTTAGTCACCTTTATAACAAAGGCTGCTGAATTTCTGTTTCGGCTCCTGCTGGCGAACTTCTTCATTGGACAGTATCCTTTTGGGATCCTCTTGGGTGTTGTTTTGACTTCCTAAGCTACCCCGCTTTTGGTGGTGCGTTTCTCTTCAGCATGGCAGTCTCTTCCATAGTGATTCCTCCGTCTTTTCTTGCCCAGCCTGGGCAACCGTCCATGCTGTGGGAGGAGTGGATTGACCTTTTTGAGAACTACATTGTTGCATTGGATGGTCTTGAGTTTTCTTCTGAAAGGAAGAAAGCACTCCTACTGGGTACGATTGGTAAAGAGGCTCATCGTATTTTTAAATATTTACCTCAGATGCTCGGTAGTAACAACCAACCTGTTGAGGATGTATTTGTGGAAGCCAAGCAACACCTTGAGAAGAGGTTTGCCAAAGAAGAGAACATTGTGTTGTCACGGTACAAGTTCTATACCAGACCGCAAAGGGCTGATGAATCCATGGACGAGTTTGTTTCTGCTCTACGCGAATTGTCCATTAAGTGCAAACATTGTTCAAATGGCATATGAACTCATTTGAGATCAGTTGATTGTTCATTGCCACAGTAAGAAAGCACAAGAACGTTTATGGGCTGCAAAGAACCCCACTTTGAAAGATGCCATCTCAATTGCCAAAGTGGTTGAGGAGTCTGAGCGGTGCATGTTGGTCATGAGCAAAAAAGACTGTGCAATGGATGATGTGGCAGCCGTTGGGAGAAAGGATTTCGCAACAGAGTTCAGTCGACAAATCTAATCCAAGGCTCACGAGAGGTGCAAAGTCAAGGGGCTGTTTTAGGTGTGGCAGTTCATTCCATGAGAGTGATTCCAAGTGGTGTTTTGCGTCCAAACAAGACTGCAGGAAGTGTGGACGAATGGGCCACTACGCCCGGATGCGCAAAGCTTCTGTCAGGGCCAGAGTTGCTGTCGCAGAGGACTTGAGTTTGGATGGAGACAGCGAAGAACGGGTGTTGATGGTCCTTCCTGGCAGCGGTGTTGACGGGAAAAGGCGGCGACCAAAGGCTTTCTTCGGAATCTTGGGAAAACAAGTGGAACTGATGGTGGACTGTGGTTCTCTGTACACCATCGTGCCGAAGTGGATGTGGAAGAAGGAGTGGCCGCAGGTTTCACCCCTGCCAAAGGACATCGATCCAAGGGGGTACCAGGGCGAGTCTATTGATGTGCTGGGTTTCTTTTCTACTCCCATTGCTTTTAAGTCGAGACAAGTGGTGGGTAAAGTTTATGTTGCAGAGGATGGGCCTCCTATCCTGGGTTGGGGCCATCAATTTGACCTTCACATCGTCATTGATCCCCACGCTGAGGGTCAAGTCCTGTGCTTGGCTGATGCATCCACTGAAGAAGTGTTGAGAGAGATGGATGATGTTTTTGGAAGGGGTCTTGGCGAGTTGAAGGGGTATACCCATAGAATTGTTTTAAAAGAGGGTACTATCCCAGTCAAACATACATTGAGGAGGGTCCCAGTCATCGTGAAGGATGAAGTCAAGCAATTATTGAATGACATGCTCAAAGATGGGGTCATTGAACCGGTTGAGGCGTCCGAGTGGGTCTCTCCTGTGGTGATCACAAAAAAAAGCGATGTTAAGCTCAGGTTCTGTGTGGACCTTCGAGCTTTGAACCAGCATGTTGTCACCGACACCTTTCCCCTTCCCAACATTAATGAGCTGTTGCTTTTGCTTAAGGGTGGTAAGTACTTTTCAAAGCTTGATTTGAAAAGTGCTTATCACCAAATTAAATTACATGAAAAGTCCAAAGATCTCACAACGTTCATTACCATGGAGTGCACCTTTAGGTTTAAAAGACTGCCTTTTGGGCTGTCTTCCGCTGCCAGTATTTTTCAGCGTATCATGTCTGAGGTGTTGAGAATGTAAAAGATTTTCAGGACGACATCCTCATGTTTGGGGAGTCTGTTCAAGTGCACAAAAAGATTTTGAGGGAAGTCCTGGGCAGACTGAGGGAGGCTGGTCTTACTCTTAGGAAAGACAAGTGCACGTTCCTTGTGGAGGAGATTGAGTACCTTGGCCATACCATCTCTGGGCAGGGTGTTCGCCCCAAGGTCGACCTCATTGAAGCAATTTGTGATGCTCCTGTTCCTCACGACAAGGACCAATTACGGTCGTTCATGGGCCTAATAGAATATTATGCCAAGTTTGTCAACTGATTTGCAACCAAAACTGAGGCCCTCAGGTTGTTATTGAAGAAAGGGTGTTCCTCTGCATGGGGGGGGGACTCAACAGTGTGCTTTTGACCTTATTAGGAAGGACATTTGTGAAGCAGGAGTTCTTGCACCCTTTGACACCCACCTCACAACTTTCCTTACTGTTGATGCAAGTGCTTGGGGACTGGGGGCTGTCTTGACTCAAGACAATGCGGGGTGTGAGAGAACGGTGGCGTTTGCCTCCCACTCTTTGTCAGAGTGTGAGTGTAACTACTCGGTCATCGTGCGTGAAGCGCTTGCAGCTGCATGGTCTGTTGAACATTTCAGGACCTTCTTGTGGGGTCTTAAATTCTGCATTCGCACTGACCACAAGCCCTTGGTTAAGGTGTTAAGTCCAGGGGGTGCCAGTAAGGGCTCAGCCAGATTAGCCAGACTTACCTCTCGGCTCCAAGAATACAGGTACCGGGTGTCTCACATTCCGGGCTGGAAAAATGCACAAGCAGACTGCTTGTCTTTGAGGAGCAAGGGAGGTCGGAGCGAAGGCTCGTTTTGGGAACAAGACGGAGCTATAGCCTCCTTGGGTGATGTGGAGGAGTGCAGATGAGTGGAACTTGTGCATGGCTCAAGACTCTACACTCAAGGATGTTCAACGCATGTTGGTCTCTGGTGGTAGAAGAGAAAGCACTGTGACCCCCTCTGTTAGACCTTTCATTAAGAAATTGGATGAATTGAGTGTTAGTGAGTCCAAGGTTTTGATGGGGAATGACAAATTCGTACCTCCTTGTGGGTTAAGGCCTAAGATAATCGGACTTGCTCATGAGGGTCAACTTGGACAAACCATGACCAAGAAGCGGGTGCGTGAAATTTTCTGGTGGCCCTGCATGGATGAACAGATTACCGCTTGGATTATTAATTGTGAGGTGTGCTTGGAGAGTGAGAAAAGACTCAAGACCAGTTGTCAGGCCTCTTTTGGGCACATTGAAGATCCTGGGCTGCCCTGGAGTACCGTTTGTTTAGACTTCATTGGGCCTATGCATGGTGTGGAGGAGAGGTTGAGAAATGCGTTGGTGATGGTTGATGTCCACTCTAAATGGCTTATTGTACGTTTTATGTCTGAGGTTACGACTCGCAGAACCATTGAGCAGCTCAAAGTTGTGTTTCAAGAGGAAGGTCTTCCCCGTATCCTGGTCACTGATAATGGCACTCAACTTGTCTCGCACGAAATGAGGGATTTCCTTGTTAAGTCTGGTATCACTCATCACCACACGGCCCTTTACAACCCTCAGGCCAATGGCATGGTGGAACGTGCCAATCGCATGGTTAAGGGCACCATTTCCATGGCCATTCAGAGTGGGAAGAGTGTCAGAGAATTGGTTGATGAGACGGTTTGGGCGCATCGCACGACTGCGCATAGTGTGACTGGTATTTCTCCCTTTGAGAAAATGCGTGGGAGGAAGCTTGGCACCAAACTTTTACCCTCCTGTCTCGTTTCTCCCAAGACTGCGGCTGCAAAGGGGGAGAGGGTCAGTTCTGATGCGAAAGGGGTCTGCACTGGTGACTGGGCCAAAATCAAACACGGAAGACCTGGTAAGGGGTTATCCAAATTCTGGGGGCCCTTTAGAGTGAAGCAAGTTTTCAGTAACTATGTCCTACTTGACAATGGTAACAAATGAAACAAGCGCAAGGTTGCGTTGTATCGCAAAGGAGGTGACTTGACAGCTAAAGCTGCTGGGCCCATTGGCAGCAGTTCAGACACCAGTGCAAGTAACTTTTTGCTCATGAGTGATGTTGATCTCAGGGGCAACGACTCGGCTTCGAGTAGCAAGGGCGTCCCTGAGCGTGCCTCTGGGTCTACCCCCAGTTCTCTTCCCTGCAGTTCTTCCCCTCCTTTGGGACCTGATTCTTCCCGTCCTTGCCGGTCTCGGAGACCGCATTGCTATTTGGCTGATTATATACTGACCTACGTTTTTGCATTTTCTTTCCTTCTTGTGTATTTCCATTCTTTCATGCTTTTCTCTTTTCCCTCATCTGGTTTGTCCTTTGTTTGGTTTTTGGGTAGAAGGGAGGGGGGTGTGTTGTAATGGGTTTCTTTCTTCCTCTGGGCTTGGCTGCGTCCGGCTCCAGAGCTCCATTATTGTAGAACGTTACCGTCGCGTGGTTCCACCGTTGACAGTTGGTGTGCGGCTGGCGATGGTGGTACTCGCTTCGTTGCTGCCTCTGTGGAGCTGACTGGGAATAAAGATACTTCTTCCAGTATACGTGTGTGGTGTCATTACTACATACATTTTCGAATTTCATTGAAAAAATCTCAGTGAGTTCTCTTGGTGAATGAGAATCTAGAAAATAGTACAGTGCAAATATTTTGAAAAGTATTGGTAGTCATCACCATTTACCGGCCAGTTAGACTCTGCTGCTTGTGCAAAAATGGCCACAAATGGTGTACACACTCTGTCACAATTTGCACCTTTTTGCTTAACACCCGGGACTGAACTGTGATCCCGTTCTCTGTGCTGTGCTGACATACAAGGGGTCTATGTGTTTCTTTTTCCCATCTGAAGCACATACATTAACTCTAAAAATCTTCTGAGTTAGTGGATTAGCTGCAAACAGCTGAGCTCAAAATTACAGGCAAGTAATTATCTCTTTGTGCTTTCGAGGCCTGCTGTCACCAGCAAACGCAATAATTTAGAGATTTTACAAGTTAATGTCTGCAATGTAGATGGAAGAAAGAAATGTACAGCAACCTTTTGAGTCAGCATAGTGCAAAGAATGGGACCATCATATGGCCCCAGGTTTTCACTGGTGCTAACAGTGAGGGTAAAACATGTACAATGAAGATAAGAACCAGTGTGAAATGTGTATGAAACAGGCACGAAATGCAACAGAACAAGAACATCAGGAGCCAGTAGCTGCTTGTGCTTGCTAAGTTTGTTGTTCCTGTGCTCCTGCTGTCGGATTTTTGTGCCAAATTCCACATAATTAAGCAAACAGCATTATCGTGCAATTTTCGGTCACTCATCAAAAGAGTATCGCAAAATTAATCTAATTACTCTGGAGTAATTAAAGTTTCAGCCAGACCTAATTGTACAGTGCAAGTGCTTGTACCTACCTTGTAGCCAGTGCATAATTTGTAAAATAAAATAAATGCGGGAGACCAAGGTTTTTCTTACCAGCCCGCTGCCATGGCTGCTGAATGCACTTCACTGCAGCACTGCTCTTTAGTCAATGGGCCAGGTTCAGCTCTTCTGAGCTTAGGGGAATAGTTTCAGAACAACTCAGAAGGACTTATATAATTTTAGTGTGGCATTGCTAAACTCCCTAAAACAGTGCTGTTAGAATTTGAATGGGGGGTGAGTACTGTAACTTTTCAAAAGTGATTCTTTGATTGTAATAGAAGAGTATCAGAGCTTCTGAGCATAGGAATAGCATCTGTCACCTCGCAAAACCACTCGTGGCTTAACAACGCAGTCAGTGCCACGACTGTGTCGTTACCACGAGTTCCATTACAACACGTCATTACAACGACTTGCTTTAGGGAAGCGCTGGACTTTAGAATAGTTTAAATTAGTATTCCAACTCCAGTCGGTGTATCAGTAAGGAAGGCGTTGGACATAAAATCCAACACCAGTCCAACACAGCATTCCCTAAAGTAAGTAGTTGTAATATCTTGAATTGTAAAGGAACTTGTGGTAACGTTGCAGAGGTGGTATTGACTGCGTTGCAAAGCACTACGATGTAATGCATGCGTTGTAATAGATGTTTCCCAAGCATAGCTGCTGTTCTTCTAAACTAACAGGGCCAGAAGTATAATGGTAATATTTATGTGGGTGTAATATTTTGTTGTATTTGGCTGCTTAATTTGCTAAAATGCGACAGGCATCAAGGAGCTAATTAAAACTTTTACAATTAAAAACATCGAAGCAGCGCCAACGCTTGGAACATGGATCTGCTTGTTGATTTGTAAAATATCATAATGCGTTGCATCAAGTGCAAAATATCAACAATTCTAGATTTTTACGCAGGACAACATAGGCAGCATATGAATCAGTATGTACTTGGCAGCTGTGCAAATGCGCCATAAGCCAACATAGTTAAACCAGTTATCAAAAGTTAAGAAAGTGCTCTTTGTTTTTAAAGTGCTAAAAGTGCAAAGAAAATGCAGTCTCACAGATTTAAAATAAATTATGAATATTTTAAAATTTAGGTTGCAGCTGGTTTCAGAAATTAAAACAGTGCCACATTTTTAAGATGCTAGTTATACAGAGGAAATTTCAGTTTCTCGAGTGTAGGGGCAATTTTTGAATGTCCAGAGAGATCATTTAGACCTTCTCCTTCTCTAGTTCAGTTAGGCTTCGTTATTTGCATTAAAAAACACTAAGGGCCCGATTCCGATCTCGGCCGGTAGGGCTCCGAATCGGATTCGGCTTTACCGGATCCGATTCGGAGCCCTATTTCCCGACCGAATCGTACGTGCGTCCGGGCGAGCGAGTACGATGCGTGCGCTCGCGAAATCTCCGACCGACTCGTTCGCAGGACCCGACCGCTCCGACCGACTCGCACGGGGACGACTCGCACCGCGCAATGGAGACGTTCCCCGGCCGGGTAAGTACGATGCGCATCGCGACCGCTCCGACCGACTCGCGCAGTCCGGCTCCAAGGAGCTGTCGGAGCCGCACTTTGGGGGTCCGTGTCGGACCCCCCTGGAAGCGTAGGCACGCGAGTCGCACACAGGGGGGAGCCATGGGTCCCCCCTACACGTGCATGTATGGTGCGACCCGCATCGACGCGAACACGCTGTAGGGGGCGCCCTTGTTCGCGTCGTGCCCATTGAGTCAATGGGAGCCCGTGTACGCGTCGTACGACTGGCTCCCATTGACTTCAATGGGAGTCCGACCGAATCGAGTCCGATAGCATATTTGCGCATCGTACTCGTTCGGTCGGACTGCTAGGGTCCGATTCGGTCGGAAATCTCTCCGAGTCCGGCTCGGTCGGAGAGATTTCCGGCCCGAATCGGAATCGGCCCCTAAGTGCCTTGCCTGGATTGCTTTTTGATCTCTTCATAGTGCCCGCCTACAGTCCCTTGCTTTCTTCGGTGTTGGGTGCGTGAACTTGGGTTGCCAGGGGTACTTGAGATCATCCGGCCAAGTTTCTCCAGGTCTCTCACAAGTCTGCAGCTGAATTGCAGATCTGTCCGATTAAAACAGGCTAAAATTGCTGGCCTGCAGCAATGAGGCCTTTCTAATTCCAGATGGGTCATCGGGGAATTATTTTCCGAATCCATGTTGCCTTTGCAGATGCATATCTGATGAAACAGTGTTTCAGGGACTAGACCGCAAAGTCGGAATTTCATGAAAGCTCCTGTAAATTGTGGTTTGATGGCTATGCCCAGATACGGTTGGGGAGCTAATTTAATGTAAGACAACAAAGTAAGCCAGACGTGCTGTCTCTTGGCAAAGAGCTCCTTATCTGCTAGTAGCAAGCGGGTCTTAACGTTTAATTAACAGTTGCTTTGATTTGATGGTAGGAGCTGAAGGATTCCCATTGGTCCAAGATGCCTAGTGATGGCAGGGAGCTGTCAAGGTAAGCTCTGGCTGGAGAATGGGTCCTCCCGTTCATTTCAATCCAAAGGAGGGAGCGGAGTGTTGCAGGGCTTGCCTCCATTAGTACGTGGCAAAGTTTGATGAATGCGCCCTCCCTTGCTAGTGTTTGCCTGACTAGACCAAACTCGAGGCGTACCTGGGCATGTGACATATTTTCTGGTAGAGTAAACAGCAATTTAAGCAGCCTGATGATGACTTTCCCCAGGTGTAGCCCGTCTCTACCCCTGAAGGTTTCGCTGCCATAGGCGATGGTGTGGATTAGTTTTGCCTGGATTATTTTCAGCAAAGGTAGTATGGCTACTTTATTACGCTTAAATGTAGCTGTAAGGGAAAGGGATTTCCGTTATATCTGCTCCAGATGTGGTTTGTATGTCCCTTTGCTCCCAAGTATTTGTATTCCTGCACATCTTCCATTTTATTGGCACCCAAGTACCACTGTTTTGAGTGCCGCTGAGGCCTTCTGAGAGGCATAGTTTTGGACTTTTTCAAGTTAACAATCAAAGCGTTGGCAGAGGAGTATTCAGCTGTGGTGTTCAAGAGCCTTTGAAGTACGATTTTTTTCAACTGAGGAGGGTCAGGTCGTCTGCATAAATCAGGCACGGCAATGGGGTGTTCCCCAGTTTTGGCGCGTGGGAATTTACTTGTGCTAGGCTGGTCGGTAAATCAGCTAAAAAGAGAATAAAAAGAGTTGGGACTAGCACGCACACATCTCGTAGGCCCTGGTAAGTTGGAATCTCTCTTGATAGGTAAGACCCGTCCCCAAGCTTGATCCTCACCCATGTGCCTGTGTGGGGAAGGAATATTGCTCTCAGCAGGTGGTTGGGAATGCTCCAGTTATCTAGTTTAGACCACAATTTGCCTCTATCTACTCGGTCAAAAGCAGTCTTGTAATCTACGAATGGCAAGTGAAGAGGTTCCTTAGTGATCCTACTGCAGTTGAACAGTAGGGATATGGCCAGTAGGTTGGCAGATGTACCTGCACCCTTGGAAAATCTGGTTTGATTAAACGGAACTAGCTTGTTGTCTGATATCCAAACTTGCAATACCTTCAGAAGGCAGCCTGCGGAGAATTTTGTCTTGACGTCCAGAAGGGCTATTAGGCAGTAATTGGCTGGGTCGTTTGCTATACCCCCATTGAAGACTGGAGTAAGAACGGAGCCTTTCCATGAGTAGAGGATGAAGTTAGATGATGTTCCACTTTCGTAGACTGTATCCAATTGGACTGACCAGAGCGAATGTCCTTTATAACAAGCATTGGCATTGCCAATAGGTCTCGCCTTTGGTACCTTATAAGTGTTTAGTTATCCAGCACAATATCCTTGGTACAACAACATCAAGTGTTAAATGGCTAAACACTTATAAGGTCCCAAAGGCGAGACCTATTGGCTATGCCAATGCTTGTTTCAGGTGCTCCGGCTAGTTCTCAAACAAGTCTTAAATTTGTGTCATAGTAAAGATTATGGAGGCCCCATGATAGAAATATTTGGAGCATCATTTGAAATAACTTTGAACTTTACTACCGATTTTATACTAATTCAAGCCTATTATGCCAAACAATATTGACAGTTAGGTTGCGATAGGGAAATAGAAGCGAGAGAAAAGGTTCACTGTTCGAGCGCCCCGTTGGAAGATCGAGACCTTGCATAATTGTCTACTTGCTCCATGCCTTAAAAAGTCTCCGAGTTAAATAAATGACAAAGAGAAAAACTATAGGTATTTCAAAAACGCATGCGTCATGAATGAAAGATTTCTGGAAATTAGAACACAATTAGCTAACACGCACTTTGTCGTCTTTCCTTTTCCCGTCTGACGGAACAGATGCTGCGTCACACGGCTGGCAAACGCTCGGAGCATAGAACTGTTTACAGACTTAACATTTGATGTTATCTGTAGGGAAGTATGCAAATGCTGCAGATACCTCATAATACATATAACTCAAGGCACACTAAAACAAGATGACCTGGGTACTGAAAAATTAATTATATCAGGGGTGTATGCATCATTAGTAATTGTATAGTCTGGTTTCTTGAAATGTCTTTTTTTCCTGGACGTGTACCAAAACACAGCCATAATGTTTTGTTTTGGTGGGGGGGGGAGGAGGAGAGGGAGGAGAGGGAGGGAGGTCCGCGGGCACCCATACCATTGATGCAAATCACACTGTAGCTGCTGCACTAATCGTGTTTCCTGAACCTACTTCACCTAAGTAAACAGAGTATTACATATGTAATGCGTGAAGCCGAATATAACTCGAAACACCCAAAAGTGTGAGTGTGGCTGCCTGGCCGCGCACATGAACAGCGCTGCCACCCCCGAGCTCACAAAAACAATAACGTAATTCAAGTTCGTAAGTAATATTTCACTCTAGTAAAGTACTTAAACGGTAACCATCGGTGGTGGCAGAGAAAGCAGCTTGGGTCTGGAAGTGATGTGACCGTGATCTCAACTGCTGCGTGCCCTTTCGTGTAGCTCCTACACGAATTAGGCAGAGTCTAAAATGAAACTTCTTTCGAGGATAAACTGTCTATGTTACGGGGATGGGGCAAAATGATGGACATGAAAAACAGGGAGGGGGCGCGGAAAAAGGAGTGAAAGCAAGAGACACAGATGGAAAGAGAAAGATAAAAGTAGAGAGGGAAAGCAAGTAAAAGAGTAATAAAGAAGGGGGAGAGAAAGTGGAAGCAGGGAAGAAAAGATGGAGTGAACGACGGACAGAAAGAGCAAAGGAAGGGAAGACAGAAAGTAAGAAAGAAAGTGGGACAAAAGGAATTAAGTATGAGGAGACGAAAAGAACAAGCATTGGCCGCGCGGCCGTGAAAGTGACGCGGCCGCACGGCCGTGAAAGTGAAAGTGATCGCGATCGCGCGGTGTAAGGGTGCCCGCGAGCGATGAGTTTAATGAGCCATGACGAGGGAGGAAAGCCAGATGGTACCTGTGCGCGTAACCGCGCGCGTAACCGCAAGCTTTAGGCCACAAGCAAAAGCGTGTGGTCGGATTTTTAAAGCCCACTTACTAAAAGTCTCGCCAGAGCAGCGCATGCGCTGGCTCAGGCGAGACCTAAAAAGGGCTACCGGAATGTCGCTGGGTCCTGGGGCCCCATCTCTCCAGCTTTTAGTTATTCACTGAGCATTTGTCTCTGCTCGAATGCGTGATGTGGTTGAGGTTGTTCCAACAATTTGGCTGCCCGTGGCCATCTGGCCGATAGAGCTCTTGTTCTGGATTGGTGTGGGGTTTGGGTGGCCAAAGTGCTGGGTTTAGAACTGGTTCCAGGACTCTTCAAAGATGTTTGCTGTGGCCATAGATTGCTATAAATTGTTTACGTTGTTTGCTTTCAGTTCTTGAGATAATCTGGAAACTGGAGACTAGATAGAACAAGGGAAACAAAAGGACTTTAAAGTCGATTAACATGTGTGCCATCTGATTGTAAAAGGAAAAAGAGGGCAGCTGATCTGTTTGAAAGTGGCCATTGACAGCACACTAGTTCATAAACTCCAGTTGGTTAATCAGAGATGTGCCAAGTCTATCAGCTTTGAAGACTTGACTTTGAACTTGGTCAGGGATCTGCCAAAAGGCATTCTGAGCCGCACGGACTGCTTCTGTGTTCTGTACCCAGCAGGTTTATAGTGAAGTCCCCAGAGAGTATTATTTCAAAAGAGGAAGGACTGTCCTGCAACTCAGCAACCACCTTAGTCAGGTGTTCAGTGGCCACCAGTTTGAACTCCTTCTTCGGTGAAATGTACATGTTAATAAAAGCCAGATTGAGGCTGTGAAAGCCCCAAGTTTTGGAGAGTATACATACTTATTTCCTTGATCACGGAAAGGCTGTGTTACCCTGAACCGGAAGTTGGACAGAATTGCATGCTCGGTGCGCAGAGCAGAGCGGAGGGAAGCGTGGCAAGATGCTGCAGGAACGCTGGGACTCTCACCTCAGCCTCGGCTTCTCCTGGTGAGGCAAATGGGTCACTCAGATTGAGCCAACTCTGGCTCCCACCCCTGTGCCAGCACCTTGTACAGGCATCGGCCACAGCACAGGTAGGCAGTGCCTGGCCGCCCTCATGAGTAACGTGCAGAAGGGTCGTGGCGACAGCAGGTGGTTGCGGTCACGTTGGCCTCCCTGCCCGCATGCTAGCACTCACCTTCCCACATTGACAGCGGGTTGCTTCCGGTAATGTGCGGCACCCGCAACATCCGCAATACACGTGTCACTTGCGACACGTACGCCACACTGCATCTTTCCGCCATCTATTACTACCTGCCCAGGATCTTTACAGGCAGGCTGCTCCCTGGCTTTCGCGTCCCTCAGAGCAGTCCCAGAGCTCGTGGGTGGGAAGGACTCCTGACCTCTGGTTTTGCTGACCCAGCAGCCTGGTTACATCACAAAAAAAGAGTGTGCTCATGTCCCTTCCCCTACAGTCATAGTAGCAACCCAGAAGCAATCCAGAAGTCTAGCACATCTAGCAGGGGAAGGTGAGGCGGTGCTGCGCTAAGTGGAAGCAATCAGCAACTAGAGGCTAGATCATAGATGACTGAGAGACCAGGAAATTAAGCCAGGAAGCAGAGAAAGACGCTGCGGGCATGACACAGAATTAGAGCTGTTGTCAAGGGTCGAGCCAGGGTCAGAGCAGAGGTGGCCAAGCCAGGACTGGGTGCGGCTTGTGCCCCCAGCAAAAGCTACCCTGCTACACGGCACTCAGAGCCGACCATTAAGTATCATCTCCGGCTACTCGTTCGCTCTGAAAAGACAACATTCAAAAAACGCAAACAACACACAATGAGGTCAGGAAAAATCCGAGGTGCCTTAAAACCGGCAAAACAACAAGGAGGAGTCAAGAAGGAGAAGGTAAAACACAAGAATTTGACGACCAAAAATGATGGAATTCAGGACCCAATGTCAGACACAGAAGAAACAGCGGCAAGTACCAAAACCATAGCCAAGAAAAAGGCAAAAATAACAGATTTTTTAAAAGTACACTGCAGGGGGCCCTCCTCCGCACCCCAAGGGGCCTCACAAACTAGGCAATGGCAATGATCTAGCCCTTGAGGAGGAGCCTCCCAGCAAAAAATCGTGCATAATCAGCAAACAGAACAACCAGAGTTAAAGTTCAGTCCAACAAACAGCGTAAGTGGGCCAGTACAGAACCTAGAGTTTCAAACCCCATTAGACACAAACTCCTTTAGTAACCCACTAGACCATCCACAGCTGCTGGTCGAGGCTTTAATCTAAGTGCAAGAAAATTCAGAGCAGCACCTGCCCATGACACAACTGCCACTCCATACAGTCATGCAGTCACCAAACCGGCTTGACAAGGCAGCACTAGAGGACGATCCAGACAATTCAGCCATTTAGCGTCAGATTCTCTTAAGCCCACTCGAATAGCCCGCAGGCATCGCCTCCTGACCAGCTAAGAGTTCCCATTTCATTAGCTTGTAAACATGACTATATCATTTTGCTCACTCCAATCAAACCATTTCAGGTAGGCTGCACTTCTCATGAAGAGGGGAGTCCCCACAAGACAAACACCAAGGAGCACATCAATGAATCACCCACGAACGAATCGCCCACATCAGAAATAAATGGAGCAATTGTTGCAAATGGGGCTCAAGGGTCACAGGAGGAACCATACAACGGCAAGAGGCCCAGATTAAAAGGCTCTCAGCAGGGGCAACTAATCAACCTCCTGATTCTTCCATCTGGCAAGAGCTGTTAAGCACCATAGAAGTAATTGGAACAGCAATGACATATCACGCAGACACTATGGACATGCAAGTAGACCTACTAAAAGCACTAGCAGACCATGTACAAGGAATCAAATAAATACGGCAGGCACTGAACACCATGATAATAAAAGTGCAACAGAACCCACCCATTGTCTATTGTGCAGGTCACTGCTCTTCTATAATTGACAAACTAGCCATTGTTCATAACATAATGACAGAATTATTGGGGGAAGTGAAGGAGACCCTCAAAACATCTCTCATGACCAACCAGCGGCTCAACATCCAACCTAGGTGCAACAACCAGTCAACACAAGATCACGTCACACACTACACACAGATGAGCCCGGAACTGAAGCAGCCTCACAGGTAGAGCGGATTCAAAAGAAAGGAGTATCAAATATCACCTCAAAACTGCAAGTTCTAACAAAAGAACCAGCAGAAGTCTCTTCAAACACTAGTTCACATACCACCCTCATGAAGAGGGAACACAAACGCTTGAGAAAAGCCAGGAAAATAAAAGGCACAAAATAGAGCACTTACATGCCACATACACAAATTCCAACCAATTCAAATAACAGTGACGAGAAGACAGTCACAGAATTGGTAAAAACCACCACTCCTGCGGACATCCAGGCAATTAGCAGTTACACAATATGCAGCCAGTCACAGACCCACTCATAGAACTGGCAAAACAAACAACTTCTGCTACCACTTTGTGCCCAATATTCAAGTACCCAGAACCACCAGAGGCCATGATGACAAAAGGTCAAGTCGACCACTTAGCTTGCATAACACAAGCACATCCACAACCCTTACAGATAACCGCTGTCACCGCATGAAAGAACTCAGATACGAACTTGAGCATTGAAGCGTTATTGGCACGTTCTCAGTTAATCACAGAACTCAGCACTGAAGACACCCATAATGGCAGGAGGCCTTATTCCATCTAGGGGCCTATACCATCGCAGGGACAGGCCATATGCTCAGAGACAAGAAAGTCATCAAAAAGAATCATATGGGAAGGCCCCCAAACTGAGTTCCAAGGATCCTCTCAGCATCCAACAGAATCAATTACGCATGCCACAAAAACATACCTAGGGCCAACAGAGGCACTAGTAGTAACTCCCACCCAGGGCAATCGAAGACAGGCGTGTGATTCACCAAGTCAGGATGATGCCAAGATCAAGCTGATCCGCCATTATAAATCAAGGGGTACACATGACATTGTAAATCGAGGTGCAGTACTAAGACTACTAAAAGTACTGCCAGGCTTAAATCACATCAGATCCAGAAACATAGAAAGAGTAGAACGACATCACAATCACTTGGTCAGATGCTATTATAGCAGCACAAGTATGGCAGTACCGGGAAAACTTTGCATCATGGGGTATTGAGTTAACGAAGGCAGAGCCACTATGCTATCCCAGCCCACTGCAATGGCCAAAATCCACACAAAGTATGCTGAAGGGAGTCACAGGCCCAGACCACCCCATAACATTCAAAGAAGGACCGCAAATAATGAGGCACTTTTCTGTCACCAATTCAATACAGCAAACAGCCAACCTGGAAGAAAATCAGCTAGTCAGGCCCCGCAGAGGAAGACACAACAGAAAAGCATGAGTGAGGCCCTCAAGCTCTACTCTTCCAGCTCACCTTTGCAAAATCTGCTCCTGGAATGTAAATGGTTTAAGCTGCAAGGTGGATGAGGACGACTTTACAAAATGTCTCCAAGAACAGGAGGTTCTGCTACTGCAGGAAACCTGCCAGTTTACGAACACACCAATGTTATGTTAAGTTATGTTAGGAAGTTTATAAAGTGCATGGCTACTCCAGAAGGAGTGTACCCGTGTTGAAGATAAGCTGCACTAAGCTCCAAGTATCAGTCAGTCAGGTTTTCCAGCAGGGGCAGATCAGTCCTGCACTATTTCCTAAATAGTCAAGTCTTGAGAGTTTTCCGAAAACAAGCTTCAGATGGCTCCGATCTCAGGTCCCGAGGCATCGTATTCCATAGTTTAGAAGCTAGGAGTCTGGTGGATAACACAACACAGTCATAAAAGAAGCAAGGTCTGGCAGAGCAGAGGGAGGCCTATTGATCTACATCCCCACCGACATACTTTGGGCCCACGAAGAGGGCCCAAAGATCCATGTTGGATCTGGATACAACATGGATGTAGTGCATTAAGCGTGAAGCAGCACCTTATCTCACACTAATAATTCTGAATCTATACATACACCCAGCTCTCAAACACAAAGCCGAAAAAATTCAGACCTTGATAGGGACGCTTGAAGCCCTGAAGTCCACATACCCACAAGCAAGCATAATATTGTCAGGGGACTTAAATATGAACTTATTACAGGGCTCTAAAAGCAAATTACCAGGCCAAACACAGGAAACTCTGGGCAACCAAACAAGACACAATTCGTCTGACAAAAAATGCATCTCTGCGCTTGAGGATCTAGACTTGCTCACACTCAATGGATGCTGTCCATTGGATCATCCAGCAGCCTTTACTAGAATGACCGGCTTGCTCAACCATAGACTTTACTCTGGTGGATCCGGATCTATTCAAGAGCATCTCCAACTTCAACATAAAAGAAAGATCCGACAGTGACCATTTTGCCCAAACCTTTACCCTGGACTTCACACCCTCCGGGGCTCAAAACGCACAGGGCCTCGTCTCAATTGCACAGCCATTCAATTTAAGGCTTAAACCATGTCCCTGAGCACACACCGTAATACAAAACCCACAATTATAGGTAATTCAAAAACACTATCAATATTAGTTGTTTCCTTTATTTTCTGTCTTCTTTTAGCCAGCAAACATGTGTTTCGTCGTGTAAGGATTAACCCATGACTTCTTCAGGGCTTTCTAGGTTCGTGCAATATGTTCTACCAATCCATGCCACTGGTTTTACTTCCGTCCCGGTACTGTACTATGTCAATTTCCTGTCCATTGTATCCGTATCAGGATAAATTCGGGAT
The DNA here is from genome assembly GCA_963921515.1 of Calotriton arnoldi. Classification (NCBI taxonomy): domain Eukaryota; kingdom Metazoa; phylum Chordata; class Amphibia; order Caudata; family Salamandridae; genus Calotriton; species Calotriton arnoldi. Next base: position 27,630 of record CAWUFW010011793.1, read on the forward strand.
CCCTCAAAAAGTAAGCGTTCAGTTTCCAAGGCTCGGGTATTCGTGCTCTTGCTAACACAGATTGTGTCCAGTGAGTCTCCCTCCTGCACTATCTCTTCCACAGTGTGCGATCTGCAGGCGAGTACACTTGCATGACCCCCGCTACGTATGTCAAACGCTCTGTCCTGCTTCGAACAACGAAACACGTTTTGGCTGGCTAAAAGAAGACAGAAAATAAAGGAAACAATGAATACTGATTATGTTTTTGAATTACCTATAATTGTGGGTTTTGTATTACAGTGTGTGCTCAGGGACATGGTTTAATTCAAATAGGGCTCATGTTTTGATCCCATTGGGAGGGTCTAGGGTGAATCCCTCCTCCTTTAAAGCACTGTAACAGATATTTTTTACACTAGCATGACATAGATGAGCACCACTTCTTCAGCCTACTTGCATTCACTCCTGATGACAATTTACTCAATTTAAGGCGTCTCAAATGGAAGGAAGATACAATAGATGCAATAATGGCGACCAGCACCATCTGCCTTTCTTTGGAACCGACAAGCCCAGAAGACAAGTTGACTCGGACACAGGCCTGGGAAGTATTAATCAAAACACTTACCTCAAAATTCTCAATCAAACACCACATCATAAAATCAACAGGAAATATCAGGACAGAATGGTTCACTCCAAAACTAAGGCCAATGAAAAAAGAACATAAACAAAATCTCAGGAACACTCGCTCACTCGGCCATAAACCAAGTCAGGATTCAATCACTAAAATGAAACAAACTTACAAAAAAGCGATCAGTGTGGTAAAACAGAAACACAACGAGAGAATCTGGATGAAACAGCTACACTCAAGCGAGCAAAGAAATTCTAAATACTTTTGGGCCAAAATAAACAGCTTGTAAAACAGCTGCAACCGGCATTACAACTCAGACATCACGGAGGCCGATTGGACAAACCACATAACCACAGTATACAACCAATCGGCGCAGGACAGTATACTGACAAAACATGCAGAGCCACAAAGTGCCCAACTAACTCCGAAAACATACAAGGCTGACAACTTACAGGCAGCACAAAGGCAGGCAGTGTACAACAATTCCGACTCTATGGAAGCCGTTTGGGTAAATCACATCACCACCGATAACAATCAAGTGGCTCAGGCCAGTTCTCCATCAAGAGATGCAAAGCCCAACAGGGTCCCAACTACTCAGACAAATTCTCAGGTCGACAACCTACAGCTCGTTCAAAAGCAGGTAGTGAACATTATAAAAAATCTCAGGTCCGAGGGGGTGTAAGGGCCAAACGGCCTACTTAACGCTTTATTTTAAAAAGACCCCAGTTTCTAGTCAACACATTTAACCCCCCTGTTCACACACACTCTGGAAAAATGCATCATCCCAGACTCATGGCGAGGCAGCATCTTTCAACCAATATATAAAATGGGGGAGAGCTCAAATCCTAACTACTACAGATTAATAGCACTAATAGATGTGGAGGCCAAGATATACACCTCAAAACTGCTGACTGAATAAGAGGACTGGGTGACCAGCACAATCCTTGTCCCCAAATCGCAAACAGGCTTTCGAGCTTGAATGAGCACCTTAATCAACCTATCAGCAGTCACTCTTTTGGGCAAGCAAGCCAACATCAAACCCAGCAAACTTTATGCTTGCTTCATCGACCTCAAAGCAGCCTTTGACAAGGTCCCAAGGAGCATGTTATTGAAAAAGATGGCACAATGGGGATTGCCTGCGAAACTGTTGGCTCGAAATAAAAAAACAGGCCAGTGCCAAGAAATCTGTCTACACTTCATGACAGCAGTCAATAGCAGCCCTAAAAAATATAGGAGGCTTGGCACACCATAACAGAGTACCGAGGGTTCAAACGGACAACCAATAAATCAGCCAAACATCAATCACTTTTAGCAGACAAAGCAGCCTTGGTGAACAAATGGCAAACGTGGTTGGTCTTGCCCACATACAAAGTTTTGAAACCTTACCCATACCTGTTGGCACACTTCTACGAGTCAGAGAAGCACTGTCAGGATTGCGCGAGGGCAGACAGACGGCAGCTACTCACCAGAAGAATCGATGCTCCGTACGCGTGCGCGGAGAGGGGCCGGACACATTAAAACCCGGCTTCCCTCTCTTCACAGCGCTTCGCGTTCTAGTGTTTCCCGAGTTCCGGCTTTCCCTCACCTGTTCACTTCCGGGTTGTTGTTCCGACGGGTGTTCCAGTACGCGGCGGCGTTCTTCCCACGTTGGTCATCTCCCGGCGGTCCTGGTCTCTTTGAAGTCGTGCTGCATTGCTCTACAGTATTCCGGAGGTCGTACGAGGAGAATCAGTTAGAGTTGCACGGTGGCGGTAACAGCGCATTTGCGCTGACCTTTTGTTATTTTTCTCTCTTGCTGATAATTCATGGTCCTGTGCTCTGGGCGTTATGTGAGGGTCCTCCCCGCCTAAACAGGGCCTCTTTGCTAGACAGTAAGAGAAGGGGTTATTATTTTTCCTATAGTGAGCGGATTTCCTTTTACCTTCATTGCTCCTCATTTCACAAAGGAGGAGAAGGATCCATACTCTACATATAGAAGAGGTGGGGGCATGAGAGGTCTTAGGTACACCCTTTGGTTAGTGGTGTAGGTAGAAGAGAACTCGCAATCACTTCCCTTTTCTTTCCCTCCTAAGTATAGGGCATCAGTCCCGTTTTTCTAAAGTCACTGTATATATGGTCACCTATTGAAAGAAAACACAAGTTCTATCACAGCAAAGAGTGAAGGTAGGAAGGAACGCACTGAGAAATACAAATTGTTTTTATTAAGCATTGCATATTAATCCTTTTCCTATACACCTACAGCTTCTTGGCGTATCCGGATTCTCCTGAGGTGCCCAGAGTTTCGAGGCTGTGTTTTCCCCTCCTTTCCTTGTTTTGTTTCCCTTCTTCCCCGGGTTACCTTTGATGCCCTGTTTATACCGGGTACCTCGGGTGATTAGGGGAGGTTGCGGACCTTATCATCATCCGTGGCGTTCCTGCAGAAACACAGGTGAGAACCTGACAGAACGAGAAGCCCAAAAAGAATAGCAATTCTTTCTGCCCGGACGTCATGGATGTTGGTCAAGTATCCCTTGCAGATTTGGCTCACATGTTGGGCAACCTTCAGGCTGAGACCCAATCCTTATCTAATAGAGTAGACACAATACAGAGAGAAATGAGAACGGATGTTGGCAGGGGATCCCAGAGTTCAGGGTCTAATGTACCGGTAATCCATGTTACCACTCCTCCTTCCATCCCTCTAGCACCCCCTGAGCGTTTTTTCGGTGATACCACCAAATTCGCAGCTTTTATCAGTCAGTGTCAGCTCCATTTCATGTGTAAAGCTTCCTGTTTTCCCTCAGACCAAGCCAAAGTGGCATTCGTCATCTCCTATTTAGGGGGGTCTGCCGCCAACTGGACCATACCCATGATAGAGAGAAACGACCCATTATTGCAAGACTACACAGCATTTAGGAGAGAACTAAAAAAGCTGTTTGACAGACACACTTTTACACATTCTGCGGACACAGAGCTTCTAACGTTACGACAGGGCTCCCAGGACTTAACTTCTTACATATCTACATTCTACAGACTAGTAGCTGAGGCAGGCTGGCCAGAGGAAAAGCGTAGCGCTTTGTTTTATAAGGGGCTGCGAGAAGAATTGAAGGACGCATTAGCCCAAGTAGTAGACCCTCCGGAGTCATGTACCGCTCTGGTGGACTTGGTGGTTAAATTAGATCACAGAATCAGTGAGCGTAGGAGAGAGAGAGGAAGATCAGAGGGGAGGGGTCTGGTGTTTAGGGAAAAGAAACCAGAACCAGAAAAGGGAGCCGAAGATCCAGAGCCAATGCAAATAGGGAGCATCAGAGGTCCTCTGAGTGAGGACGAAAGACAAAGGCGACGGGATAAGAAGCTCTGCCTATATTGCGGAAAGCAGGGCCATTTCTTGAGAGAATGTCCTGTCAAGCCAAAACAGACAAGGCGTTCGGAAAACTAATAAGCCCGAGATCGCAAGAGGCAGGGGTTTCGGGTGTTTCAGGTTTAATTGTCTCATCTAGAGAAGTAGCCGTATCACATCCTCGCCACTTCTTCCTCTCCTCGTGCTTACAATGGGGGCAGGAGACAGTACAGGTGTATATAATGGTGGATTCAGGTGCATCAGGTAATTTTATGGATGCACAATGGGCACAGAAACAACAGATACCTTGGGTATCTAAGTCCTCATGGGAAGAAGTTACAACAATCGACGGGAGCACACTGAAGTCTGGTCCCATTAAGCGTACTACTATTGCCTTAAAGCTCGTGATCGAGGAAAGACACCAAGAGCTTCTTTCATTTGATTTAATACAGTCCCCACAATTCCAAGTCATAGTGGGGTTACCCTGGTTAATTCAACATAACCCCATTATTGCCTGGAGGGAAAAGACGGTGATCTTTAACCAAGACTTTTGTAAGGAGCACGATGTTTCCAACACTGTGGACCATAAGAAGGTCATGTCGAGTTTTACTCCTAATGAAGAGGCTTTGCCCTCTATGTACCAAGATTTCCAAGACATATTTGACAAAGAACAGGCCTCCAGCCTCCCACCCCATAGGGTCTATGACTGTAGGATAGACTTGCAACCGGGGGCTCGCATTCCTTATAGTAGAATATATGCCTTAACGGAGAAGGAGAACGTTTACCTACGTGAATATCTGGATGAGATGCTGAGGATAGGGTTTATTCGTCCCTCAAGATCACCCCCTTCATCTTCTCTTTTTTATACCGAAGAGAGAAGGGGTCTTCGATGTTGCATCGACTATCGGGCACTAAACATCATCACTATCAAGAATAGGTATCCCTTACCCCTGATTTCCTCCCTCCTGGATCAGATAAAGAATGCCCAAGTATTCACCAAGTTAGACCTGCGAGGGGCATACCACTTGGTAAGAATTAAAGAAGGGGACGAGTGGAAGACAGCCTTTTGTACCAAGTACGGGCTCTATGAGTACTTGGTGATGCCTTTTGGGCTATGCAACGCCCCTGCGGCGTTTCAGTTTTTTATCTACGAGGCACTCAAAGACCTCCTGGGGGTGTGTGTTGTAGCCTATATTGATGATCTACTGATCTACTCCCCCTCAACGCAAAAACACGTGATTCATGTGACAGGGGTATTGCAGAGGTTGCGAGATAATCATCTGTATTGCAAGTTAGAAAAATGTCAGTTTCATACACGACAGGTTAGCTTCCTGGGATTTGTAATTTCCCCACAGGGACTTAGCATGGACCCACAGAAAGTGGAGGCCATTCACCGTTGGCAAGCACCGCAAACGGTGAGGGAGACACAGAGCTTTCTTGGCTTTGCCAATTTTTACAGGCGTTTTATTGATGGGTTCTCTAACCTCACTTCCCCGATAACTACACTATTGAGGAAAGGTAGAAAATTCCAGTGGACTTCTGAGGCGGAGACAGCCTTCAATACATTAAAAAAGGCTTTTACACAGGCACCAGTCTTGGCTCATCCTGATCCGACACGTCCCTTTGTAGTTGAGGCTGACGCATCCCAAGTGGCGGTAGGGGGTACTTTCACAGACGAATCCCAGTACAGGAACCCTGCATCCAGTGGCTTATTACTCTCGAAAATTAGCTCCAGCAGAGGTGAACTACTCCATAGGGGACAAGGAGCTATTGGCTATAAAAAGAGTACTCGAGGAATGGAGACAGTACCTGTTAGGGGCTAACCATAAGCTAACAATCCTTACAGACCATCGTAACCTGAAGTTCCTTCAATCGGCAAGGGCATTGTCCATGCGACAACTACGTTGGACACAATTCTTTAGTGAGTTTGACTTTGTTATACAGTTTCAAGCAGGGAAGAAAAACGGAAAGGCAGACGCATTATCACGATTAGGCTATGATGAGGAAACCAGAGAAGGCGATCCCCCCTTAATTATAGATAGGGAGCGAATCATTGGTGTTTTGTGTTCAGAAGGTGACTTTATACGGTCAGTTAAGGAGGCACAAGCGTCCATAGAGTTGGGGGAGATTACAGGTACACAAGAGGTCACTGTGGAAGAGGGACTGTCCTACGTGAAGGGGGACTGGTTCTTCCCACTCAGGTCTTGCGATTGCAGGCTTTGGAGTGGTGTCATTGTCATCCCCTTGCAGGACATCCAGGATTTAAGAAAACGTTCGAACTACTGCAGAGACGCTTTTGGTGGCCGGAGATGGGAGGGGACACTAAACGCTATATTCAGACCTGTCACGTGTGTGCCCAGGGAAAGGCCTCTCATCAAAAACCTGTAGGGCTACTACAGCCTTTACCCACTCCTCCTGGTCCCTGGCACACAGTCTCTCTAGACTTTATTGTGGAATTACCCAGAACCGTGAAGGGGAACACCACCCTTCTGATGGTCGTTGACCAATTGACCAAGATGGCCCATTTCATACCTTTAGCGAGTCTCCCTTCCTCTAGAACACTGGCCTCTGTATTTGTGCAACAAGTGGTACGTTTACATGGTCTCCCCTCCGTATTGATATCCGATAGAGGTGCCCAGTTTATCTCTAGGTTTTGGAGAGGTATGGGTAACTTATTACAGATAGACGTAAGACTTTCCTCTAGTCATCACTCTCAGACGGATGGCCAAACAGAGAGAGTGAATCAGTGTTTTGAGCAGTATATCCGTTGCCAGGTTTTACACACTGTTACTGATTGGGATGAGATGGTATGGTTAGCGGAGTTTTCCTATAACAACAGTCATCACTCCTCCACTGCGTACTCTCCATTCTATTGTACTTATGGTTTCCACCCTCGTACTCTGTTGCCTTCTCTTTCCTCCACTTGTCTTGCCCCTGCAGCACTCGATTTTATAAAGGAATTACAAGAAGTACATAGGGCAACAAGGGTAAATTTGGATAAAGCAAAGGCTAGCTATAAAAAGGGGGCGGACGCTCACCGACGCTCAGAGCCTGACTATAAGCAAGGAGATAAGGTCTGGCTGTCATCCAAGAACCTAACATTGAGAGGGGTTGCAAGTTCAAGCCTAAGTATATTGGCCCTTACGAGATTTGTAAGGTGGTGAACCCTGTTGCTATGAAACTGGATCTTCCTACCTCAATGAAGATTCATCCGGTTTTTCATGTCTCCCTGTTGAAACCATTAGAACCCGGTACACGTCTCCCCGTGAACCCTGAGCCGATTGAGATAGATGGTGATCAGGAATATGAGGTGGAGGCGATCGTGGATTCGCGGAGGGTGCGGCGTAGGCTTCAGTATTTGATTCACTGGAAAGGATATGGGGTGGAGGACCGGACCTGGGAGCCAGCCAGCCAAGTGCATGCCCCTCGATTGTTACGTTCATACCATAGACGATATCCTGGGAAGCCCAAACCGGTAGGGGGATCCGTAGGGGGAGTGTACTGTCAGGATTGCGCGAGGGCAGACAGACGGCAGCTACTCACCAGAAGAATCGATGCTCCGTACGCGGGCGCGGAGAGGGGCCGGACACATTAAAACCCGGCTTCCCTCTCTTCACAGCGCTTCGCGTTCTAGTGTTTCCCGAGTTCCGGCTTTCCCTCACCTGTTCACTTCCGGGTTGTTGTTCCGACGGGTGTTCCAGTACGCGGCGGCGTTCTTCCCACGTTGGTCATCTCCCGGCGGTCCTGGTCTCTTTGAAGTCGTGCTGCATTGCTCTACAGTATTCCGGAGGTCGTACGAGGAGAATCAGTTAGAGTTGCACGGTGGCGGTAACAGCGCATTTGCGCTGACCTTTTGTTATTTTTCTCTCTTGCTGATAATTCATGGTCCTGTGCTTTGGGCATTATGTGAGGGTCCTCCCCGCCTAAACAGGGCCTCTTTGCTAGACAGTAAGAGAAGGGGTTATTATTTTTCCTATAGTGAGCGGATTTCCTTTTACCTTCATTGCTCCTCATTTCACAAAGGAGGAGAAGGATCCATACTCTACATATAGAAGAGGTGGGGGCATGAGAGGTCTTAGGTACACCCTTTGGTTAGTGGTGTAGGTAGAAGAGAACTCGCAATCACTTCCCTTTTCTTTCCCTCCTAAGTATAGGGCATCAGTCCCGTTTTTCTAAAGTCACTGTATATATGGTCACCTATTGAAAGAAAACACAAGTTCTATCACAGCAAAGAGTGAAGGTAGGAAGGAACGAACTGAGAAATACAAATTGTTTTTATTAAGCATTGCATATTAATCCTTTTCCTATACACCTACAGCTTCTTGGCGTATCCGGATTCTCCTGAGGTGCCCAGAGTTTCGAGGCTGTGTTTTCCCCTCCTTTCCTTGTTTTGTTTCCCTTCTTCCCCGGGTTACCTTTGATGCCCTGTTTATACCGGGTACCTCGGGTGATTAGGGGAGGTTGCGGACCTTATCATCATCCGTGGCGTTCCTGCAGAAACACAGGTGAGAACCTGACAAGCACAACTTGATGCTAATTAGGCTGGCAGTCTTTCCACCAAATGACTTAACCCCAGCATGGAAACAGATCTGGTCAACCACGGAGTGTTGTCTCAGCGGATACAGTAGTGAAACATTGCTCCCCTTATTGTGCACCTGCCCGGCGCTATTATCACTCAGGAAGAGGCTACTACGTCCAACTCTAAGACAGTGTCAAATAAGATCATGTCGGCCGGCAGTGATAAAGCTACTAGGAGGGTCTCCGGTTCAGCCAGCTACAAGGCAGTAAATTTCTTGGCCATAACAGCCAAGGAGTTGGAAAAAACAAAAGTGATCCCGCGAGATACGGCCAGGCATGGTAGAAGGTTCACCATTTGTTTATGATGCTTTGTACTGACGAGAGTCTTTTTTTTTTTTACTTGTCTTTATTAATGACATTGCACCGTATCACATTCCAAATCCGTCATATACATGTTACAGAACGTCAGCGATATACCATTAAGAACCAATTATTACTTCCACATCAGTAGACTAACCGTGTATCACATGCAGTGGTACATTTTTTAAGCTTATCATAACTCTTGACGGTGTTCAACAACCTCCACTTACCCAGTGAATTACTGTGCATAGCAATGCTCATCAATTGTTTTGATTAAAGAAAAATAAATTGAAGGAAACAAAAGGTAAACCAAGAAACAAGAGACACCTTTGGCAGTGACTGGCGGCAGTGCCCAACCCATGTGTGAGAAGTATAAAAAAATTAGTCTAGGGTCTGACCTTCAGGGAGAATGGTGTATCTCGCTTTACGTTTGGGTGAGAGGGCCATTCTTATTTCTTGTGGTGGATACCGGTGGGGTGTGATTCTGGGTCTGTGTGTGTATGACCTCGCTTTCATTCTGGTCAGCCGTCAACAACATTCCTTCCAACATTTGTCCCCACTCCATTAGGTCTCTCGCTGCATTTTAATCCACTCTCACGGCCCGAGGAGAGTCTTCTATGACATTTTTCGGTACTTATGGCAGACAGAACATTTCAGCACTGCAGACTCCAGGTGGGATAGCATCTCGCATTAACAAAATATTCCAGCAGGTCATTGCTTACCGTAACAGCACTTGAAGAACGGTCTCAAAATGTAGGTGTTCATTTAAAAAAAATATATATATATTTTTACAATCATGCATAAAATTGTGTTAAGTTATTTTAAATTGAATGTAAAGCACTAATGCACTTGGCATAGCACACAGGCCGCGGAACATTTACAGCACAGGCACAGCGGAAAATGTACCAAATCAATTCGATTGAGCATTTCATGTGATTCCGCCTGTTGTACTTAACCCGTTACCTTATTCATGTAAGAAAGGCCTTTCAAACACACGTGCACTTTAATTAGGGTTGCGCTACTTAAACCAAGGAATAACCAGTTGCCATACATATGCAGCCGACCAATGTGACATAATATTGCTGTAGTAACATGCATGAACTTCTTCAGCGTAATCACTGTTGTTTTAATCTCAACTGCTGTTTTAGATTGTAAAGGTTTTAATTATCCAAACAATAAAATATTATTATTATAATCTGTTAATAAGCTATTCCAAGTAATTGGGTGCATGGAGTGGGTCCCTTGAATGGCAGCATGAATATAGGTCGATAAACCCCTGCTTGGGCGGCTATAAAGGGCTCTTTTTTAGGCTGGGACGAAGTAGTTAATGTACCCTGGGATCTTCGGGGCTGAACTTTAAGGATTGAGTGGGCCCTATCCCGGATGGGATCCGGGCACTGGAAGCATGCCAGATGTTTACGCCCTGTGGTGGGATATGGATATAATTTGCGGTTCCGAACTGCGTCCCTGGACCAACGCTGTAGGGCCTAGCAGTGGGTTAGCCTGGATCTGTAGTTGCACTTGCCACCTCGGAGTGCCACTTGGAGGAGCAGATCCCAGTGGAGACTGCAGTGGTAGCCTGAAAGGTTAACGGTGGATGGGGCCCCCCCAGTGATGTTCCTTGTCCTGAGGTGCTGAGTGCTCTACCTGTCAGCTCGCCATGGGAAAGGATTTTACTCTCAGGTGGTCCCAGCAGTCCAAAATGGGTCAGTTTGCCGTGGGCTTGCAGAGTGGCAAGTCATCCAGGAAGGAGGTGGCTCAATGTAGTGGATGAGCCAAGAATAAAGCAAATCCAAGGTAAAGGATAATCCAAAACGACGTTTATTCTTTCTTAAGTTCAATCAAAGAGCCCATACTCCAGTGTCCCTCCAACTCTGCTGTCCTGCAACTGACTGGCCAAACTGGCAACCGTAAGTCAACACGCAGGAGACAGAACTTGAAACGCACAATTACAAATGATGCAAGACATAGAATTCATGGCGCCCGCATATAACAAAGCACGGCAACAAGCGCATGCACATCCTATACTGCAAATACAACCTCCGGATAAAAACACTTATGCGACCTTTTATTAGGCATTACAACCTTCATCAGCCCAAATATTATCAGCCATTGAGAGCTTCAGACACTTGTAAATTAGATACAATGTCAATAGAAGTTAATTTGCTGCATGCATGCTGACTTCTGCAAGGTTAGTGACAGGCCCTTGGCAACAGAAAAATCGGTGGAGGAGTTGAAAGCTTTAGTCTCAGACCTGAAGGTAAAGGTGGGACACCTCTTAGATCTGGCTCACAGTAGAAGTAGTAGAAGCTTCGAGTAGAAGAGGGAAGGGCTTGCAGTAATAGCCTGCAGTTTGTGGCATATCCGGAAGGTGTGTAGTCCGGAACTCATTCTGGGTTGCTGGTTTATAGACCTTAAACTGGAGAGTCTGCCCTCGTTTTCCATCACAGAGAGAGCATGTACCTCAGATCACCCTCCTCCACCTGGTTTATTTCCTAAGGCAATTATTGCTAATGTCCTCAACTATAGGGACAGAGATAATAAGGATGTTAGAGAAACTTTATCCTTATTCAACTACAAGGTCTTGGCCCATGTAGTATGTAATCTGTTACAACAGATAGAAAACAAATAAATGGTGTGTGTATTGGGTTCAATGGTAGGTAGTCCTACTTAATTGTACCCATTAAAGTATAATATAAATGTTTCCCCTCGGACCAAAGTACAAACAAACCTAGATAGTTACTAGTTTAGAAAGAACTATTGCTTATCTAATTCACACTTATGCTGCTTATCAGCTCCAAACCAACTCATATAGAATCAGATGCTGACTCCTATATTTAAAATATTATAAAACATGTTTTTATTAAAATCCTATTATCACAAAAAATAAAATCTGATTTTTCAATCACAATTAGAATTTCATTAATACATTTCATATACTAAATAAAATCAATTCAAACAGACATTACAATGTTACACAGGACAAAAATGACATTATACCCCCACATGAAAGAGAGAAAAAAGACTTTAGACACTCTATTTTGTCATTTTCAGTACATATCCTTAAAAAACCAAACATAAATATAAGGACACGATCTGGATGCCTTCCTAATTTAGCAATTACAGAACCGCGTTCTTCCAAGGATTATGTAACTAAATTTGCGTCGACGCGTTTCGATGGTTGTACAATTTTTAGTCCATCTTTTTCAAGACACTCTTTAAATTTTCTCTGTAATGTTCCTTGTTATCATTAGGAGGAACAGGAGGTACTTAGGAAAGGATTTAGTTTTGCTCCATCAGCACCACCTAACACATTCGAGTTAGAGAATGATTTGAAGAGTTTCTTCAGAAAAATAAGATTAAACATTTTTTTTGAGGATAAGACATGTGAGCAAGGACAAAATGTGTCAGGTTTTAAACCAAAATCCAACTTTACACCAAGTTTAGCTCAGATAGATAAGAATGTGAAATTAGTCGAAAGAGTAGTGGAAATCGAAATTAAGAATATGAGAGGTAGGGACACAAGTTTTAACAACAACCTTCCGGGGAGTCAGAGGAAAGCACTTAAGTCTCTACAAGATAGTGACCAGTGTATTATTAAACCCGCAGATAAGGGTGGTGGAGTAGTGGTCCTCGACGTGACTGACTACGAAAGAAGGATGAGAGAACTCCTCAATGTAGAAGACCACTACAAACGAATACGACTTTCGGCAATTAGTGATCTGAAAATGTAAGTAGCAGGTCTTTTAATGCAAGGTAGAGAAGAGGGGTGCACATGTGAGAATGAGTACAAATTTTTACTTAATATGCACCCTGTTCTCCCTGCGATTTATGGGTTGCCCAAAGTGCATAAGAGTGTATTGAACCCTCCAATGCGCCCGATAGTGAGTAGCTTGGGCTCAATGTTGGAGCCACTTAGTAAATACGTGGACTTTTTTTTAAAACCTATAGTCCACAAGCAAAGGTCTTATTTGAAGGATACGGCACATGCCATTGCGATTTTTGAGGGGCAGGGCTTCAACAGGGTGACCCAGTGTTTGGTCACCCTGGATATTGAAGCCCTATACACAAATATACGCCAGGATGACACGATTCGGGTCATTTCATCCATTCTTGAGCAAGAAGAACTGAATGGGGGTAATAAGGATTTTATCATGGCTTGCATTACTATGGTTCTTAAAAACAACATTTTTTTGTTCAATGACGAATTATATAAACAAGTTAAGGGGACCAGCATGGGGGCTACCTGTGCCCCTAGTCTGGCCTGCCTTTACGTGAGTGTTTTTGAACAGACGCACATCTACAATGAGATAGCACCCTACTATGAGAATATCACATGCTGGCACCGTTACATAGATGACATTATTTTTGTTTGGAACGGTGCCAGCAGTGATTTGGAGTTGTTCCTACAGTGGCTCAACTTAGGGGATCCAAATCTTAAATTTACAGCACACTATAGTAACTCCAGTGTGGAGTTTTTGGATATCTGTGTAAAGTGCGTAGAAGATGTATTACAGGTGGAGCTGTATACTAAGCCCACGGACAAAAACACTCTTTTACAGTACAATAGTAATCATCCTCGCTCACAGAAGGATAATTTTCCCTTTGGGGAGTTTTTAAGATTACGACGTAACTGTACTACTCTGGCTGATTTTTATCGTCATGCAGAGTTGTTAAAGAAAAACTAAGGGATAGAGGCTACCCTGGCAAGCTCATCAGACAGTCTTTTAAGAGAGCCCGTTTTTATAATCGAGACTGTTTGTTGGAGCTGAATAAAGAGAAGAAGAATAAGGTAACAGATAGAGTTGTTTTTGTGAGTCAGTTCACTAGCTTGAGTAATAAAATTAAAAACATAGTAAATAAGAACTGGAAAATCTTGAACCATGGAGCTATGACACATTTACAAAAGCCTCGCTTTTCATTTAGGAGAAACAAGACAATTCGTAATTCCTTAGTGAAAACATATCCAATAAGACCTGAGAACCAACAAACATTGAATGGACAAAGAGCAGTTGCAATTATAAATGTGGATCTTCTTCCATATGTCCACACTGTATCGTAGCTAAAAGCATGACATTTGCAGGAAAAACAATGACAGCCATGACCCTTAATAATTGCTGCAGCAAAAATGTTATATATTTGTTGATTTGTCCTTGTGGGTTGGGATACGTAGGGGAGACCAGTCGAGAACTACGTACCCGGCTTCTTGAACATAAATCGGCTATAAGAACAAAAAAAGAAAATGCGCCATTAACGGACCACTTTGTAAGAGTGGGACACAACTGTGACCAGTTTCAGTGGTTTGTACTTGAAAAAATTAATATAAATAGGAGAGGGGGTGATCTAGACGCGAGAAGGAGAAAAAGGGAACAATGGTATATATGCCATTTGAATACTGTAGAAATAGGATTAAACTTTAGGGAGGATTGGATGAAGATTGTGGCGAACCAGTAATATAGGGTATAGAGAGATGAACTAAGGAAAATGGAGATATATTGCACAAGGAATAGAGTGGTTCAGTTTAGTGGCAGTATTAATTATAGCGAATGATATACCAAATGAATGTTGCATTTGGGGTTTATGAGAGTAACAACAAAAAACCTTTTTTTTTTTTTAGATGAGTGCAATATAAATAGCATCTGTGCAGAAAACATTGCCATAGGCGATCGGTATTCTGATCGAATATATATAGGTAGGGTAGATGACAGAAATTCAACCGTGTTCCGTTATTTTAGGAATATATATCAAATTGTGTGAGGGTGATTAATAAATTATGCAGTTGAAAGATTAGGATATGTGATAGTCAAATCTATTTTATAATCGAGTGTTTTGATGCTTTAATATCCGGGATTAAAGAGGCAGCATCAGCACAAGACGGTAGTACGAAATTATCAGGCTCGGGCTAACCAATAGGAATCGAGGTAGCTCTATTTGAAACCGGGAGCTTCCGGGTACTGCCGTCGATAGATACGAATGAGTAGGACGGACGTGCGAGATCTCGGCTGCAGCCCATTAGGTGAGAACAATCTGTATTGCTGATTTTAGATTAGCATTTTAGGGAGTGGGTTGGGAGATAGTCTCGTGGTACATTCGTAGTAATAAAGTATGGGTTTTCTAAGTACGGGTATTTTGTTTCATGTTTTCTAACATAGCCGGTAACAGACGGTATGTGAATAGTGGGTTTTTCGTTTGTTTCATATATGTAGCACAACGAGAAAGAGGAGGACGTGAATGCCCCTCGAGGTGGGAACAAGCTACGACCTATGAGTTTGTGCCACCTATGAGCTAACATATAATAAGGTAGGATTTCATTACAAAAGTGCATGAGGGGCTACTTGTCGAGTGAGGGTAGTTTTCTGACACAAATATTGTTCTTTCGCTTCAAGTGTGAGAACTGGTAGCACGGGAGTCAGAATTTTTCTATTGACTTGAGTCAATGGGATACTCTCGACTTGGGTGACATAGACTCCCTTTTTACAGCAAGGTAGGAGTGTTTTGAGCCCCCCCTAGAGATATGGGTGGGAAATGTATGAGCTAAATGTTTTGTTCCTACTAGACACTGATATAGGCCTTTTTGCTCTGTCAAATAAATAGGTTGCAATTCTGGGATTTAATCGGATCGAGATATTTATTTAAAGGACTGTGGTATGCAAGACCTAAAGAGTTTTTATTAGAACACTGCTTTTCCAGATATAAGGTACTTGATGTGGAATTAAACCAATGTGAGGGTGAAATATAATATAAAAATAAAAGAGGTATGGGCCAAACATATAGAATAGTTGTAGGAGCGTGGAAATATAGGATGTATGGAAATAATAAGGCAATAATAATAAAGACCTTACAGGGCCAAATGCAATATAATAGATCATATGGGGGCAGGTGCAAAAAGTAACAGTACATGACGTTATGTGTATATATAATGTTAATAAATTATAGGAATTCTGTATAATATTGAAAGAATATGTAGATAATGTGAACTCTACTCACAAGCATGATGCTGTTTGTACGTACTGTATGTATTTTTATGAGGTGTTTTCTAGGTAACAAGGAGATAATAGTTCCCTTGCTTTCATAAAAATGTGTATATTAAGTATCATGTATTAGATAAATATAGATAAAAAATGTCTTTATATTTATATATATTTGTTTTACACATGGTTTTTCTTAATAATGATAACAAGGAACATTACAGAGAAAATTTAAAGAGTGTCTTGAAAAAGATGGACTAAAAATTGTACAACTATCGAAACGCGTCGACGCAAATTTAGTTACATAATCCTTGGAAGAACGCGGTTCTGTAATTGCTAAATTAGGAAGGCATCCAGATCGTGTCCTTATATTTATGTTTGGTTTTTTAAGGATATGTACTGAAAATGACAAAATAGAGTGTCTAAAGTCTTTTTTCTCTCTTTCATGTGGGGGTATAATGTCATTTTTGTCCTGGGTAACGTTGTAATGTCTGTTTGAATTGATTTTATTTAGTATATGAAATGTATTAATGAAATTCTAATTGTGATTGAAAAATCAGATTTTATTTTTTGTGATAATAGGATTTTAATAAAAACATGTTTTGTAATATTTTAAATATAGGAGTCAGCATCTGATTCTATATGAGTTGGTTTGGAGCTGATAAGCAGCATAAGTGTGAATTAGATAAGCAATAGTTCTTTCTAAACTAGTAACTATCTAGGTTTGTTTGTACTTTGGTCCGAGGGGAAACATTTATATTTTACTTGTGAAGAGTACCTTATTCCCTTGGTTGCACAAGGGGTCTCTCTCTATCTATTATATATACCCATTAAAGTATAACATAATTTCGACAAGATTCTTTGAATTCTTCAAATCACGTTTTTAGGTTGAGCCTGGGCAGCGCATGCGCTGCTCTGCAAGGCATGCTGTATTAAGGTATGGACGTGAAGCTCTGTCCACTCTCCACCCAGTTTTTTCGTTGGCTTGTGTCATTGTCCATTGTAAACTGTGGCTTTTCATTAGTCAATAGGCTTAGTAGTCCCTCCTTAGTACCGCCTTGTCTCATTTTGTAACTTCCATGGCGACACCCTGTTACGTGTGTTGTAGCTCGGTAGGCTTTAATTACAGCCTCCAAGCACTAGTTTCTCAAAGAGATTTGTCCTGCCTGCTGTTACTGCAGGAAAAGCAGGACACGTTCTCTCCTAACGCATTTACGATGCAACAGGTCTCCATTTAGGAGAGTTTGAGCTATTGGCATTGTAAATGACAATGCCTTTTATTTATGTGTTTTTAAAAAAACACATGAATAAAAGGCATTGTCATTTACAATGCCAATAGCTCAAACTCTTGTAAATGAGAGAACTATTGCATTGCAAATGCTTGTGTTTTTTTAGTGATAAGACTTTTTTTTATTACAATACACGGGCCTCTCGCAAACACATGCGGAGCCTACTGCCGGTGCTTTCTGTGCTGATAGAAAGGGTTAACTCTCCGTGCCCTCCACACCCTTGCCTTCGGATGCGTTGGTACATTGTTTTCCTCATCCATGACTTATTCACAGCCCTTCCTTACAAATTGAAGAGCTGTAACTGAGTTTAAAAAATGTATTTGTGAAAGTTACGTGTTTTTCTGTGCTTACTTGTTGTTGAGAAGGGAGCTTGGCTTTCTATTTAATTTCTTATTTAGGTTTGAAGAGTTTCTTTGTTTTCAATAGGGCGCGCAAATAACTTAAATTCTACATGCAAACACCTCCCCATATGCCAGTCACAGCAATGATAGAGATCTTTATGGCTATGCTAATTCTCTGGTTAGTCGAGCATGGCTGTCTCCTTTCTTAACACAGTTACAGACTATTTAACCCTTTCTCGCCACTTCAGACTCCCTGACTCTAATTTGGTGTTGTTTGGGTGGAAATACAATGTTACTGCCGATGGCTTAAAAGGTAAAATGTGTATTTTTAAGCCTTTAGGCTACTGTAGCATGTCAGCTGATTGTAAGGCTCTTACACCTTTGTTTTTTTAAAGCAAGAAGGGTCCGACAAGAAGTTTGGAGTGACGGACGATTGATTACACCGTAGTTGTGTTTAGAAAGATAGCTATGCTATATTAAAGAGAAAGTTAGCATAGCTGTAAAGATTGCTCTCCCCGCCATGACCTGCATATCTGTGTTTTTTTGGTACGTAAACATTGTGTGGACTGCTGTAAATCACTGGTTGTGAAGCTTCCCACCGGGACTAAAACCTACTTCCTAAGCTGCTAAGTTACTGGTTGGGGATAGCAAGCCACATATGCTGTTCTTTATTGTTACTCAATAGAGAAAGAATTACTGAGTGATTGTTGCCAAGATGTAAAGGATCAAACCAAAACGTTGTGTTTCCTTGCAAAAAACAAAAAAGTTCATTCTAAACACACCCAAAGCAACATTTACGATAGTGATGGAGCAAGGTCTCGGACACGAGATTTGCTCGGAAGCAATCTCCTCGATTTAACTTACTAGCAAATTAACTAATGACATGTCTCATGATTAATAATATGCACTTTTCATTATACGCGGTAAAAGAATGAAGCTTGCTTATGTGTTTACTAACTGCAAATAACACGGACGTAGGACTAGGACGCATTTAACATGGGATCTTTTCTGCGCATGCGTCTACTGCATCTACGTAGTATGACGTGCTTTCGCTTGGAGGGAAATTCTGGCGCTTGCGCAAAGAGCTATAAAATGGCCGCTTGAAAGCTCACATGCATGGCACCTGCTTGCTGAAATTAGAAATGGATTTATAACTAACGCAAATGCAGAGAGAGAAATAACAATTGGTATGGGATAGAGTAGAGGTTGGAGGTATACAGTGAAACCATTTATTTTTGAGAATAACATTTCTCTTTTTGACTTTATTATTAGTGCGTATTTGGGCCTGTTAAAGTTGTCCGAGTCGAGCAAACCAATATGGCGCGACGCATGCGCCCTGACACGAAAGCCTGGGAGATGACTAAGGATTTGACACGAGTCCAAGGTCGGCGGAGATGTGCCCTGGGAACATGAGGGTGAAGAGTTCATATGAAGGAACTTATTCAAAGACATCAGTTACAAATGTATTTAATAAAGTGTAAAGATGTATGGGAAAGGAAGGGCGGAATAAAGTTTGATGGGAGGAGTTTGGAAAACAATGGTTAAAAGGGAATAAATGAAAATAAGTGTGGTGTGATGATCATCCCCCCTAGCCGTCCAATCAGAAGTTAGTATTCTGTGCAAATGAAACATTAATGGGTGGTACATGCTTATGGAATGGTATAATTGAGGTAGTTTTAGTTAGAAAAGAAGGCTGGTGGGCACACGCTGGAGAGTGATTTGGGAAAGTCACGAAGAAGCTTTGATGCGCGTTGAAGGAGCTTGACAACGGGGTGCTCTGGGGTGGTGCTCTGAAAATCTGATGAAAAAAATCGAATGCAGAATCATCTACCAGATTTGGGTGGGTTTAGAAGGGTAATTACGGAAGAACCACGAGGAGGAAGAGAGTGTCAGAGAGGGGTGCAACGTAATGATCGGTAACTAGTGAGGTGAGGTATCCTGTCCTGATTCCTATCCTGAAGCCTTTGTCTCCTGATCTATCCTGGGAGGCCTTTACCAGCCCTTTGGCCAGAGGGTTGGTCTTCACACCATACTTTGGTAACTATGAGATTCATCGTTTGATAAATGCTCTTCTGTCTCTATCCTCTTCTTTCTGAGCAGAGTTATTGTGTGGATCTGAATTGATAAAAGTTTAACTGTGTTATTTTGAATTGGCACTCCCGCGAATGAGGGTGTTTGTACTGAAACGCTTTGAGATGGTTCAAAACCCCTAACTTTAGATAAAGGTTTTAAAAACTTATTGAGTCTGTCATTATTTTACTTATTAAGGAATGCATAATAAGATATGTCAATTATCGCCATCAACTAGTTTTACCTAACTGGTCCATTGACCAGAGGAAAGAACTGTTTGATCAGCAGAAGGTTTAGTTAAAGAAGCAATAACTAGATCCTGAGGTATGAGTAACATATAAAACTGTTAAACTCCAGTGGTTTACTTAGAGCGCAGCGGAAGCGAGTTGTATGGGCCCAAGAGAGTATATGGTAGTAGAGTATCTGTTGTTAGTAGACCGCTGGATCAATAGTATAGAAAGTTGTGGCAATTTTTTGTGCGACCCATGATGCACTAGGACACTTCTCAATGTCATATAGATCAAAATGCTTACACTTTATGCATGAACCAAATGTAATCTCCATATATAAAATGACAGTGTTAGACATGTCTAATAAGATCTCCCTTCTCTAACAAATGAACTGTTCTCTGCCATTTGCTGGGTTTCACCCTTTCCCTTTTCATAGTGCAAGGTAAGAGAGCAGCTTAGCTGTGATGCCAGATAACCATAAAAGGGCGTAAATGCATTTTAAGTGTGTGGGGTGTGCTCCAAAGGCAAAAAAAAATTTGACTTTGAAAAATGAAACACTTTGCATGGTGCATTGCAATTGTGTAAAGGCCTTTTTCACTACATTCACTTTTCTGTTAAGCTTGTGATGGTATATCATAGAAAAAAGGCACTTCTTTGCATAGCTACACAGCTTTTTATGAGCAGAGTTGCCTTCATTGCCAGTCATCTATGCAAGGCCACTGCACACAACTGCACTCCAACAACACCAACAGAAGCATAGCACCACCTCAGCATCACTCAGCCCAAGCGCAGCACCACCTCAGAACCAGCGCAGACAACCTCCGCACAGCACACCACCTCAACACCACCTCTGCACCAGTGCAGCACCACCGCACCACCTCAGTATCACTCAGTACTACTTCAGCACCAGTGCAGCACCACCCCAGCATCAGCATAGCATCAATGCAGCACCAACTCAGCCCCACCACGGAATTAGCACAGCACCAACTCAGCACCAGCGCAGCACCACCTCAGCAGCAACTCATCACCAATGCAGCACCACTTCAGCATTAGCACAGCAGCACCAGTGCAGCTTCACCTTAGCACCAGCTCTGCATTACTAAGCACCACTTGAACACCAGCACAGCACCACCAAAGTATCACTCAGCACCACCTCAGCATCACTCAGCACCCCCACAGCATCACTCTGTCCCACCTCAGCACCAGCGCAGCATTACCTAAGCATCACTCAACACCACCACCTCAGCACAGCACTACCTCCGCATCAGTGCACCACTTCCTGTGCAGCACCAACGCAGCCCCAACACAGCATCAGCACAGCACCACCTCAGCCGCAACTCAGCACCAACGCATCACCAGCACAGCATCACCTGAATATCACCAAAGCATCACTCAGCACCACCTCAGCATTACTCAGCACCACCCCAGCATCACTCAGCACCACCCCAGCACCACCTCAGCATCACTCAGCACCACCTCAGCATCACACGGCACCACCTCAGTATCACCCGGCACCACCTCAGTATCACTCAGTACCACTTCAGCACCAGTGCAGCACCACCCCAGCATCAGCATAGCATCAATGCAGCACCAACTCAGCCCCACCACGGAATTAGCACAGCACCAACTCAGCACCAGCGCAGCACCACCTCAGCAGCAACTCATCACCAATGCAGCACCACTTCAGCATTAGCACAGCAGCACCAGTGCAGCTTCACCTTAGCACCAGCTCTGCATTACTAAGCACCACTTGAACACCAGCACAGCACCACCAAAGTATCACTCAGCACCACCTCAGCATCACTCAGCACCCCCACAGTGTCACTCAGCAGCACCTCAGCATCACTCAGCACCACCTGAGCTCCACCACAGCACCACCTGAGCACCGCATCAGCACAGCACCATCTTAGCATCAGCACAGTACCAACTCCTCATCAGTGCACCACCACCACCAGTGCAGCACCATCTCATCAGCACAGCACCATCTCAGCATTAGTGCAGCACCACCAGCGCAGCCCCACCTCAGCACCTGTGCAGCCCCACCTCAGCAGCAATTCAGAACCAACGCACCACTTCAGCATCAGTGCAGCACCACCTCAGCACAGAACCAACTCAGCATCACTTAGCACAACCTCAGCACCAGTTCAGCACCACCACCTCAGCAGGAGTCATCACCACAGCATCACTCAGCAACTCAGTGCCACCTAAGTATCATTCAGCATCACCTGAGCATCACCTCCGAACCAGCACACCGACACTTCAGCTTCACCTCAGTATCATTCAGGATCACCTGTCACCACCACCTCAGCATCACTCCGCACCACCTCAGTCTGCCCTCGGAATCTGGCATGTTGATTGTCCCCTAGTGTCACTCCACTGCTCCTATTGTAATTGAGGTACGATGCCCCAACCTCCACCCTCCCGTTGTTTATGTCCTCCTCCCCCCATAACAAAACAAAACGATAACAAATAAGTAAGGCAGGGAAAAGTTGCCAGCATTGCATGGACAAAAAAACTAGAGCACATTTTTTGTGTTAATTCTGTTTTTATTAGGGTCGTTCAGTTGTATATAACGTTTTCTTGGTTATATATAGGGTGACAAAAATGGTTATAACACTTTTTTTATTATAACTTTTCAACATGCTGCACAACATTCACAATGCTCTACAACACAGCTTAAAGACATTAACAAAGTCAATAGCTCTGTCTAAACACTTATAAGGTCCCAAAGGCGAGACCTAGTGGCTATGTCAATGCTTGTTTATTGGACTGACTATGCAATTCTACCAGTTCAGGGACTGCTGAGCTAGCTCTTGTTTGCTGGCTAACCCCCGTAATTTGGCAGGTGGTCACGAGCGTCCAATATTGCAGTGAGCAGATAATCACACCAGCTGTGTTAAAAGAATCTTATGATAGCGACAGCCTGCGATTAGTGCTACGGCTGGCACGGTTTAGAGGGCATCCGCAGCATCATCGCACACGCCTGCATCCTCCACCTCTAGGGTTTACTGAGCTCTGCGCTTTCTAGAAACTATAAGCCAATAAACATTGACTTGCTCTGCAAGGATGTTAGCCACGCCCCTGACAGCCATCTGCGGCAGTGTAAGAGCTATCCGCCTAAGCGTCTCTGAGCAGAGCCAAGATCACCGACATAGAAGAAGGACACGAAGCGCGTGATCTGATGCCATGAGTCAACTGGGTCCAGTGGCCATCTTCAAATACCATGACCCCTTGAAGGCAGAGATTATTTTTCAATACCTGCGGCCCCTGTGCCGCGTATATTAAGATATCAATGTAAAAGAATCAACTGTTTGGTATGATTCTAATATATGTTAATTAATATTATTGTATTGACATGTTTATAATTTACTATCCTCGCTAACACACATAAACGTTTTGTTGTTGCAAATATACTGCCTCACGAGCACTCCACATAAAAGCCCGATGTTGAAAGACAGTAGAGACCCCTACATGCCCGAGTGATATGCCTTCGTACAACTATAGCCTCGCTGCCAGATTAGCTCTTCCTCCGTGGTTTCTCAACGCGACAACCGCGCTCTCATACATTCACAAAAGCGATGGCTCCACCTCGTTTCCTTTATTATGTATTATTGCCCTTGAAATCTTTTTTTCATTCTCTCAGCTTCGCCTCTGCGTTTAATT
The DNA here is from genome assembly GCA_963921515.1 of Calotriton arnoldi. NCBI lineage: Eukaryota > Metazoa > Chordata > Amphibia > Caudata > Salamandridae > Calotriton > Calotriton arnoldi. The sequence goes on from CAWUFW010011793.1 coordinate 50,989, forward strand.
GCATCGGCATGGCCTCGCTCCCTTCCTGCTTATCTTAAGGTACAAGGCTCCACCCGGTTTTATTTCCCACACATTCATTACCTATCTTCATAGGAAAACTAAAGCTACAACTAGAAATACTTTTAGCCCCGCCCACAATCTCTGACTACTTCTTGAACCCGCCCCCTTTCATAAATGAATCCTTGGCCCCGCCCCTTTTCCAGGCACAGTAAGCTCCTCCTACATATCGTTCCGTCCTTTTGCCATTGCCCCGCTGCAGAACTTCTACATCTACACCCCCTGTGTACTAACCAGTAAGACACGCCCCCCGTCTGAAAGCCTCCGGCTCCCATTTGTTGTCTTTTTTTTTTTTTTCCTCTCCGCCCGTAAGTGGCGACGTCAGTGAGAGCCCGTCGTGGAGTGACGTCAGCGTGTGGCCGACGTACAGTGACGTCATCAGGCTCGGCCTGGCGGCGGTGCCGGTTTCATAAACTGGACTTTGAAGCTTCTGATGGAGTCTTAGGCACCGGGCATACTGGAGCTACCCCTCGTGCCCGCACCTGCCACTTCCGTGCCAACCCTCCCACCCGAGGCCCCTCATGTGAGGAGACACTATCCCGTTTGGCGACTGTAGCAGAGCGGCGCGGCATGGAGCGCCTCCGGCGGCTCAGCACCACGGAGATCCCTGGGTGGCCCTGCTCGTTCCTGTTCTGCCTCTTGTTGGCGGTAGGGCCTGGTGCCCGGGCCGCAGCGGCTGGGGGAGCCGGATCCAGCGCTGCTGCGCCCGGCGCCTTGCTACCCAAGGAGTGCGACAAGCCCTGCGTGAATGGGGCCTGTAACCCGGCGAACGGGCAGTGCTTGTGCCAAGCCGGCTGGGTCGGGGATCAGTGCCAGCACTGCGGGGGCCGGTTCAGGTGAGTACCAGGCACTGTTGGAGGTTGTTGGGTTACGTTTCATGGGCCTTAAGGGCACCAAGTAACTATGGCAAAGGAATACGAACGAAACCTTACCGGTGAAGGGTGCCTGCCTTTATCAGAAGAGCGGTACAACGAGGAAGCAGCCTAGTGCAGGGCATCTGTCACAAAGGACAACGGCATCGTGCTTAGGGGGTATGGTGAGACGGGCTCTTGTGCCAAGAGAACTGTGGCAGAGCGTTAAGGGTAGAGAGTATGTAAGAGAAGGGGCAAATAAGTATGTGCCACTTTTCAGTGATGGATATGTGTCAAGCGAAGGCATTTTGTTTCGTTATGAAGTTATATAATTGATGCACTTTTAAATAGTGCAAACTGAATTATTTCCATCCCATATCACAGTTTTGCCTGCTGCACAGGTTATGTGATGATTCTCCTCAGAGGTACTTACTTTATTTAACCCGGCAGTGTTGTGGAATCAGTTGCCTTATTGGGCTTTGAACTATAAGGAACTACAAGATTACATAGATGTTTGCACAGTGGGTACACTAATCATCTGAGCCGTCTAGCAGCTTGTAAGTTATCTTTCACGATTGCGAGGCATTCCTTCCTGCTTGGAACAGGGCTCTCTTTAATCCCATACTCTGTTTAGGTGTTACATGAAGTGCCACAGAAGGCCACTTCAGAGTGTTGTTATTTTGCAAGCATGTAAAAATGGCTAACAGTTATACAATAGTGAGCATCATTTGCAACAAAACCTATGTCATTCCATTAGTAGCCCTAGAGATAACTCGAGGAAGGCCTTCAGTAATCAGGCTCTATACATGTTAACAGCATGGGATTAGAGAAACCGTCGGATATGATAACCTTTGGTCTGAAGCTCCTCCAGATTCGAATGCCTTGGTGTGAAGTCCTGTCTGTGCACAAGTTCAGCAGACAGCATCTTGTGGCTAGCTGTGTATAGTTGTGTAGCCTGGAGTGATGCTAATTAGGTACTGGAATGTTAAGAGGGTTGCTTATGCCAAGCTTATCTATTTCTCTTCTGCTCGTTGCCATCTTCAATTAAAAGCGTGTTTAAGCATGATCCCCACTGCAGTTGATGTTTAAGCTTACTAAATCTTTTTTGCCAGTCCCTAATGGAGTGAGACAATCTGATGTTTGACGTGTATATACATTGGGCATCAGAACATCATGTTAAATCAGATGGATGTGTGCGTGTTTTTTGTTTAATTTTCATAGGAAAGCACATTATCAGTATTCGTGCCAGAGGTGTCAGGTGCCGTGTAATGTAAGTAGCTTTTCCAAAGAAGACATACTTCCTGAAGGGAGTCATGCCACTGATCTAATCTGATACAAAGACGGAAACTGAAAATTTACAGAGGATTTTTTTACTAGGGATTACATTGGATTCAGAATCCAAACTTGTGTGCACTTTTATGATGCAATGTAGTAAAATAGTAGTGTGTATTTTTCTGATGTGCTCCATACTTTTTGGTTTTACTGAGATCAATGTATTTTGGCCAAATTCTAGGTGCTGACCAGGGTGGGCCAGTTTACCTCAAAAAATCTATTACGAGCCCCACACATCTCGCTAGATGAAGCTGAAGGTGCTATGGGCACGGTTATGTTATTTAATCCCAACTTTTTGTTTGCTTGGCCTGGCTACAGGAGTACAATAATTTTTAAAGTCTGCAATAATGCATATATCAATTTTTGCCTAATTGAGGTCATATAGACCAGGCACAATAATGTAGAATGTTGATGTTTTAACCTGCAAGTACGTATTTTATAATTTCATCTAGCCGGGTCTTCATCAGGGCAAAATATGGGTGTACAATCAAACGTACAGTGATTAGTAACAATTCTTAGGCAATGTATAAATGCACGATTAACGCTTCATAAAAATATTAATCACTAGGAATAATATTGTACTCCCAATGTCAGCTAAGAGCATGGAGCAGAGTGCAGTTTACACTCGATTAATTGACCCATTGTTGTGATTGACATTGGGGAACTATATTGCCCCTAGTGATGATATATGCATTCCTATCATCTTCAAAATGATTACACTCCTGTAGCCATGCTTCGATATCTGATTTGCATCTAATTGTATTTTTTTGTACTGATTTCACATTGCACGAGCACAGTATCTCTTTTCACCCCTTTTATTTTGTTTATAAAGTATTGTTAACTATTATAGACAATATGCCTCTCCTGGCAGGGAGGAAGTGTGAGGACATTGTTAGCCGCCGATCAAATATACAATTGTCATCTTAAATAAATTTGACAGAACAATTGTTTGTTATGCCATTTACTAGCTCCGTTTTTCTGGAATACAGAGTTACTCCGTGAATTATTCTGTGTCCACGTAGACACACATACATATTCTAGTTTATGAACATACATCTTTTCCTAGCACAGTCCTTAATTGCCGTTGTTTTGGTTGTAGTTGCTTTTTAGGTCGAAGCCTACCAGACAGAACAGCTGTCTGGTTTGCTAAAGACATCTTGGGGGCACTTTATGCCGCTCAACTCTACTCGATGCCACTCTACCATGCACCACTGTGCTCTACATCCCTCTAGTCTACTCTGCCCCACTCCATGCGCTCCACAACACTGTACTCTATTCCACTTTACTCTGTATCTTTCCACTTTACGCCACTATAATCTACCCTGCTCCACTCCATGCCCCTTCACTCTATTCTGAAACAATCTAATCTGTGCTGCTGCACTCTACACCCTATACTCTGCACATTCTGCTGTACACCACTGCACTCTATGCCACTGCAATCTACACTGCACCACTCTACACTACGCCACTGCACTCTACGCGATTGACCACTACGCTTTACAAACCTTCAGTCAAGTAGTCTTTATTCGAATACATAAAAACATCCATAAAAGTATAACAAACATTGAAGCAGCATTATAGAGTACATATCCGGAAGTATACATAACCTACTATAGTCAATTAAAACTACACAGTGGATGTTAAAAACCTTAAAATACCAGTTATATTGGCCTTTTATACTTATGTGCAAATACTAATCTGCTATGTATACAGCTTTAGTGGCTAACATGCCTGGCCGAATTTTATAAAGTGCCTATGTGCTAATATGAACTAAAAAAAAAAGGTTAAAAATATGACTATAGAAATGTTATATTGCACAGCCCTTGATGCCGCCAAATATTCATAATTTTTTTTTAATACAGCACAATTTAATCATATTGTTAAGACCAGATTCTTTCTGATATAGAAAACCGCCCATAAAAATGACACCATTCTGCAGCATATTTCCAAAGAAGGTAGTGTTTGCAGATATAGATATGCGGGCCGGCATTGTGTAAAGCCAAGCTGTTTTATATTGGTCTAGTGTAAAACCTGCAAAAAAGGACCACATGCATTGTATCCTGGGACAGCAAGTTGTCACAAGGGCAGTGAATCAAATTTGCTGCCCAGTCGTTCATCTTTGGAAAGCTGACTAGTCGATGGAAAATGTCTAATCTCAGGCAAGTTAAAACAAATCTATGTCTGCCATGCAGGACAGATTTAAGATAGGATTGCATATTAAAAGTAGTTATAATTAATTGGTACATCAGTACACTGAGTTTAGGTGCTTCAAGTGTCCATCTTAGGGTCTCTAAGTGCCTCAAGTCTTTCTCTCTCAAGCTTTTTTTACTAATGGTGCGTAGGGTTTCGGGTCTTTCAAAATATTCACAACATCCCATATCTTGAAACAAGCGTTGAACATACGATAACCATAACATTCTTGTGTTCTGACTCAATTTCAGACAGTCCCCAATGATTGCTTGGTTCAATGCTGTGTACTCCGAGGTCCAAATTTTGTGCCAGAGGCGTATTGGTTGCAACTTTACCACATCTGTAACATGTTGTGCCCCCAGTTCCGCATGGATGACATAGGCAGAAGTACTTTTAGGAATGGCACGTAAATATCTAAAAATTAATTTTCCACCGTTTGTAGATGTAATGTAAAACAGATTTATATAGCGCACTATCACCCAACGGGTATCCTGGCGCTGAGAGAGTACCTTGTTGTTATATGGTGTAATTGATCGACCCTAAAATGAGGCATACAGATTAAAGGTTAAGGGGGAAGGGAACCGGAGTGAGACCACAGGATGGATCGGTGACATTGCATCTAGGTATTACTCCTCCCTCGGGAACAACCAAGTCTTCAGCTTCTTCCTGAATTGCATTAAATTCTCACTTTGCCTGATGTCAGATGGAAGTTCATTCCACAATCGTGAGGCCACAGAGCTAAAGGCTCTCCCTCCTGTCCTAGCTCTTTTAAATTTTGTGATGTTAACCAAATTTGCTGTTGACGAACGGAGGTTTCTTGGAGGAGTGTACCACGTAAATTTTCTCTGCAGTGTTCTAGGACCCAGACCATGTACTGCCTTAAAGACAATGCAGAGAGATTTAAAATGTATCCACTGCCGAATCGGCAGCCAATGAAGATCTCTTAAGGCCAGAGATCCAGAGGACCTGCGCTGCCGATTTAAGGCTAGCTTTGCTGCTATTGTTTTGGATTCTTTGCAACTTCAGTATCAAGGAATTTGGAGCTCCAAGACACAAGGAGTTACAATAGTCCAACCTGCTCAGAATAATGCTCCTCACTACTTGTGTTCTGGCAGAGACTGGCAATAGTGGGAGAATCTTTTGTAAAGCTCTAATCGGAGAAAAGCAGGTGCCAACTGTTTTGTTTACTTGTGAGTCCAGTTGAAGATTATTATCCATCAGCACCCCCAGATTACGTACTGTTTTGGCTGGAATTAATGGAGTATCTATAGGAGTGAGCCGGAAGTCAACAGGGAGGGGACAGGCTATTTTACTCGTCAGTTTTTATACCCCCACAGGCCTGCCCCAAATGTCGCTATACTCGGGCACTTGGCTTTGTATATTTTCATCATTACCTCTGGGGGCTTAGTACCCAAGCGTTTTGCAAAACACCTGAGTGCCTTACAGGATTTACTAAAAAGTAACTTCCTATTGTCAATTGCTTTATTCCATAGGCAGTGTTGATCGAATAAGACTCCCAGGTAAGAGAATGTCCTAGTAAAGCCAATTGTAGTGTCTTCAATTCTAATCTCGCTACGTTTTTTGCTTGCCCTTCCACATTTCATGATAAATGTTTTCCCTATATTAATTAGGAGACCAAGATCTCTCATGTAATGTGAAAAATTAGACAACAAGGACTGCAGAGCTAATGGTGTGCGAGCCATAAGGATGGCGTCATCAGCGTATAAGAGGGCCGGGACTGGGCGCGTTCCTATTTGTGGTAAGTCTTTGGTTGACATTGCAAGAACCACCCCAACGCTGGTAATATATAGTGAAAACAGGAAGGGGACCAGAACGCATCCCTGCCTCACCCCTCTATTAACGCTGAACGCTTTAGTATATTCTCCCCCATTGCCGTATCTAACCCTGGCTCTGCAGTCCGTGTAAAGGTCCCTCAATAAGCTAATGATTGATGCCTCCCTTCCCACATCCATTAGTTTTTACCACAGTTTGGAATGTATGACAATCAAAAGCCGATGTTAAATCGACAAAGGCTAGATATAAATTGCCATTCTTAGCGTGAACATACTTTCCCATTAACATATTTAAATTAAGGCTCTGCTCAACCGTACCGATCCCCGGGCGGAAGCCATATTGCAAATCTGATAGGATATTTTGTGATTCTGCCCAATCTTGCAACCTTTTTAGGATTACACGCCCTGCTATCTTAACAAGAGAGTCAAGAAGTGAAATGGGTCTATAGCAGGCGGGGTTGAACCGGTCTCCTTTTTTTAAAAATTGGGACCCATGTGGGTAACTTCCCTTCTGAACAACAAGCAATTAATACCAGGGTGAACATGGGCCCCCATAGATCAATATTGCCCTTCTACAAGTCAACCGGTATTTCATCCGGTCCATGGGCCTTACAACTCTTACTATCTGAAATGGCGTTAACTTTTTCCAGTGTGAAAGGAGTAATGGGAGAAGTTTGAGGTAGGGTGGTGTTTTCAACATAGTTATAAACAGGCCCTCTTGCTGGTGGTGTGTCAGGGAGTGCATAAATCTTTCGGAAAATGGCTAATCCATTCTCCCTCCAGTATGGCAAACTCCACTCTTGGAACTTCAGGGTTAGCAATAGGTGTGGAGTTAATGACCCTCCAAAAAGCTCTTGTGTCATTACTGGTGCTGGCTTCCTGTAGCTGTTCCCATGCCTTCTCTCTTAGACTTAATTTCTGTAATTTTACTGCCTGCTTATAATCAGATCTTCGTTTACGTACTTGTGTAGGGTTTCTAGGCGTTTTGTGTAGCTCCTCTTTAATTGTTTAAGGGCTTTAAAGCACGCTGAGTCAAACCATCCATGTTCCTTATGATTAGCCTTCTCACCTGCAACAAAGAGGCCCTCCTTAATGCCATTTGTTATTGATAGAAAAGCTGTAATGATTTCGATGTTTGAGCTTGAGTCATCTAAGCAGCACTCAGTCACTCTTCTTCTTATTATTAACCAACTTGGAGAGAAGGCTATCCTGGTTGATCTGAGTCCAGCGCAGGGAATAGCCATTGGTCCTTGCAAGCTCAACCTCATTTGCCTGTTTATATATACTGCTACGTCTCTGCTTGAAAAATAGTGCCATATTCAGATGTATGCTCAGTGGGAAATGATCACTAAGTGGTATAGAGTGCGTGGTAAAATTAAAAAGGTAGCCTAAACACCTATAGGAGAGTAGAATGTGATCTATAATACTCTGACTATTCCTTCCATGAAAGGTTTTTTTGCGAGCCACAAATGGGGAGGCAATTTCATTAGCAAAAACCAAATCAAATTTGGACATTATTTCATTGATCTTGTCCCCATAACACCCATGGCTAAAATGGGGGTGATCGTTACCTTCTTGATCTACCAGACCACAAATTTTATCCATCTGAGTGTGGCATTGTTGCATGTTAAAATCGCCACCCCAATAAATGATAGTTTGGCTGTTGCTGCCTGTAATGATATGTTTCATTTCCATACTCAAACTATTCAGGGTATCTGTAATTTCCCTTGTTGTGGTATTATTGTAAAAGTTAATTAATACGAGTCTTGTTGCCCTTTGCGACTCGCATAATAGTAGTTGATAAAATGGATTATGGGTAACCATTTTTATATTAGTAAATCGGACACTATTTGACATGTAGATACACAATCTCCCCCCCCTTCGCTCTCCCTTGGGTTGAGTGGATGGCCGGAGTAAAATGCGTCCTAAAGCCATTAATGTGAAGAGTCTCAGTGAGCCATGTCTCCTGCAAGAAGATGATTTGGTAGTCTGTCACAAACTCTATCCATTCTGTATTAAATCTATTCCTCTTCAGACCAGCCACATGCCAACTTAGGAATCCTAGTAGTTCGCACTTATCCTCTCTATGATTATTATTGCCAGATTTAGGGATTTGCCCTCGGTAACCTCGTCCATGGGGTGCTGTCTTGCTAATCTCTCTATGTTACCCATGGAAAGATGGTCATCAAGCCAGTCTAAACCGTCTAAGGAGGATAAGCAGTAAAAGCGATTAGAGGTTTGAACCGAATAACTGTGGTCCATCCTTGGTCTCTGTGCAGATATTGGCATTGGTCTGGTATCATTAATATAGGATTTTGGTTGGTAAAAATATCCTAGCGGGACGGTTGCAATCATATCCGAGGGTGTATTAGTAGTTCTAGTTCGAATCAGAATGATTTCAACTAACAGCGGTGTCTTGAAAGTTAAAACAATGCAATCGCCAGGAAATATTTTTCCCCACTCCCTACCCATTTAACCCTTCTTACCATTTTAAATTCACTGAATAAATGGTTGGTTAACCCTGTTCTGGCACCCAGCCAGTTCAATGATTTATTTCTTAACAACACCCAATTTTCTCTGATGTCTTTGGGTAGGGGAGGGACGTTCGTTAATACTACCACGTACGGTGTAGCCGCAGGGGGTAAATCCAACCGGTTAGATGCGTGCGCCTTATGTTCAGTTTGATGCTCCGTTAAAACTCGAGGTTACACCAATACCACTTTTACGTCCACCTCTGTCTTCAAGGTGGGATGTATGTACGGGTGTAGTCACCTTGCCCACTATTCTTTTAGTTTGTATATCTAGATGGTTAAAGGCTTGTGAACCAGATCCATTTGCCAATGTATTACTCGGTTCGGTGTTAATTTGCATTGGAATATCATGCAAAGCTGAGCGTGACGGATTATCCCGAGTTTTAGAGGCTTTGCCTGTGGCAACAATATTCAGGAGCTCTAAACACGAATTAGTTCTTGTTTCAACCTCCGCTAGCCGGGATTGTATGGAACCCAAGATATCATTAACATGTTAGTCTAATAGTTTAATGGTTTCGGCTAGGTTATCTAGTTTATCAATTAATAGCATACCTGAGTCTATATTTGTATATACCGGGGTAGGGGCCAGATGTTCTATAGCCTGTGGGTGGCTAATAGCTTGCTTAGGTCGCACTTTCTCTGGTAAAGTGCGGGTCCCAGGGGCGTTAGACCGTGGCTTTCTAACCCGTTTCGGGGGAGGAGAATTAGACTTTGATGGTGAAATTGTTTCAGGCTGGTATTGAATGCAACCATTTACCTTAATTTTACTGTGTATATTGCGCTCCTTTCTAGGGCCGACGTCTTTATTAGTATTATCAACGCAGCTAATGTGATTCTCTGATGTATGGTCGGGTGCTTTGGGATCATGATGCTCATGAGGTGCGGGTTTCAAGGTAGGAGCGCAATCATTGTTTATGTGTAATGCCTCCTCGACGGTTGATATTTGCTTTTCGATCGCCCCCATGGCCCCTGTGATATACTTCAGGAGTCTGTTTTGGTACTTATCTGGAGTACACTTCTTACCAACTGTAGCTGTATACTTTCTCTTTCCCATTTCTGGTGGGAGATTAATACTGTGCAGATTATGGGGTAAGAGGGGTGGGAGCTCTAAGACAACTCTTAGATTAACAGTGCACAATTCTGCTGTTGTTGTATGGTAAATTATTGCCAGAAATTGCCACGTTTAAAGTCCAACCTTTATCGAAATTTAACAATATGCAGATAAATCAATCAAAGTCCACAGCCCCGTGATCTATGCGAGAAAGATATTGCTGAACGAAGTGAACCTCACGTAAAAGTTTTTAAAAATAGCGTGGATGCGCTATACCCCAAGTGCAAACGGCAGGCAGTCAAGAAGAAAGCTTGCACTTTTTGTGCTTAGAGACAGTACCTTATTTCCCAGTTGTGGGCGCTTGACTTTCCAGTTGTGTTGGCAGTTCAATTGGGTGATCCTGGTGTTGCAACGCAGCCCATACGTTTCACCACAAATTTGGATACTTCTACAGTTATCACTTAGATGATGATCTCGGAGGACTAACTCAAGGAGCGTGGCCCCGCCCTGCCTCCTCCTGTCGCCGACGGGCGCAGGACGGGCCCGCCCTTGGCCCGGGCGCGCCCCGCGCCACGGGGGCTGAGGCAGCGCTTTGTGAAACGAGCGCCTCCCCCCTCGTTAGCGGCACTGGGCTGGGCAGCGTTGCACGCTGGAACTAGTAGTTCCCACCAGGGTGTTCTGGCTCAAAAAAGTGTGGGCAGCAAGGAGTGGTGAAATTGTACCCTGGGACTACGGTCCCACCAGGGTTTACTTAAAGCAGCATGTGCCCCCAAACAACGAAGATTCAGACAAGGCCGGCAACAGCGTCAAAACCAGTGCACTTCACACCAATCTACACTGCACTCTAAACCACTCTATTGCTCTACACCCCTTAACTCTATGCCTCTGCTCTCTACACCACTCTACTCTGTGCCACTGCACTCTAAGCCACTCTGCTATACAGTGCACTCTGCGGCACTCTACTCTGCAACACTACACTCTCCGCCACTGGACTCTGCGCCACGTAACTCTGCAACCCCTCTATGCCACTCCAGTGTGCGCCACTCGATTCTACACCAATCCAATCTGCACTGTGCCACTCCAATATACCTTGCACCACTCCAGTCTACGCCACTCTAGTCTACGCCACTCTAGTCTACGCCACTCTAGTCTACGCCACTCTAGTCTACGCCACTCTAGTCCATGCCACTCAACTCTATGCCGGTCTACCGTGCACCACTGTATCCTATAACACTGCACTCTTTTTTTTTTTTTTTTTTTTTTTTTTACTGCTCTACGACACTACACTTCTACATTACACTCCACTCTGTCACCCTACTCCATTAAACTCTGTTCCACTCTAGCACAATATTACACTCTACTCTGCAACGCTCTACACAACTCCCTCTATGCCATTCCATGCCAAAAGGAAGGGCTTTTTAAGTGACTGGCTCTCTGCTTGGCTTCTTTTTCTTGTAGCGGTGGCATCATTGGGTTGTCACACAGTGTGATCTATGGAGCATATAGCTGAGTGAGCCCAGCCCTTTTCCGTATGCCGTCCCATGCCCACCTGACACAATTAAGGCCCTCAGTGTTTTGTAAGGAGCATATATTGCTGTGGTTAAGGGCCAGGGGTCTGCACAATCTTTTTCTGCTGCAACATGAGGTTGGTAGGGGGTTTGATGTACCCAGAAATGTAAAAATTGTTCCTGTGCACATAGGCATAAAGGGTCATGTCTGGCACCCCCATCCCTCCCTGCGCAAGGGGTGGTGTGAGTATTTCCCAGGAGATACGAGGCTGGCCACCCGCCCACGTCTGGGTGATTAGGTTGGATCTAAGATGCCACAGAAAGGCGCTCGTGAGTGGTAAGAGGACATTCAGAAATACATATAAGAATTTAGGTAGCACCACCATTTTGGCGATAGCAATTCGGCCCGGCAGCAGGAGAGGCAGTTTTGACCATATAGGGATCCTGTCTTCAAGCCATTCAATTGCGCAGCCGAAATTAGCTGTCCATAGTTCCTGCGTGTCGCGGCTTAGCCATATACCAAAATATCTCACTGGGCCCCTCCGCCCATTTCAAAGGGTATTTGGTATTGAATAGGCGTGTGTGATCCGTGAGGGGGAAATGCGTAGATTTCGCCCAGTTAACATTTATGCTTGAAAGACCCCCAAATCAGATCACGTCCCGTATTATCGGCACTAGGTTTGTTCATGGATCACATATATACAGTGTGATATCCTCTGCGTATAAAGGAATGATCAGTCCCCATGAGGAGAAGCTGATACTGCGCTGTGCATGATGTTGCCTGAGCCTGGCAGCTAGGGGCTCTATTGCTCTCTAGCGAATAACAATGACACGAGGGGGCATCCCTGCCGTGTACCTCGCATGATCTGTATAGGATCAGAAATAAGTCCATTCAGGCAGACTCGCGCTGGTGGAGTCTGTATAAAAGTTGTATATGGCGAATAAAGGTATGGCTGAGTCCCAGCTATTGGAGTATGGGGAAAAAGGTAGTCCCATGTTAGAGAGTCGAACGCTTTTGTGGCGTTGAGCAAGGCAGCCACTGCCTGTATGTGCGGATCAAAGTGGTGCATCACCGCAAATAGTGTGTAAATTGTGTGAGGTTCAGCAGCCCGTGATGAATCCCGGCCGGTCTGGTCTCACAATGTTGGGCAGCAGACGCAGGTTTGCAACATTTTTGCTAGTATCGTATTGTCAACATTGATTAGCGATGGTAGTCTGTACTGTTATGTTTCATATAGGTACCCTAATATAGGCCCGGGTAATATCATACACCTTCACCTACATTATCTCCCTTATACTACACAGTAACGAGCCTTTAGGATTGAACCTTTACCTAGTTCTAGTCCTGGGCACAGAAGGAGGGTTTTCCCTGAACAATCGCGTCCTATAACTCCATCAATAGACTCATACAGTATGAATGAATATTCATGAGGGTTCTTGGAAACCAGGCAGAGGCTACACCACCTGCATAATATCTACGTACAAGGTTCATCCCATACGTCATCCTCAAATCCAACAATGGCTAATACAAGGGCCAAAGAAACCCTAGATACTTTTTGTATAAATACAGCACATCTTGCTAGGGTTGAGGGAGGAGACCGAGACTTCCAGGCCGACACACTGACCAGAGACGCTGAGGCTCCTGCATGCAGACGCTCCAGCGGACAGTGGTCTAACACATCCCTCGCGGGGTGTCCAACTTGAGACCAGGACGGGGTCCCACACAATCTCACTTCAGGTAATGGGGTTAGACTAAATCCTAGAGGGATTCTTGGCTTCACACCTACTCACATGCTAGGTACACTTAGGTACATCTAGATAGGCATCGTAGGAGTACGCCCATTTTTATCAGGCATTTAATATTCATGTATGTATTCATGACTATTGCAAGATGGTAGAACTGTACTATCCTTTTATTTTCACTGTACGGCTAATCCTATATATCTGCTACTGTCTAACGGTTGTTGCAGCACATCTATTTTACACTAGAAGAACAACTGTGCAATAAATTATTATTGTAACACGCTCAACTGTTTCTTCTGTGTAACTCTCTGAGACCGAATAAGTGAGCACGAGTGACTGAGCGAAAAGTAGTATATTGTTTCCACGATCCCGGGGGATCAGGGTTGTCATGTTCTGAGGTTGCCAGAAACTATTCTCTCCCCGATGAGAGGAGATTCTAGTGGCACTGTGAGCTAGCTAAAACAGAAAGGCTAACCTTCTCGGTGGGGGTGCTCAGAGCCAGTCTGCCACCAATCCTACAGTTTGTTATCCGAACGTGCAGATCCTGTATGGGTAATATAGGAACTACACAACAGTACGAGTTGCATCTTGAGGCAGGCTTGTCGGACTTGAAGATTGAAATGATTACAGCCTCTGAGTGATGGGGTAAGGCTCCCCTTTTTTAAGGAGTCCTCAAACATGGCCAATAAATGTGGGGCTAGGAGGGCACCATATTCTTTATAAAAAGAGGTGGTTAAGCCATCAAGCCCTGGTGCCTTATCGCCCTAGAGCGAACTGATGGTTAGTAAAATTTCTTCCACTGTGATGGGCATATCGAGAGATTCCCTGTGGGCGTTGTCTAGCCAGATGAGTTGCAAAGTGTCGAGGTATGTGGTCAGTTCAGTCTTGTCTTGGGTCGGGGTTGCAGTGTATAATTTGGCGTAGAAAGTAGACATTTTTTTCAGAGTTCCTGTAGACGTGTCAAGGAACCGTTATCGTCTAATAATTCAACTACATATGTGGAGGATTGTGGGCTTCGGAGGAGGCCCGCTAGTGTCTTCCCAGGTCGGTCCCCCCTCTCCATAGCGGCAAGCTTGGGCTTCTCTTCTGAGATATTTACTTTCCGCTCAGCCTCAGCTGTGTACTCTGATATCTTCTCCCGAATAGCCTCCAGTTTGGTTCGGTGGTAGTCTGATTCCAAGTCTCGAATCTCAGTTCGAGTTTAATCAGTTGTACACGTAATTCCCAAAGCACTCCTTCCTGTTCCCGCTTCAAGAGGCTCTCCCCCCACAAGATAATTCAAGCTTTTGCGCTAAGTACCTGGGAGTTTTGAAATGTAGGGCTTTGTGCGTCAGAACGGCAATCTTTAACTGAATTCGAGCTTCGTAGGGCAACCATTTAAGAGATTTAAGGATTAGGGATATGTGCTCATTTCGTTTGGTACCTGTGACCAGTCTGGCCGCAGCATTCAGTGAAGCCCTTAGTGGAGCCAGGGTGTATTTGGAAAGGCCACAGAGCTTAGCGCTGCCGTAGTCTAGCCTCGGCATTACCAGTGCTTGTACCACCTGCTTGAAGTCCTTTTGTGGAAGGAATGGCTTGATATTTCTAAGTGTCCTCATCAAGTGGTTAGCTCCCTTACACACATTGCTGATATGATTTTTCATATTCAGGTGTTAAGGAGTTAACCTGATGGTTTATGGATTGGCTCTCACGGGCCAGGCCGAGAACTTTGTCTCTATCCTTGTAGTTCAGCAGGCGCACCACTATGGGTCATGCCGGTGCACCTGGAGACGCCGCGGGCCCAAGAATCGGGCCACCCTTTCTACGATAAATACCAGCGACAAGGCCTCGCCGAAGAGTTCTCGAAGAAGTGACTCCACTAAGTTTTCTATGGTGGTGATAGAAGTGGATTCGTGGATGCCCATGATTCGAAGGTTGTTGCGCCATGACCTCGCTTCAAGGTCTTCGTTCTTGGCCCTGATGAGGTCTGGGATTTTGTCTATCCATAGCAAGTGTTCCCTAGATTCTATGTGAGAATCCTCGGCGACAGAGACGCGGTCCTCTAATTGGTCAAGTCTGGTGTCATGCTTGTCGACTCTTTGCTTCATATGGTCTAGTTGGTTAGTGAGTGCATCTAAGTTAGCGTCATTCACTCTGAGGCTAGTTTTCATATCAATTAGCAGTTCCTTAATATCAATATCTTGTGTTTCGCCGCTTAGAAAGGATTCAGATTGGGTCTCTGAGTGTGCCTCCTGGTCAGTGTGGCGAGTAGAGCGTTTTACCTCAAAGGAGAGTTTAGATTGTCTGGTATCGTGCTTTCCCATGCCTGCCCCAGGATCCAAAGTCGAGCAGAGTGAAGCTCCCCTAGCAGGTAGTGTCTACAGGCAAGTGTTCGGGGCCCGCCGATGATGTTGGCTGGGTGATAGATCCACATCTCGTCGGGCCCCGCCACTCCCTGAGATCTAACGGGGGCACGAGCAGGCTTAGGGCCCAGTGGGCATGTCCTCAATACAGTTTTATTTTTGTAAACTTTATTTTCCTTTTTTAGCATACAGTTAGTGAGCCAGGAGAGCTGCACCAGCAGGCGAATCCCCCAGCCTAAGGAGATTGTGGGGTCCCCGCTGTCAGTGGGCTCAGGAGATGATGTCCAGATTAGGTTAACCCAGTGTAACCAATAAATGGGTAAGCTGGGGCTCAGTCCTCCAGAACCAGTAGCCAGTGGCTCAGCCAGGCCCAGGACTACAGGGGCACTCGGGGGGCGGGGGGCAGTCTCCTGCTATTAATTCAGGGCCCTGGCAACTCTCTGACCAGGCAGCCCTTCGTGGTCCATCCTGTGTGCCACGGGGGCATCAGGGAGCCAGCAGAAGCCCGCGTGAATATCAGACCGAGCCCTCAAGCGGTATCTTCACAGTGCATCGGGCCGAGCCGCTCTGGCCTGTGCAGGGGTCTGGCAGGTGCCTGCGGTCAGGATTCCATCCGCGTGGAGCAGATCGCAGCGGTCTCACGTTCTGGACAAAGGCGGCCCAACAAGGCACACTCACCAGCAGTCTGTCTTCTGACCGCGAGCAGGCCAACCCCCTCCTCTGTCTCCTTCAGCGGTTGGCCCAGACTTCAGTGCAGAGGCAGCGGCCGGCCCCTGGCTCTCAGCAAGTGCCCCGGGGCATTGTCAGGCCGCCAGCTTGGAGAAGTCTGCCCGCAGCCCATTGGGAGCCCAGTGCCACTGCCTCACCACTCTGCTCCCTCGCTCCGCTGACCTCCAGCCGTCCCCCGCAGCCTAGAGCGTTAGGCTCGAGCAGCTTCCCCGGCAGCCTCAGCTAGCCCGCTGCCCTCACCAACCTCCTGGGCCAGAGTCGCTCCTTCTCCAACACAGCTGCAGTACCCAGATGGCTCTCCCGAAGCAGGGAAAGCTAATGCGGCGTCTGATTTTGTCAGATTTTAGAATCTAGTCGGCAGAGCCTCCCTAACGAGCGGCCATCTTGCTGCTCAGCCAAGCTCTGCCCTCCCGATAAATGGAAACTTGCAGAAATCAATGCCCTCCTCAAGAAGCCCACAGCTAACCCCAATCTACTGAGCAGCTTCCTACCCATCTCCCTGCTCCCCTATCCAGCCAAAGTGATTGAGAAGGCTGTTAACAAGCAACTCGCAACCCACCTCAAACTTCACAGTTTTCTAAACCACACACAATCTGGATTCAGAAAGAACCACATCACTGAAAAAAGCACTTGTCGTGACCACTGACATTCGAAACATCCTGGACCGGGGAGAAACAGCTTCCCTCTTCCTGCTCGAACTTTTCGCAGCCTTCAACACTTTCTCATACAGCACACTCGTTGGAAAACTCCATGAGATTGGCATACAAGGATCCGCTCACAATTGGATCTGTTTCTTCCTCACAGGAAGAACCCAAAGGGTCAGGCTGCCACTGTTATATTCCATAAAGGTACCCCAATATAGGCCAGGGTAACATCCCAAACTTTCACCTATATCTGTCCCTACACTACATACATAACGGGCTGCTAGGACTGACCCTTTGCGTAGTTACATTACTGCTTACAGAACGTGGGGTTTTCCCTGAACACTAGCCTCATACATTATGCATGAGGATCCTTGGATTCTTGGAAACTCAGCAGGACTACCATCTCCTGCATAATAACTATGTACAAGGTTCATTCCCGACGTCATCCTAAGTCCGACAGTGGCACAGCATGCAGGTACTCCAGCTCACAGTGTTCTGAACATCCCTTGTGGGGTGTCCAACTCGCGACCAAGACTGGGTCCCACAGTCTCTCACTTCAGGTAATGGGGTTGACTTTATCCTTGAGGGATTCTTGGCTTAACACCTACATACATGCTAGGTACACTTGGGTACATCTAGTTAGGGTCGCATCGTAGGAGTACGCATTTTATTGACATGTATTTTATATACTTGCCTGTATTCATGATTAAAGCAAAATGGTAGAAATCTACCATCCTTTTACTTTCTTAGTGCTTCTAATCATTTATATCTGTTACTGTCTAATGGTTGTTTCAGTACACCTATTTTACACTAGAATAACAATTGTTCAATAAATACTCATTGAAAAACGTCCCTACCGTCTATTCTGTGTAACTCTCTGAGACTAAGTGAGCACGAGTGACTGAGCGAAAAGTAGTACACTGTTTCCACGGTCCTGAGGGATCAGGGTTGTCATGTTCGATAGTTGCCAAGAACTATTCTCTCCTTGATAAGAGGAGTTTCTAGTGGCACTGTGAGCTAGCTGGTATACAGGCCAACATATCCGTGGGGGTGTCTGGAATCAGTCTGGACACCAAGCCCGCCGTGTATGTTGTCTGAACGTGCAGATCCTGTATAGGTTTTATAGGAACTACACAACACCACCCTTCACATCTCAGACCAAGAAACTGATGTGGCGTGTCCCACAGGGATCGTCACTCAGCCCCACTCTTGTCAACCTATATATGACACCGCTTGCCAACATCATCCAATCACAAGACATCACTGGCATCTCCTACGCTGATGATACTCAGCTCATCCTCTCCCTGACAGACAAGACAAACACCATCAGAACCAACTTCACCAACTGCATGACCACGGTAGCAGACTGAACGCAAACCAGCGGCCTGAAGCTCAACTCTGAAAAGATGTAAGTACTGGCCTTTGGCAACAAGACCATCCCCATGGGATTCCACCTGGTGGCCGTTGGAGCTGGGACCAACACCCACAGACCACGCAAGAAATCTAGGGGTCATCGTAGATGACAAGCTCAACATGACAGCTCAAGTTAATGCAGTGTGCACCTCCTGAATTCCACATCCTACATATGCTGCGAAAGATCTTAAATGTTGCTCGGGACTCCAGGCGGACCTCTGCATTAATGAGAAAAGTATTGCTTTCAACATTGAAATCTTATTATAGGCACTCTGTAGGCCACGGCAGCATTGGACTTCAAACTTTTTAATGCCTCACCCCCCTCTCAGTGGAAAGAAAATCACCAGGCCCCCCCTTCCGAATGTTTCACAATTATTCTATTAAGCTGGCAATGTTTAAATATGTTTAGACTTATTTAAACATTGCAGTTAAGTTCTGTTACCTCTTTAAAAATGCAGTGAAATACATGATTGGCAAACATACTATCCTGATTAGGCAGGCTTTATTAGCCTGGCACACCCCTGGGGTTGCGGGAGCTGAGGTGAACCACTCTTTTAGAAATTCTCCATCTTGAATTGGAGAATCAGGCCCAATAGGAACAGGGATGTGCCCCTCTCCCCAAAGGGAGGGGGCACCCAAAGAGTGCAGTCACCCTAGGGGACAGTAGCCATTGGTACTGCCACCAACCTCCGTAATGTAGTATTCAAGGGCTCCCCTGAACCTTGTTCCTCAGATTCCACAACCTATGAAAATGGACCGAAGAGGCGTGCAGCAGTGGAGAAGACGACGACTGACTTGGCCCCAGCCCTACCGGCCTGTCTCCTCCTCCAGCGACCCTGCTCCAAGAAACCGCGGTAGACCGCAGCCAGCAACTTCCAAGAACCCCGGAGGACCTGTGCTGTTTTAAACAAAGCCTTGTCTCCTGTGGACACCGGATTTGTCCAGCCAAGAAACCAACACAAGGATTCCGGATCCAGGCCGATCCGTGACACTTGCACCACTCTGCACCCGCCGCCCACAGCCTGAGTCCAGGTGGGCCCCCCCCGACCCAGTGAAGTCTCCCCGGCGATCCTGACCTGGGATTCAGCGTTGGACGACCTCACCTAACCTCCCCCTCGATGTCTGCAGCATAAAATCTGAAGAGTCCCCCCTGGGCCTAGGGGGACCCTCTAGGTTACAGCTGTACCTTGGACAGCAGGTCTGTCCTACTCTTGAAAGCCTGCGACAGCAAGCTGATGCACAGGAAAAGGGAGAAGCCAGTGGCTACCACAGGACCTATTGGGAGGAGGAACTCCTGTACATTGATGCCAGAGACCCCAAACCTGGTGGCACTAGGAGAGTGGTAGTGCCTCAGCTGTACAGAGAGTTCCTGCTCATATTGGCCCATGACACCCCCCCCCCCCCCCCTAGCTGGGCATCTTGGCCAGACTAAAACTTGGAAAAAGGCTTGTCAGCCATTACTACTGCCCCAGATAACCCAGAAAGTAAAGGAGTTTGTCAGCTCCTCTGTCACCTGTCAGGCCAGTGGCAAAACAGGTGGACACCCAACTGCCCCCTTAATTCCAGTACCAGTGGTTGGGGTTCCCTTTGAAAGGGTTGGTGTGGGTCCACTTGAGCCACCCACAGCCCCAGGAAACAAGTACATACTGGTAGTAGTGGATCGTGCTACCAGGTATCCTGAAGTAATTTCCCATAGGGCTTCTACAGCTTTTGCAGTAGCCAAGGCCCTCATTGGTGTCTTCACCAGGGTAGGGTTCCCTAAGGAGGTGGTGTCGCAGAGGTTCCAACTTCATGTCTGCATACCTGAAACACGTGGTATGAGTGTGGAATGAACTGCAAATTCACTACACCCTATTCCCCACAAACCAATGGCCTTGTTGAAAGATTCAGCAAGACATTGGAAGGCATGATCACGGGGCTCCCTAAAAAATGGGATGTCCTCTTGCCATGCCTGCTTTTCACTTACAGGGAGTTGCCTCAGAAGGGAGATGGGGTTTCCCCCTTTGAACATCTATTTGGCCATCCTGTGAGGGAGCCACTTGCTCTTGAAAAAGAAGATTGAGAGAGGCCTCTCCATGAACCTAAACAAGAGGCGGTGGACTATGTACTAGGCCTCCGTTCCAGGATGGCAGAGTACATGGAAAAGGCATCCACAAACCTTCTGGCAAGCAAACAGCTCTAGAAGCTGTGGTATGACCAAAAGGCTGCACTAGTTGAGTTCCAACCAGGGCAAAATGTGTGGGTGTTGGAGCCTGTGGCACCAAGGGCCCTCCAGGACAGATTGAGTGGCCCTTACCCTATCTCTGAGATGAAAAGTAATGCCACCTACTTGGTTGACCTGGGCACTAGCAGGCACCCCAAGAGGGGGATCCATGTTAAACGCCTGAATCTTTGCTGTGACAGGGCTGACGTGTCCATGCTGTTGGTCACTGATGAAGATCAGGAAACAGAGAGTGAACCTCTCCCTGACCCCTTCTTTTACAGTCCAAAAGATGGGTCAGTTGATGTATTTATCTACTCAGAAACCCTCACTGCCCAACAGCAGGCTGACTGTAGGCATGTCCTGCAATGTTATGCTAAGCTGTTCTCTTTAACCCCTGGACAAACACACTGGTGTACCCATGATGTGGACACTGGAGACAGCTTGCCTGTCAAAACAAAGATCTATCGACGGTCTGACCAAGTTAAGGAGAACATTAAAGCTGAAGTAAGCAAAATGCTGGAGTTGGGGGTTATTGAGCCCTTTTAAAGTCCCTGGGCCAGCCCAGTGGCCGTAGTCCCCAAACCTCTCCCCCAGGGAGGAAAAAGAGAGATGAGGTAATGTGTGGACTATAGAGGTCTCAATGCTGTCACTAAGACAGTGCTCGCCCCATATCCAGGGTTAATGAGCTGATAGACAAGCTAGGGGCAGCCAAATCTCTCGGCACTTTTGACTTAACTGCAGGGTACTGGCAAATTGGCATGGCCCCAGGAGCCACAGACAAAACGGCACTCTCCACACCTGATGGGCATTATCAGTTCACTGGTATGCCCTTTGGTTTAAAGAATGCATCTGCCATCTTCCAAAGGTTAGTGAATCAAGTCCTTGCTGGGTTGGAGACCTTTAGTGCTGCAGATCTTGATGATATTGCTCTTTAGCTCCTCCTGGCAGGATCACCTGGTCCTCCTGGGGAAGGTTCTACAGGCCCTGCAGTCTGCAGGCCTGACTATCAAGGCATCCACATATTGCAGAGCACTGTTATATATTTTGGCCACCTGGTGGGTGCGGTGGAAATGGTGATTAATTTTAGCAGGAGTGAGGTAGACCCTGTGTATTACATAGAACTGGATAAGTCGAAAACGAGCGTTATGCGGAGTATGAACTGGGCCTTCCAGCAAGGCAGCCCACTCATTGTCCGTGCAGGGGCGAGCCAAGTCTCCCTCCCAATGGTGGTGTAAGGGCATGAGCTGCTGCGCAATGTGGATTCATACCTAGATTCTAAAGTTGTATGATTCTTCCTGGGATTTGTGGTAGTCTGCTGCTCTTCTTTCTTTGCATGTCCCTCTCTGCTGCTCTTTGGATCCTCCACCTGTCTACATTTTTTTGTTAATCCTATCCCAGTGTAAGGCCTGAAGCAACATCAAGAGGATGGACCCTTTATTGCAGTGGTCTAAAACCAACCAATGTCAGCTGGTGAAAGTGTGACCTGGCCAGAGATCCAAAATTTGTTAAATAGCTGTAACCTAGAAGCCTGGCCAGTTGCATGTGCTGCGCAGCGTTAGATCAACAAATGTATTCTTGGTTTTCCAGATACTGGAAATGTCACCAGGTCAATTGTTAACTATGCCTGGTAGCTACCCAGTTGGTTGCAAATACAGTCAACCTCATGAACCTTAGACCGTAAATCTGACCAGAACACAGTCAGCTGGAACATACAGTTCTCACTCTCTTGGACACTGAAAAACCAAAGAGAGATAATTATGGGCAACGTCTGTAACAAATCTAGAAAACTTACAGGATTTTGTTCTATTTTGTAATAGGGGTGTTGTTTCTGCACCACATAGCCTGACATAGAGAGAGGCTTATAAGGAGTTTGGGGGCTAAGTGGTTGTCTCTCACATGTATATGTTGTTGTTTGTGAATGGAGGCAGGGGTGTGGAATTTGATAAAATATCTACTTTCATGGGGCAGGTTGCTTCATAAATCTACTTGTCCTGTAACAAAATGACCTTATGTTGCCACGTATCCGCAGATCTACATACTGGGGCTGAAGGTAGTGGTAAGCAATAGTTCCACAGTTAGAATGCCCTTTTGAGTCTGTGCAAACCTACTAACTTGCATGTTTTAAGGGTTTTCAACAACTTTTCTCTAATTTTTTCCCATACTGAGAAATGTTGTGGATTTACTCCTGACAATGGCAGACGTAAACCTTCTTCCAGAGTTGGGAAAAAAGTGGTTGGAGGGAAAGTGAACTTTCAAACACTCAGATTTTCGCATGAGCAAATCTACACATGCATATATGCTCATGCTAAAATGCAGTTCACAAATATTTTCTAGGAGTACTATTTCTTGTCCTACTTCTGTAAATTCTTGGGAATTCACGAAAGGCGTATAGCTGCACGTAATGCAAGGACATATACTGTGGGTGCACTTTTGAGACTCTCTTTAATAATTGGGCCCTTAATTGGTCTGGCGTGACCATGACCTTTTGCGTTTATTAAAATTCTGTCTCTCTCTCTCTGTATCAGCTGGCTTCTGCTCTTTCACAAGGAGCATATCGGCACACAAAGTAGTTTTGTTCAGTGCCAGTAACTACTGTGGCAGTGTGTGCTGTTTGAGACCAAAACCAATTTTTTCTTTTGCCAATGTTTGTTATAATGGTGGGGGCCCGGCAGCTCCCACACCAATAAGGTTTTACAAAAACATGCCAAAATAATCCACACATTGACAAAACTAAAAAGCTGACCACCAATTTCAGACCTACTGGCTTTGCCAATGCTTGTTTATTTATGTTTCCCATAATCTTATTGAAACTGGTTAAATTGATTTTTCCATTATGAATATTTTTGGGAAATACTAGCATGCAACAACACATGTTACTAAATGATGCTGCAAAGAAATGGTACCTTAAATTTTTTTCCTCCTTTCATTTTTTTACATTTTATTTTGAAAGCACAGAATCCTCAATCTTGCTTTCAAGCTTCTGCAAATATTTGCGTCAAATCAGAAAGCATTTTGGGAGCATTATACATAGCCTCATGTTGCAAAACTTTGAAAACGTGTGTACATGTTTAGGTCTCGCCTAGGCAGCGCGCATGCGCTGCTCTAGGGGGGCCTTTAGCCATCGGTCTTCACTTTTGAAGCACTGCACTCGTGCTTGTGGCGGCATCCACCTTGCGGGAGCTAGCAGCGGCGCACCACAAGCACGAGTGCAGTGCTTCAAAAGTGAAGACTGCTCTCCCAAGCGCGCGCGCACCAGCGCGGGACGCTGCAGCTGCATTCGCGGCCGCGATTGTTAATTATAGGATTTAAATAGTGCAATGTTACTGGAAGTCTGCCGCTCAGTTATTTTGTTTCCTGGCTGCCGCTAAACTCTAAAGCATGAAACTATGCATGACCCATGGGTCAGCTACTTTCAGAGTCATCCACAATGGCAGTGCCATCAAAATGTGAGCCTAAAGAGGTCTGCTGAAAAGCCACACTAGAGTTGTGCATTTTGGGTGAGCAGCACTATAAACCCGCCCCAGAAATCGGACATGCAAACGTGTCACCTGAATGGCCCATAATCTTTCAGGCACGGTATCTGTAGAACTAAATGGATGCAGCTATGTTTGTAAGTTGGTGGATTAGTCAACTATGCAGTCAGAAATAAACAGAAGAGCAACATAATTCCAATACACGCACGTTGGCAGAAAAAAGATGAACTTTTGTGGCGAGGCAGAAAGGAGACATTTGAGACGACAGCCGGAAAAATGCGAAAAACAGACAAAAATCTTTACCTTCACGACAAGGAAATTTGCCACGTTTTTGTTCAAAATTGTTTTTCTTCTTAGTAACCACAAGGCAAAGTTGCAGAAATTGTGTATTTCGAACAGATAAAAATACAGTAGTCTTACCTTGTGACGTTTTTGCATTCTGCCGTGTAACATGCAGCATATTTTCCCCTTACCACTACTTAGTCTAAACGGTAAATATAAGACGAAAGTATGTACTTAAAAATGTGTTCTAGAGCTGCCGTAATGATCTATGACTGATAATTAAAGTAGACAAAGTGAGAAAGGCCGTAATAAAAATGATTATAGACGATTTTATATAAAGTTCGATTTAAATATCATGTTCACACCTTTGCAAAATCGTAAAAATTTGACAAATAGCTGGTATTTTTCTCTAGGAAATGGGTAACCCTATCTGCAAAGCGTAGTAGCTACTGGCGAGGGGTGTTTGTTATGGCGGCAGGCAGCAGAAAACGCGTCACAGTCTGAGGTAAACATTCCCTTGTCTCCACAAGCATGGAAACTTGATGACTAGCCATGGAGCGCCAGAATTAACAGTAGTACCAGGCCTGACAAGTATTTCACATAGGGTGAACTTTGGGTTCTTACCTGTACCAGCAGTGGCAGCAATGTCACCATATTTACCAATGTATTTCAAATATTCGTTCAAGGGATTGCAAGTGCCCATGCATACGTCTGAAACCTGTGAATTGCCATTTATTCACATGCATAGAAAAGCACCTCTAGAAATGTTTTTTTTGGGTGGTGGGGAAAACGAGTCACAAATAAAACTGGAGTGACCACCTGAAACGGATAATTGTGATGTTTGTAGATGTGTTTTTTATGTGTGTCTGTTCAAAACACCACTTTACTACCCTCGACTCTTGCTGCAGACTAAATGTTTAAATTAATTTCAGAATCTGATTGTGCAGAATTTCTTTTCTCTACGTATACTGAGCTCCAATTACTATTACCTGCTACTCTTTCTCTGCTCAGACTATGCGTGTATTACACTAAGGTACATAGATAGATATTGATGGTGCACGGGGACCACTGAACTCTCCACATGTGTCCATTTCCTTCTGGAGTGCATGCATGTACACGCATCAGACTCTGAAACCTCAATGGAATTCTACAAATTGGTAGAAGTGTACTATATAAATGTTGATAACAGGGTCCATCTTTTATTCTGCTAGTTCCATCAATGTGTTCGAACATGCACGTGGATACCAGTGTTGAATGCATTTTGTTGTCACACTCCTAGTATGCTGCTAATTTTCCTGCTGCTTATTTATTGTGGAGAAGAAAAAAACATACATTAATATGGCATTTACATTATTTTAGGAGTGGTTCTCTGCAGACACTTTAAATTCAGTCAGGAATAATAATGCATTAGTCTTGACATTTTGCAAAATGTTTGATGATGAACATGCTCATTGCACTGTTAAAAAAAAAAAAAAAAAAAAACTCTGACTCCTTACATGTAGTTAGGGTTTCAGTACCATCCAGTCAAAAGGTGAAATGTATTAAACAATTTAAGAACAGTACATTTTATTGCACACAGGATAATGTGCTGCATGGCTAAATATTTATAAGGTCCCAAAGGCGAGACCTATTGGCTATGCCAATGCTTGTTTTATACTGGAACCACTATCAGTAGTGCAGTCAGAGCTTACAACATTTACTTAGATCGCTCACCCTAATAATAAAGGCTTTCAATTAATGAACCATAAATACAAGTTTGAACAGCATTAACATATGGACAAAAATATGACCTTAACTGCAGACAGTGCCCTTCCCTGATCCATAATGTGGTACTGAAAACTGGCAGCCATAGGGTTTGTGCTGCAGGGCGTTGGGCCTACTTGTCCCAAAGACAAAATACGCATGAAAACTTGTTGCCCTTGACCCCAAACAATATGTCCTGGTTGTCGGACTATAGGAATTGCACATCCCTGTGGAGGGTAGAGCTTTATCACATACTGTGTAGCAGTGATGCTGTCATTAAAACTTGATCTGGATACTTTGAGCATCTGAGAGTGTTTGACTTCATATGGGAAGCTGTGTCTACTGTGTTTCACATTATTGTAAGGCACATATAGCTCAGTGAGGCCTTCAGGACAGCGGACCTCATGCCAAGGATCAACCTTATGCATTCAGATTTTGAGAAGTCCCACACTGTGGAATCCAGATGAAGTCTCATGAGAGACCAGGATTGATAATATGGTCTACCCTGGGTAGAAAGACTTGAGCTGCCTTTCCATCCCCTTTATTATGTACTTGTGCAGAGCAGAAACTCTTCCGGGCATCACACATGAGGAGGAGGCATTTTTTTAACAACTAACTGTCGCTGTGAAGCAGTGGCAAACTAAAAGAAAAATGTTCTTCGTTATGGTTTTTTCCCATCTCACCAACAGATTTGACTAGCTTGAAATTTGACTGACATTTTACTTGGACCAATTGCCCCAGGTCTGAATATAAGCGATTCCTAGGTCTCCGAAAAGTGACCTGTCAGCAGGGTACTTAATTTAGTACCTGAGTTCTGAGGTGTGTCTGACTTTCATTTCCTGCTGGTATTCTCTGGCATTTCCAAGGGCAGCACCTACTTGAGTTCTCTGGAGCTGGTGTATGACTTAAACAGAATTGTCCGTTTTTAGCTCTTTGCTATTCACAATTGCTTCTGACTTGGTTTATATAACATGAACTGGCTCCCATAACATTGTAGGCGGATGTCTGATGGTTGCTATATTTTGTGTATGCTTTATGGACAGAGTCAGATCTTGATTCGCTTGACTAAGGCCTGAGATTTTGTTTGAGTGGCACACAATTTAAGTACTTATGTTCGGGACTCTACTCTTGCAACTGCTTAGGCCGAGGTATTTGATTTGCTTTCATCCATAATATGAAAGTGTGTAGTTTGATATTTTATGATTTTGTATGTGGGCATCTTCCACTGTCATAAATCACAAATAGTGGTGCGCCGATAAATCATAGCAAAAAGGCCCAATTACTTTACTTGCTGATGAAAATGAAGCTCAAAATATTACAGCAAACAGCCAGCCAAAATGTTTTGTTCACTACATGCGAACTTCTCAGGGCGAATAATGTTATACCTCCATGAATCGTGCAGCATTCCTTAATTACACGCATCGACAATCGGATGCGGGTTCGTTGCATATGTTTGGATCCTGTATTATTAAACCAGCCCAGTTCCTCAATCTCTTAAAGCCAATTGGGCCATGTGATTGACACCTTGATAAGTGTTTGTGTATTAACCATGGCTCACAGCTTCGAGTTCCAAGAACGATAAGGTGAAAATCTGTTGTATATTGAATGGTGTGCAAAACTGTAACGTTGGAAGCTGTATCCAGTTCCCTGGTTCCTGTGTTAGAGCTTTGTGCTTTTGTACGCGTAGAGTAGAGAGGTATCTCTCAATACACAATTCTTAATTTGTGTGGGTAACACATGATAGCAAAAATTATTTTAAAGTTGGATCCTTCGACGCAGTTTAGCAATCCTAGATGTGGGTCTGGAGAGGCAGAAGTTTTCCACGTGGTCGCATCCAGAATAAGCTTGCAAAACGAAAATATACTTATTGCACCTGTTGTGGTTATGACCAGTGTGGTAAGCTGGAAAACGACCTCCAAGTTCTGCTTGGTTGTATGACATTTCGTAAGGGGTATTCTAAACGCAAGTCGCTGACATCTGCTATGATCTGTGGGTCATATGTTTAATTCCTAACATTGTCATCTATGTTTTTCATGCTACCAATGTCTATAAATTGGTGCCATTGAATTAGGTAATAATACTTGGGGTTTGTAGCACTTACAAACTGGTGTGTGACCTGCTAGTTAGTTACTGCTGATTAACTCTGGTACCGAGTTAGTATGTGAAGAAGTGCACCAGCTGCATTTATATTAAATTTCACCAGTGACCGCTTGTAGCCCTGCCACTGCTCTGTAGCATTGAGCTAGGCTTATTTTACCTGAATCTGAAAGATTTAGATAGATTTATCAGGTTGCAAGAGATCATCCCAAATATCACTAATTACGGTTTCCCTGTTCCCCAACATATTGATGAGGACCATGTAATTAGTGGTGTTGCTTGATGGTGTGTGGTCAAACGCATTCTTAAACTTTTAAATCATTAATATACCAAGGGAGGGTAATGTGTGAAAGGAGTAAGGCTTAATTTGAAAGTGTTTTTGGTTTAGTGCACGTATTGTGCCACTAAAAATGTGTTGCTGCACCTTGCGTGGAATGGTTTTTACTCCAAATCCTAATCGAATTATTTGACATTATAAATTGTTTAGTGGCAGTTTATGAATTAAATACCCCGCAACTGAGTCTGTAGAAAACAGTATGGGAGTTTGTCGTATTTTGATGTAGCAATGATTTATTTAAAAGTTTGTATTTAAGTTTGTTCACATTTTTATTATCAGATGTGAAGCTTGTAGAAGTGCAACACACAGGAAAATTGGTGATAACATTAAATAGAGAAAAGTGCAGGTGCTTCTAGGTGGTTAGGTGCATGTACTGATGGTTACTAAATGAGTTGGTTTCTACACATTTTTCGGATTTTTTTTAACATGGTATTTATTGTCACTGTTTCCATCCTTAACAGAAATGTGGAGAACTGTCACCAGAACTGTTTGATTAAAAACAAACTTCATTTGCCTTGATCAATATAGATATTCAAATGATCAATGCATATGAGTAGTGGAGAGGTGTGGTGCAGCGGCCAGGGCAGCTGACTTCGGAGCACAGGGTTCACGGTTCGATCCCCGGCTCCGGCGGCAGCTCAGCTCAGCACCATGTGACTCTGGGCAATAGCTCACTTAATTTCCACGACGGCCCCCAGCGCCTTGAGACCCGTAAGGGTGAGTAGCTGCGCTATATAAAAACGGACTTACATTTTTTTTTTTTTTTTAATATCATCTTGATACAATTCTGGGTTAGCAAATAAATTCCTCCTAAGACCAATGAGGTGGTTATGCTTCAAGGAATAGCATGCCCTCTCCTTTCACCACAGTTATTAGCATCTATTCCAGTTTGAAGTGAACCCCTCTCCTGGCAACACACCTCTGGAAAACCATTTTAAGATAAATAAAAATATGCAAATCCTGGACAGTCTAGACCAAAGTAGTACTTGGTATATGAGAAAACGTTTCTAAATGGAGGCTAAATTTGCTTAAAGGTAAGGCCCAGAATATGGAATAGAAAACAAAACTTTTCAGATTTTATGACATGTTTTTATTTATATAGTCATCTCAATGACACGTTGTCTATATAGGCTTAAGCTTCAGTTAGATTTTCAAAATATTTGCATTTAACTTTCAAATCTGGTACGAAGCGCCAACCAAGAGATTGATGTACACCTTCTAGATTCTACACTGCCTGTTTGCCATAGAGAAATTGTTGTATTCATTCATCCGTGTAGGACTCCATATGGCCATTGTCTGCTCCGTGAGCCCCAAGAGATGTACTTTTTTAACAAGTGGTTCTTTATTAAATTCAAAAGCATACATACATCATTGCTTGATCAAGCAAACAGAATACAGTAATACAGTTGTACATTAGGTGCAGGTGAACCAGAAAGAGAACATCAATATTGAGGATATCACCATATACAATACTGCACTTCGTTCTCAGCATCTATATTAATCTCCATGCAAGTCTTGTGTAACCCTACTAGTGGATTAAGAGTCTATTTGGCATTGCTGCTAGCCCACTACTAATGGCCCTGAACCGTGTAACCTTGCATCCGTGGAGCTAATCTAGCATTTCATGCAGTGGATGCAATGTGTCCTTATTGTTCCAAACGTCGTTCAATGGTAGTAAGGGGGAGTATGATGGTGTCATTGCCATAAACACACATCCGGAGCGAGCTGGGGGTGCAGAGAAGGCAGAGCTTGCATAGTGCAGGGGGAGTATAGCCATTAGTACTGCAGTCTCTGGC
This sequence comes from Calotriton arnoldi, assembly GCA_963921515.1. NCBI lineage: Eukaryota > Metazoa > Chordata > Amphibia > Caudata > Salamandridae > Calotriton > Calotriton arnoldi. The sequence goes on from CAWUFW010011793.1 coordinate 81,104, forward strand.
ACTGCAGTCTCTGGATTGAGAGGAGATTAATTCCCTCATGGGGGCCTGCCATCAGACTTGATTGCCAATTTTTCTAAGTTTGTGTTCCAGGCATCCCATTGTGGTGTTTACACATGCTGTGTTATCAGGGAGTACCAGGTTGTGACCTCCACAGTCGCCCACTCAGACAGATCCCTCAGCCAGTGCTGTGTCGAGGGGGCGTTCTGGGATTTCCAGGCCATTGCTATGCAATGTTTCGCCAGAACATACTACAGATCAGTACATTTTATGGCGTATTTATTCTTGGGTGTGTGTGCTGAGATTCCTAGGATACACTGCAGAGGGGTCAACGTATAATGTCTGTCAGTTATGTCTGTCAATGTCTGACACCTCCGCCCCGTATTGTCCAATGATTGGGCAGGCCCATACCATATGATAAAAGTCCACCTCTAAGCATGGGCATTGTGGGCATTCAGAGGCTCCTGTCGGGAACATGCGGTGGATACGCATAGGGGTAAAATAAGTCTGATGCAAGTAATTAAACTGGGTATAATTCAGGCAGGTATTCCTGGAAACTTCATGTACATGTTCGAACCCAGTGGATTTCTGCAAGTTATTGACCCACTGAGTTTGCCTTTTTATCCTTGAGAGTGGTGAATTTTGTGGGGCGGGAATCTAGTAGTGCTCTATACAGCACAGTGATCGCCTTCTGTCGCTACTGTTGGTGAGCAGGATCTGCAAGGGTGGGAAGGATTTTGGGTTTCATTTGTTCCGGCCCCCACAGTAGGCCTATTGGGGTCAATAGAGCATTGTAGGACAGAATCTGGCCCTCTTCATTTTCGTATTGTCCCGTGAAGGTCCGCAGGGTTTTATGTATCTAGAGACCTCCCAACATGGTGAGGCCAGCTTTCCTACATGACCTAATGTTATGATGTTTTGTTACCCTGTGGAGGACTGGAAGTGATACAGGACTGCGGTTCATGTACACCTTGTTTTTTTTAGCAGTGAAATTGTGCTCTTATCCTCAAATTTGTAAAGTTGTGCGTGCAGATCGGGTATCGCTCACTGATCCATGAGCGTGGGTAATGACTGAGAATAGCACCACCCCTTGGGGGGTGTCCCCTCCATGCACAGCGTAATGCTCGTTGATTTACATGAAATCAGTCTGAGGCAGGTTAGTCTGTTTTCATATATTGAATTTATTCACTCTGAATAAAGTTTGTGATCTACATTGATACGATAAGTAGTGAACTTGGAAAAGAAAAATGGAATTGAAAATTCCAAGTTGTGTTCCAATTTGGTAGTCCCAATCCATTTCGAGCTGCTGGGAGCCCTTCATCAGGGGAATGTTAACCTCCTAAAAAATGAACCAGAAAGGTTGGGGTCACTGAACAGCACTGTTCATGCCCTTACCATAATACAATTGTTGCAAAAGTCCAATGTGGTATTTGGTGCATAAAGTGGCAGTGAAAATCCCATTAATTAATGAATCCCCAGAGTTACTGTGATGACTAATTTGCATGCAATACAGAAAAAACATGTTTATGACGTACTCCTTGGTTAATTTTCTTGTGTGGGTTGAAGATGTATTAATGCTCAAACAAGTGAAAACTCGGGTGAAAGAAGCCCGGTGCAAAACATGGACATGAAAGTGCCCAAGAAAAGGAGTTTGTTAATGTGTCTTTGTGCTCATGAATGCCGGTTGGTTGAGCGTCTTGCCGGTATGTCTGTGCAGTGAATCGATAACTGATACTCAAAAACACGGTCCAAAAATGCTCATTAAGATTCAAATGTAAACTTGTGCTCGTAATTGCAGGTTAAATGAGCACGTCTTGCGGTGTGCCAATGCTATATGAGTATCCTAGGTTCAGAAAATGCGGATTGAACGAGTGCAACCTACCGGTGTTAGTAGTGCGTCTTTACCAGTGTTTTGAAGTGAACGCGCTGACTTGTGCAAAACGCGGATTGAAAGGTTGCATCTTACCAATATGGATGGTATGACAGGTTCACTCCTTGTTTGGCGGTCGTGCACAGGAAAGTGTGACACAGCTGTGAGGGTGTTCGGTAAATATTCAAACCCGAAGGTGATTAAAAAAAAAAAAAAACGGACCACTGTAAAAGGTCACCCGTTGTGAATAGTGTGGCGGCCATCTTAAAATATCTAAAAAGTGTCAGGCTTGATACGTGGTGAGCGAGTGAAGGTTAAAATTTGAAGAAAATTGAAAAACAGGCATTTCGTGAAGTTCTGATTAAGCTCTAATTAAACAATAATCACATAATGTAAAGTATTGATGCTATGAGAAAAGACATGGCAAGTATATGCATACAATAGATGATACGTGTAAACACATGGTAAATGTATAAAATCAAAGTGTCACATGAAATACAAAAAAATGCATAATAAAGTGTAAGGAAATGTATAATGGAAAGGTGGACAATGAAGTAGAGCATATGAAATATAACCAATGATGTGGAGGGTGTGTGACAGATTGCTAGTATGCGTTGTTGCATTGGATGTCATTACAACTCAATGGGTGTAACCATGAATACAGCTGTTAAAAACAATTTGTGAATGTGACAATCATTTCCCTTCATGGTAAATATGAAACTCAATGAGTGTAACCATGAATACAGTTATTGAAAACAATTGGTGAATATAACAATCATTTCCCTTTGTCAGTTGGTTGAGTGTCTGGTTCCCTGGAATATTTAACCCTGGCATTAAAAGGCAATGTCAATCTGCAGGTTAGAGAAAGCAACTGTATTCTATGCGATCATTTAAGCCGTTTGGATTCAACGTGTCCAATAATCTGATCCTATGGGGCTCTCTTTGCAACAAAAATTTGGCCAGGTTGATGCCCTCACGTGGTACCACGGTTTCATGGACCAGGAAGCGTGGTTGACTAATGTGGTGATTGTGTGATTGGAAGTGCTTAGCTACACAGGATTTCTGATTGAGGGTACAGATGTTGCTCTTGTGTTCATTTACTCTTGTCTTGATTTTGCGTTCTGTTTTGCTAACATATGCTAAACCACACGGACATTTCAACATGTAGATGATGTTCTTGCTGTCACAGTTGGCAGTTGTATGTAATTTAATCTTGTTGCCTTTACGTGGATGTGTAATTTGGTTACCCTTTATAATGTTTTTGCAGTTGTGACATGGAATTGTTCCTTTGTGTATCTCATGGGTTGGTCTGGGTCTAAAGGTGGATATGATTTCTCTGATGTTTCTGCTGCGTTCGTATGCGAACATGGGGGCTTACATCAAAGACACTACAGACTTTTTGAACAAGATTCAGACCATCCAACTCGAAAGGGATTCCAACATTTTGCTGTGTACCATCGACGTTCAGTCACTCTACACCTCTATCCCACACAACTTGGGGATTGAGGCAGTAGAATACTTTGTGATAAGAACCGACTGGGATGAGGATCTCAAGATTTTCCTATTGGAACTGTTGAATTACACTCTATATCACAGTTACTTCAGGTGGGAGAATGATTTCTTTTTGCAACTCACCGGGCCTTCTATGGGCAATTGTGCAGCACCCAGTTATGCCAATCTATTCATGCACAAATTTGAGAAGGAACACATCCTTAACAACACCACTTGGACCGACAATCTATTAATGTATGTAAGATTCATAGATGACATCTTTATACTGTGTAAGGGATCTCAACAAGAATTGGCTGCGGCCGTAGGCGTTCTGAACACCATCAATCATCGCATTGAGTTCACATACGATTCCAGCAACACTCATCAACTTCCTAGATGTAAACATCTCCAGAGCAGGTGACAAACTAGAAACCAACATATACAGGAAGACCACAGACGGCAGTAATTAGTGCACTACAATAGTTTTCACCAGGCATCGTTGAAACACCATCTACCCTACTCGCAGTAATTGCGTGTGGAAAGGATTGTTTCCGATGGAAAAATTGCCTACAATCTTGAACGAGATGTTGCGGAGGTTTAAGACTAGACAATATCCACCGAAAATATTGGAGGAAGCGGCACAACGCGCAGCACCCAGTTCTCGTGATCGAGTATTGAAACCAACCACCAAACTCAACAAACAGGACCGCATGGTCCTAGTTTCAAAATTCTCCACACTAAGCGTATCCTTCAAGAAATTGATCATGAAACACTGGCCAATGGTCCAAATGGAACCAGATTTCAAAGGCATCTTTGCCAATGCCCCCATGTTTGCATACGAACGCAGCAGAAACATCAGAGAAATCATATCCACCTTTAGACCCAGACCAACCCATGAGATGCACAAAGGAACAATTCCATGTCACAACTGCAACAACTGTAACAACATTATAAAGGGTAACCAAATTACACATCCACGTAAAGGCAACAAGATTAAATTACATACAACTGCCAACTGTGACAGCAAGAACGTCATCTACATGTTGAAATGTCCATGTGGTTTAGCATACGTTAGCAAAACCGAACGCAAAATCAAGACCAGAGCAGCACACAAGACCAGAACACAAGAGCAACATCCGTACCCTCAATCAGAAATCCTGTGTAGCTACGCACTTCCAATCACACAATCATTAGATTAGTCAACTACGCTTTCTGGTCCTTGAACCTGTGGTACCACGTGAGGGCATCAACCTGACCAACTGTTTGTTGCAAAGAGAGACCCATTGGATCAGATTATTGGACACGTGGAATCCAAACGGCTTAAATGTTCGCATAGAATACAGTTGCTTTCTCTAAACTGCAGAATGACATTGCCTTTTAATGCCAACGTTGAATTTTCCAGGGAACCAGACACTCAACCAACTGACGAAGGGAAATGATTGTTATATTCACCAATTGTTTTAAATAACTGTATTCATGGGTACACTCATTGAGTTTCACATTTACCACGAAGGGAAATGATTGTCACATTCACCAATTGTTTTTAACAACCGTATTCATGGTTACACCAATTGAATTTCACATTCACTAATTGTTTTCAACAGCTGTATTCACGGTTACACCCATTGAGTTGTAATGACATCCAATGCAACAACGCATACTAGCAATCTGTCACACATCCTCCACATCATTGGTTCTATTTCATATGCTCTACTTCACTGTCCAGCTTCCCATTATACATTTCCTTACACTTTATTATGCATTTCATTGTATTTCATGTGACACACTTTGATTTTATACATTTACCATGTTTTTACACGTATCATCTATTGTATGCATATACTTGCCATGTCTTTTCTCATAGCATCAGACTTTACATTACGTGATTGTTTAATTAGAGCTTAATCAGAACTACACGACATGTCTGTTTTTCAATTTTCTTCAATTTTCAACCATCACTCGCTCACCACGTATCAAGCCTGACACTTTTTAGATATTTTAAGATGGCCGGCACACTATTCACTACTGGGTGACCTTTTACAGTGGTCAGTTTTTTTTCTTTAATCACCTTTAGGTTTGAATATTTACCGAACACCCTCACAGCCGTGTCACACTTTTCCATGCACGACCGCCAAACAAGGAGTGAACCTGTCATACCATTCATATCGGTAAGATGCAACCTTACAATCCGCGTTTTTGCACAAGTCAGCGCGATCACTTCAAAACACCGGTAAAGACGCACTACTAACACTGGTAGGATGCACTCGGTCAACCCGCATTTTCTGAACCTAGGCTACTCTTATATAGCATTGGTACACCGGCAAGACGTGCTCATTTAACCTGCTATTACGAGCACAAGTTTACATTTGAATCTTAATGAGCATTTTTGGACCGTGTTTTTGAGTATCAGTTATCGATTCACTGCACAGACATACCGGCAAGACGCTCAACCAACCGGCATTCATGAGCACAAAGACACATTAACAAACTTATTTTTTTGGGCACTTTTATGTAAATCTTTTGCACCCGTTTGTTTTACCTTGTTTTTTGGCATAGGCATACCGACAAGACGCTCACCCAACCCGTATTTATGAGCACAAAGTTACATTAACAAACCTCTTTTTTGGGCACTTTCATGTCAATGTTTTGCACCGGGCTTCTTTCACCTGAGTTTTCACTTGTTTGAGCATTAATACATCTTCAACCCACACAAGAAAATTAACCAAGGAGTACGTCGTAAACATGTTTTTTCTGTATTGCATGCAAATTAGTCATCACAGTATCTCTGGAGATTCATTAATTAATGGGATTTTCACTGCCACTTTATGCACCAAATACCACATTGGACTTTTGCAACAATTGTTTATGGTAAGGGCATGAACAGTGCTGTTCAGTGACCCCCAACCTTTCTGCTTCATTTTTAGGTCTCGCCTACGCAGCGCGCATGCGCTGCACTGCATAAGAGGAGACCTCTTGAAATCGATTTGGTTTTTCTGCCAAAAACATGCACGCATTGCATTGCTTTCAATCGCAACGCGTGCACGTTTGGCGATTCCCTTGCCGGAGCGAGCTTTGAAACCATCTGTTTGTAATTAACTTTCAAACAGATGGTGCTCTTGCTCGCTCCTGGCTTTCCCCATCCAGAACTAGGGATGTGCTGCCACCTTGTGGCCGTTAACAGCAACATGCCAAAACCACAAGTGTCTGTGATAACCAGCCTGAATGAACTAATTAGCTCTTCCTTAATTCAAAGCCAATAGTACCTTTTTTTTAAATAAAAATGTTACTACCTTTATTCTAAGCATACCTGTCTGCTAAGAACCACGGCTGTCTTAAAATTATATGTGATGGTGCAAGCACAAATGCCAGTTTCATGTATGGAATATCACCGGCGTGTTGACAACTATCGTGACTGCAAGCGACTGTCATGACTGGAAATGCATGCTAAACCTGAAATGTACACCGCGCTGTGGAAAGCACTGCATTGCTCTCTGCTCCACTCGAACATTTATAATAACACACTTTTTAACGTAAGTAAGTAACTGCGATTTGATCCTCGCTCGAAGGGGACTTGAGAGTAATCGTTCAGAACTTGACAGACACTTGTATGAGTGCAAATCTTGCGATTAATGTAGCTGTGGCTGGCATGATTAGTCCACGGCCATTAAACTGACTGACTGGTTCTACCAGCGGGGCTTTCTCTCGGCGCTCACGCTGCTCGGCTCTCTACTTAAGTACCGCGTGGCTCCAATTTGTCGCAGCCGCCTGTTATTACTCGTAATGACATCCTGTGCGCTCCACGGCCCCGCTGGCTGCTCTCTGGCTCCCACGTGCGTTGCTGCGGTTTCCTGACGCTGTAATCCGATGAGTTGCGCGTTCTTGTCTCTCCCGAGGGCACTGTGTGGTGCAGTGGGCATTGCAGACGCCGCAGGGTGGGTGCCCGAATGGAGCTCCTAAAAGCAGCTTGCATTAGCAATATATACAATGAAAATTTAATGTTATTTCCACACTCTAATTGTTTCAAAAGCAAACGTCCCCATTCAAAGCTGCTCTGTGAAACGCAGAGAGAAGGCACAGCCTCTGTTCCTACAACTGTTTTTGGGATCTCACAAAATGGCTGAGAGCAGGATGCCATGCAGAGTTTTGTGAGAAAGATGCTTACATGTGGACAGCTTTGAGCCAGGTCTGTCACTCAGTTTCTCAGTGCTGGGAACTGGTTTAATAGATTTAAAGAGTTTCTTATGTTGTCAAAGACATTACTTGGTCAGGGAGGATGCGATACAGATGGGTGATTCGGTGGGCAGCACTGTGATTGTGAGAACATCACTCTTATCTTGCTGTCGCTCGCAGCCCCTTCTCAGGCCATCTCCCTCCCAGACTTCAGTTCACAGTTATCAGTGCACATTATCTCGCAGCATGTGCAATATTTACACTTCCTCCCATTAAAGGCTTGGGTTACGTTTGTAGGTGCCTCGTTCGAGTACACTACAGGCGAGGACACGCTCTGCAGCTGTTCCCAGGACAGACCCGCCCACCTCCCCCATCGGGTGTTAGGAAGCGTTTCAGAGCGGAGTCAGACAGGGGGTGGGTGGCTGGCCCCACAAAGCCGGCCTTTTAGGAGCTGGGCACAGAGGCCTCGCCACCTGCACCCAACCAGGGCTGCCGGTGCTTGCTGGTTCTCCAAACCACCGTGGGCTGAGGCTTGTGCCCGAGACTGCAACTCCCAGGATGCACCGGGGCGTTGAATGACAGTCCTGAACTGGAATGTGGCACCTGTGGGGAGAGGGGGGAGGCTGTTGTCGCTGTCTGAAGGGGGCCGGCCTTTGGCCTGCAGCTGGTTAATGCTGGTGTCTGCCCTCCGATATTAGAAAGGGATTGTCATTATTACACACATGTCATATGTGATGCACCTCCCATGAGTGTGGTAATGTGCTATCATGTTAGGTCTGGAGAGGGCCAGCTCTGCCCTGCAGCTGCGGACACGCCTCTCTAGCACAGATGTGTATACGTCTTTCGTTCTACAGATGTTCTGGCTTCTCTAGAAGTCTGCTGATGTGCAGATTTTTTCGTGCTACAGATGTACAAACTTCTTTTTCTCGTCAGATGTGCAGACGTCTTTCTCTCCCTTACATAAGCGCCGACCGCTCTCTCCTACAGACATGCAGACAGACGTCCTTCCACAGATGTGCACTTTTTTCATCCTACCTTCGTGGAGAGCCGTTGTCCCATGTACAGATGTGCAGCTCGACCTCTCTCGTGTAGATGTCCCATATGCCTTTTCCTAATGAGCTGAGGCTTCTTTCCTCCTAGGAGGTAGGATGGCTCACCGGTTTAACGCTCACCGCTGACGTCTGCTGTGGCCTACAGTTAGCAACTCAGCCTTCCATCCTTGCGAGGTCGTTAAGCCGAGTTCAGTTGACTTGTGTAATAGTAATAACAGATGTGTGCAGCACAGATGTGCGACATGAACTGCCATATTTCAAATAAATCACGTTATTCCAGACAAGCATTGGCATAGCCAATAGGCCTCGCTTTTGGGACCTTATAAGTATTTAGTTATGCAGCACAATATCCTTGGTGCAACATCAACTGTTGCATGGCTAAACACTTATAAGGTCCCAAAGGCGAGACCTATTGGCTATGCCAATGCTTGTTTAGGAGGTTAACATTCCCCTGATGAAGGGCTCCCAGCAGCCCCAAATGCATTGGGACTACCAAATTGGAACATAACTTGAAATTTTCAGTTCCATTTTTCTTTTCCAAGTTCACTACTTATCGAATCAATGTGGATTACAAACTTTATTCAGAGTGAATAAATTCAATATATGAAAACAGACTAACCTGCCTCAGACTGATTTCATGGAAATCAACAAGCATTACGCTGTGCATTGAGGGGACACCCCCCCCAAGGGGTGGTGCTATTCTCAGAGGACTGGAAGTGCCCACAATTGGAGGCAAGGTGAATATGGCAGCGGGTGGCGCTTGAGCGGGACATACTTGAGTCAGCATCGCTTAGCAGCTTTTACCCAATGGCCTGGGCGTATGGCGATCCAGGAGGAGTCCATCAGCCAGTCTGCTATAGCACACCCCCAAAGCTAAGTAGGTGGGTGAAGGGAGTGACTGCACTTGCCTGTAGGGGGATGTTTTTTGGGGTGAGGGGTCCATGAGACCCCTCCCTCCCCGTCTCATCTTATTCCCTTTTCAGAGGGTGACCTTGAGGGTGGCGTCGGCGGGTGGCGCACTGACTATGCACCGCCTCTTCGTGGCGCACAACCATTGTGCTTCCTGCCAATCTCTTTACCTCTACAGCTTCGTCCATAATGCGCTATGGCCACAGAGGCAAATGGTTTTCTTCATTATCATGAGACCCTGCTAATAAGGGAACACTCCTTTAGGATAGCCCCTGCACTATTTATTTATCAGAGAAGGGGCCGCAGACACTTGTAATATTACACTGCTCTGAGGCTGCAGAAAACTGGTGCCTTCACTCATTGCCCCTCCAGTGTACTGTATATTTTATGGGCCCTGGTTTATAAATGTATTACAAAGGACGACGAGGACACTATCTAGATTAAAGTTTCTGCTGCCATTGTTTGTGCAGGTTTAACATCCACTGCTTTCAAATATTCTTTTTTTTCTCTTCAATATTTCTTAGAATTTACAACTAAGCAATAACGTAGTGTAGGATTACACTGATGCCATACTGTCATCAGTAGTTTTGGCACTATTTTTGCATGTAAATAACTAATAAGCACACTTCGAGTATTTTCCCCTTTAGGCCTCTTGGGAATTTACATAGCATTGCACATAAAAATCATAAACCCAGTTTCCCAAGTACAGTCACATGGTTAAACAACTCCAACACTCAATATACATTGCTATTTCTCCAATTCCCTCAGCCAGTCTAACATCAGTAATGTCATAGAACGTGTCATGAGTGATGTATTCTGTGAGGTCCTAACCTGTGCATGGCGCGCGCGCGCAAGTTGTAGTTAGGTCTGCTAATTAGAACTGGTGAATTTCTGTGGGTTTTTTAGGTCTCGCCTAGCACAGCGCGCATGCGCTGCTCTAGGAGAAGGCCTCTTGGAATCACTTCAGACTTCCAAGAGACTTATCCGTGTGGGTCTGCCTCCTCCCACATATCCTATTGGCCTTTGCGTGTGGCTTTCAATAATGAAAGCACGCAAATGGCCAAAGACTGGTACATGTCCCTCCTTTCCTCAAAACTTTCACTCCCATGGCTGAGTGGTCTCGGGAGCGAGCAGCGGCGCGCATTGTGCCAGCTGCATTTCTTCCTGATCGTTATCTTGGCTTCCTCCCCGCGCCCGTTTGCAGGGCAGACAATTAGCGCCTCGTCACTCGAAGGCTCCTCTTGAGTTGCTATCTTTTGATCTTCGACCATAGAGTCTGCAACCCGATCCTCTCTGCCCCTTCCTTGTTTGGCTTCTCACGTTCCCTCTGCCCTTTTGTTATTCGCGCTCTTCATCTGCCCCAGTCCTCTCGCAGGGGCCTTACTGTAGCTTGTGCCGCCGCCATTCGCACCTCGGCCATGTCACAGCTCAGGTGTTATATCTGCCACAACTCTTCAGAGGCTGCGCCTTTTGTTCAGTGTTGCCCATTTCACCTCTGGTTTTCAACACTCTGTGCCGCTTGCACCTCGTTTCACCAGCTGCGGGGTGAGTTCACTATGTGTGACCTGAGAATCGTGAAACATTTCGTGCCGTTTTGAGTTTTTGAAACCACATCCTGTGCAAGGAATGTGCACGCCACAAGTACTACTTTTAATGTAAAATTATTTTTAGTTAGCCCGGAAAAAGTATTGTTGAGCAAACTTATGTAGGGCTGTGGCAGACAAAAATAACACAATTAACTTTATTTACATAGCGCTGTCTACCATTTTTGTTTGGTATCTAGGCACTGATATGTACATTACTACACAACTCAATGTTACTCATTTTATCGACCTCTGAAGGATGAAAGACTGAATTTGGAGCCTGTAGTTATTATTATTATTTTGAGATTTGTATAGCGCTAGCTAGACCTGAAGGTATCAGAGCGCTTTACATGTTATATGATAACGTTTTTATCTCTACAGTGTTTGCATTAGTTCACTTAGCTCTTTCACTAGCTTCCAAGCTGAGAAACAAATCGCCTAGCTCTACAAAAGTTCCTCGTAGAATGATGCTAGTGTCTCCAGGCACTTCAGAATGAATGGGCTTTGTGTTCTGTAGCACTCTCAGAGGGGCCCAGCTCACTCCAGAAACAATACGAGATTCGCGAACTTTCCTTTCAAAAAACGCCTCAATTGCTACTTTTGTCAAATTGCTCAGAATCCCGCACCTCTTTTCGAAATAGTACCGAACCAGTGCAAGGGCGCAGCTATCCGAAGTGCAGCAGGTGCAGTGGCACCAGGAGTCCGAGGGGCCGACTGCATCCAACTACGGCTAATTGTTTTTTTTTCTATAACTTCCGCACTATGGGATGGGGGCTGGCTTTTTTCTTACTTGCATGAGGGCCCATGGCACCCTTGCTAGGCCGCGGAATCACTGGTGACCCTAGCTTCACATGTTATAGTTTCAAGGAGGAGCGTAGATCATTCTCTTGGTGACTGACTTCTCACATAGTTAAATGAAGAGGTGTTGGACTCACTGCTGCCTTGTAGGTATGGTTTATCCTGGGCTCTTTTGTGATTACAAACAACTCAAGCCATGTTCACTGACAGCACCTGCAGTATACAGAGGGCACCCAGGCCTAGGGCTAGGTCAGATCTCAAGGTAATTGCTTATGTTCCATCGGGGGTTTTCAGCTCATGTCTCTTGGGAGCATCAGGTCTATTACTCTAAAGACTAAATTGTGTGTCATAAGGCAGCACATCTTGTGATACTAGTACCCGAGTCATTACTTTGTCATTTTTACACGTTACCACTGTCTGGGCAAAGGTTTCACCTCATTATTACCAGCCAGAAATGTAAGTGGAAGTTTCCATTTGTATATGCATGAAATATGATGGAAAAAAGGTTTCGATATAAATTGATTTAGAAAGGCATCCTCCTGGTGGGAGTGGAGGGGCAAGGGGTGCCTCTTTTCTGTATTGTGCAAAAGTACAATGCAGGCTTCCCCGGAATGTGCACAGCAGACCAGCTGGCAGGGGCATGCAGCATTTTCAAAACAAGTTGAAAGTTCATATTTAAAAATAACCTCAAGGGGACCTAGTGCCACCCGGGCCTGGATCGTATTTTGCAATACGCTTTGTATGAAGTCGAATACACTCTAGTTATCCTGGTCTTTTTGCACATTATTTTTTGAAACTTTTTCGCACTTGTATAAATAAATGCAAGAATGCACGGTCCCGTCAATTAAAAAACAAAAAAAACTAGCATTGGCATAGCCAATAGGTCTCGCTTTTGGGACCTTATAAGTATTTAGTTATGCAGCACAATATCCTTGGTGCAACAACATCAACTGTTGCATGGCTAAACAGTTATAAGGTCCCAAAGGCGAGACCTATTGGCTATGCCAATGCTTGTTTTGGTTTTATTTTGGCGTTCAAAAGGTTATGTTGGCACTGACAAATTCACCTAACTAACATCAATTTAACCTTTTGTTTTTTTAGTGAATTTCTAGGGTATTCTTAATGTAAAGTAATATTTTATTACCATATGTAAAGCCATCCCCCATGGCCTGCTGTCAGATCTAGCTGCTAACCCCACGTAGTCCACCACCCCACGCTGTGCGCAGCATAGACGTGCGCAGCTTTGGGTTGGCCGCAGGACATGGCCTGCGGCCAGGCCCTGCATTCCGCACCCCGTAAGCAGCCAACTTCTACTGGGGAAGGGAGTCGCGCAGCCCCCTCCCCAAGCCACTATTGACCCGGGGTCAAGCAATATATTAGGGGATGGGACACGTGGCCCTCTTCCACGAGGCTTTAGAGGCCCCAGGAAAACCTCCCCCAGGGCCATATTTTAATTATGGGGTGGGTGGGCGCGAGACCCCTCTCCCCAAGCCTAAACATGCCCTGGGGCCGATTTGCATAATGGAGGGTAGGGGGGGCATGCAGCAACCCCGCCAGAGCCTTCTTGGAAACCCATCCCCGGGGTCAAATTTTAAGGGGAGGGCAATGTACGGCCCCCTCCCCGTGCTTAATTGGTCCCAGGGATCCCACCCCATGGCAAAATACAGTAAAAAAAGGTCAGGGGTCCGTGAGACACCCCTCCCCGAGCCTTATTAGGCCCCAGAGACCAGTCCCCACGGGGCCAAAAACATTAAAAAAGGGAAGGGGGCCGTGTGCTTCTCTGAGCCTTATTAAGGCCAGGGGACTCCGTCCCCCGGGGCCTGAATTCTTAATTAAGGGGAGGGGACGTGCAGTTCCCCCACCCTCGGGCCTTTTCTGGTACTCCATCCCCAAGGACAATAGGTGGGTACCACAAACTACTAGTAGGGGACCAAGTGGACGCCCTAGGGCTCCCCGGCCCTAGCCAGCTCCCTGCATAGTGCGGGATCTGGCATTGTTTGCAGGCTCCCTCCGGGCGGGAGCAATATCTGTTTTCCTTGCCCGCAGGAGTGTGGCACCGAAACAGAAGTCTGCTCCTGCCAGGTGGGAGCATTTTACAATCCTCTGCTGGCTGTGAGCATATTTTCTTTTTCTGCCTGCACTAATGCAGGCAGGCAAGGCATGTTTGCTCCCTTCTAGTGGGAGATTTGAACATGCTCCAGTAAAGCATACATATACGTTTTATTGTTTTACATATTGTATACCTTTATTTTTTTAAATTGGTTTTAGCTGTGTATATATAGTTCTTATTTAGGAGGCTGGCTTAGTATATGGTGCACCCTTATTTAAGTGAGGCACCTTGCACTAATCCAGCCAACCCTTATGGTGATTTTAGTGGTCTTTGATAACCATAGAAAGCTCTGAAAGTGGTAGATGTGGAGAGCAGCCTTCAGGCTTATCTTGAAGGAGTGTTAAGCAGCCTGTTTTACCAGTTTAATCTTGGGGTGTAAGTTAAATGAAAGAGAACCACACAGTGTTTATATAAAAATACTTCTATTTATTACGCAACACTCACTAACACATTGGTATATCTCCTACCCAGAGATATCAACACAATACTTAAAATGCAATAAGGTAAGTAGCACAAAATACAGTGGTCGCCAGGGGGAGACCAAACCGTATGCTAAGAAAGTGGAATGCGAACTGCAGAAGAGGACGGGACTTGGACCAAAAGACCCAGAGGAGCTGGGGACACAAGGAACCACCCAAGCTCAAGTACCCAGGAACCCCACGGAGGCTGTGTGCAGAGTGGGAACACAGCTGCGTGCTCGATGGAAGTCAATTGAGAAGTTGCCGTTTTGCAGATGAAGGACCCTCCCCAGAGGACCCCGAAGAATTCCCTTGGAGAACAGAAGGTTGGAGAGCCACCCCACCTGTGGATGCCCCAGTAACCAGGTTACCTACACCAGGGAAGCCAGGTGCATAGGGGTGAAGAGATGTCGGAAACCTCTGTAGATGCTGATGGCATGCCTCTGGAGAAGAAGTTGAAGAAGTGATAGAATCCAAGGGTGGATTCTGTAAGTTAAGAACCTGCAAGCAGAGGGGACAGAGTCTATGCCACTCAGGAGTGACCAAGGGGCATGGAAGAGCAATGCCCACTGATGTCTGAAGGTTCAGGAGAGTCAGCGGTGACCATGTCGTTGCAGCTGTGAGAACCACACAATGCTGCGGAAGACCAGGAGCTGTGCATGAGCTGTCCCATGTCGGTTGTCAGTGACTAGGTGATCGGGGTCCGGCGGGAGCACAAACAATTCTTGGTATCCGCAACTGGCATGGAGAATGAAGGAGTAACGTTTGGACCTGCAAGATCCAAGGGACTCGCCAACAGCAGGATCGTCGGAGCAGGCACCAAACAAGTGGGGAACCCACTGAAGCAAGAGAGGACCCTCAGGAGGACCCACAGGCCAAAGGCACAGGAGTCGCAAGTGGACCTCGAGCAGCTCACCAAGAAGAAAGGCCCACGGTGCAGACATGCGGTGAGGACGCTGAGCTTCGAGGAAAGAGATGCTGGAGGCTGGCGCTTCTTGTAGGGGTATGGTTGACAGGTGGTGGAGCCTGCGGGTCTGAATCTTATGGCTCAGAATTCTGCAATGGAGGATAGACTGTTGAGTAAATCCTATTGGGTATTTTTTTGGATTTTGTGGGGTTGGCGTCTTGGTTGCTTGGAAACTGAGCTAGAGGTGGACGAGAATGTGGTATTTGTGTTGGCATTAGGTGTATAGTTGTGGGATAGATGGGAGTTGCTTAATGGCTGAGCTGTTTTATAGAGAAAGGTTGTGTGAGTGGTTATGTTTGTTTTGGTTGGTTAATATGGCATGATATTTTTGTAGTGGCTTGAGATGTAGGGTTAGAATGTGAGAGATTGGGGTGGTTGTGAGGTTCACGAAGAGGGGGTATGGTTGGACGTTGAAGAAGTCTTTGCATAGGGATAAATAGGGGTTTGAAGTGTTAGTTGTAAAGGGAAGAGGTTGGTTGATTAGTGGAGAGAAGTGTTTAAAACGTATTGCCCTGGGCTTTGAGTAGCACGAAAAAGGGGGGTTGTTTAGTTGAAGGGTATTTAGGGGATTGGAAAGACTGGTATGGAGAATATTTGGAATTGGCATGGAGTAATGGAAGGATTAAGGGAGAGGGTTTGTGAGATTGGGGTGAGTATGGATATGTCCTATGTGAGGCAGTGGCCTAGTGGGGATACTTGTATTGGATTTGTGCGTTGCACAGAATTGTGCGTTGTGTAGAAGTGAAAGGGATCCTTACGTGAAGTTAGGGGGTATAAGGGTATGTAGGAGTGATTTGTATAAGTGGATGTTGTTTGGTGAGTGAGAGTAGGTAGATCGACCTTGTTTGCTGCTATTGGTAGGTATTTGTTTGTTGAGAGATTGCATGCATGTTAGTGGTTGTGTTCTGTTTGATTTAAATAGTTAAAAAAAAAATAGGCAACATCTCTGCCATTCGGTCCTACCAGTTCCAAACAGGAAAATCACCTTTGTCCTCTCCTCTCGGCTGAGATGTCCTTGGAAGAGGGGTTGCATGGGCTTGTGGTGATATAGCAAACACAACAAGATGATGGACTGACTGCTGAGACTTTTCAACCACTCGCCCCAGTCACAGATCTGGGTTTAATCCATCGTTCTTTTGCTCACTATGCCACCTCAGTTTGGACTCAGGTGGTGAGATAGTCACATGATCATGTCTCAGGCTCACTTGCAGGCCCAGCCTACTGGCTGCCCAACAACCACCAAATTAGTGCACCTGGAGATGGGGTGTTTTCTGATTTCTAATCCACAACTTGTGCCTGGAAGAGATGCAAAGCAGAGGTGGGTATGGAGGAAAACTGGAGGATGGATGTAGGAAGACTGGGTTTTGCAGCAGTAAAGATTTGTTAACGGCGGGCAGAACTGCACACAACTCACAAACTTCAGCCCAAAAAGCTGATCCAAAACAGATCTCCCTTCCGTCTGCTGTAACTCAGTGGATGCCTTAATGTGCCCTATTGATTGTACTCCGGATTACACACTTATTTGGCTCATAAGCAGTCCCAGGTAGTGAGTATGGCCTGTGACTGAAGAACGGGTGAAGTGAAGGTGCTCAGAATCACATGAAGGCTAGTGTAGGGGCAGAAGAGGGAGCGAGAGGGAAGAGAGGACAGCAGAAAAAAAGCTGCAAACAGGGAAAGGAAAAGGCTTTTACAGGCTTCAGCCAGCAAATAGTCAATTTCTGCGTAACAAGAGAGCACAGAGCTTCCAGGATCCGAGTCCAAATGGACCAGTCAGTGAGTGATAGTAGAAATCACAAAGAAACTGCTATTGCAGTAGGTTGTGTTTTGCAAACAGCCAGGCCTGGATTAAGGCCAGATTAAGAGGTTTAAAAGATTCTCATTTTAACTGCAGGTGTGTCCCAGGGGGATGCAGGCTGAGTTGAAAGATATTGTGTTTTGGCTATCGGTAATGCAAGGCAGAACCTGCTGATTTTGCCAATGCTTGTTTTGGGGAAGGCAAATACTGCTGCACAATATTTATGTTAAAAATCTTGCTTTTAGCAACACTTTATGTAAGCATGGGTGCCCTGAAAATGTATTTTTTTGTATCTGTGTTTTAGGAAGTGGCCTTTCAGTTCGCTTGTGAATACACGATTCATAGGCACTTTTTTTTTTTAGGTCGAGCCTCGAGTAGCGCGCAAGCGCTGCTAGGCGAAGACTTTGTTAGGGGGTTTCGAAAGCTGACCACACGCTCGTGCGTCGTGGCCTTTTTCGGGCGGTTACGCGCGCAGGGCCGACATCTGTTTCCCATTATCGTGCCCAGACGCGTGCGCGATAATTGGAAACATATGCCGGCCATGCGGGGAAAAGGCCATGACGCACGAGCGTCTGGTCAGCTTTCCAAAGCCCAGGCTGCCGCGCTCGCTCGTTTCTTTCTGTGTCCTCATTCCTTTCTTTCACGCTGCCCTTTGCACCCCTCCCGATGCCTCCCACGCCAGCCGCCATCGGATTTCAGTCGTACTGGATTTTCATGAGTTTGCCTCCACCCGCCCTCCGTTGTTATGCTGTCTCCTCCAGAGCACCACCATCACACGTCGTTCGCTGCCCCCGCCCCTCCTGCATAGTTTGCTGTCGTGTCATTTATTGTCCGTTTTAATGCTCGTTTTGCTCTGGTTTGTCCAGATGCATGTCATCGCCACATTCCTACGGAGCGCTTGCACACTCTAGGAGACAACAAATATGGCTGCCAGAGCCCGTCACTGGCGGACCGCACCACTTTTTTAGGTCGAGCCTCGAGTAGCGCGCAAGCGCTGCTAGGCGAAGACTTTATGTAGGGGGTTTCAAAAGCTGACCAGACGCTCGTGCGTCGTGGCGTTTTACCTGCGGTAACGCGCGCAGGGCCGACATCTGTTTCCAATTATCGTAATTGGAAACCGATGTCTGCTCTGCGCGTAATCGCAGGCTAAAGGCCATGACGCACGAGCGTCTGGTCAGCTCTGCAGGCTGCCGCGCTCGCGTCGCCCCCCTCCTCCCCGCTCGTGCCTTCAAATGCTAGTGTTTATTCCTTTGCTGCCAGCTCGCCGTCTTCGCTGTACAGCCTGCGCCGGCTGAGGATTCCTTCACGAGCGTCTTGTGACGGTGCCCGGGCCAGTGCTTGTTTTTTAATCGGGTGCTCTAGCTTGGCGCTACAACATCGCCCCACTAACCAGCTTCTCGCCACCCATTGGCTGCAGGCTAATCTACATGCATTAGAGGAGGCAGCAATCCCAGCTACCAGGATAAGACCCGCCTCCCCACCCGACGAGGTTTTTCGACCTCGCCTTTAGGCACGCAAATATTGCTGGGAAGAGCGGGCCACAGTATGACGGGTTCGCTGTGCGCGGCCAGCGGGCCCTGAATTGAGGTCCCCGTGTTTCTATCATGTGGTTTTTATTTTTTACTGCCTCCCCTGACCGGCTGAAAACTTGTGTTTTGTCGGCACAAGGAGAGGCGATGTAGAGACTCGAACTCGGTTCCCCAGGGTCAATGTCGGACAGTAATTTCAAGCCCTGAAACCAAGGGCATGTGCATTTGTTGACTCACTGGGTGTAGCGCCATGTTTCCCCTAGCCATGCTTCTCATATGCACACCACCTAGGATGCTGATGCCTATGTGAGGCCCCCCTCTGACCACTGATTAGGGTCCCCTGATAGCTGTGGGATAGACAGCATGGCCATTTAAGAGGTACAGAGTTCAGGATGTCTTGCGATGGTATAGGGCACCTGACAGAGGCGGCGAGCGGCAGCCACGCAATAAAGAACATCATTATTGGCCATGAACAGCTGGCGCATTGGAAAGCAATTTAAGGGGCAGGGTGTAACTAATGGCGTACATGACTTTAGGTTACTGCGGCAGGCGAGGAACCTTCGCTAACTGCACCAGTATTCCTTCCCTGAAAGTTTGAGCGGGGATTTATTTAAATGGTTTACGGCATCGTCATAATTTCTCTCCCTTTTTATCACGGGGCTATTAGACTATTTACTTTTATTGAATGGGTATTTAGTGCCCATTAAAGGAGACGGATTGGCCCTACTAGAAGTTGAAGTGCTGCTTGTCTGTAGGAGAGGACGGATTCCAACAGGCGCCGTTTTTCAGAGGGCGCGAAATCACGACAGCATGAAATATTCTTCTTACCTGCCTTTGAGGTTAAGTAAAGGCGTGCAAACACAATATCTTAAATTATGTTTATGCAGATTAGCTCCTTCTGTCAGTGTTTAAACAATGGCACAGCCCACAACGCGTGCTTAACTGAACACTGCAGTGTCATGCCTCACTTTCAATATAACTGCTGAGCTTCAGTATTTATGTATTTATTTGTTGCCGATATCTTAATTGTCAAATGCCATACACGTTCCACTCTTCGCAAAAACAGTGAGCGCAAGATCGGTGCTACTTTAAGGCCGCTGTCAGCTGCTGCCTTACGACTCCACTTAACATGGCAACAACAGCGTTCCAAACTGCAGCATATCACGTTGTTGCTGGGGGAAGCGGATCGAACCTGCCTCCTGCGTTTAATAAGTCGGCAGCTCTATACTTAGGACAACTTCACCCTCCCCAGCTGTTAACTGTTGAGCCATGATTCAACAAATAAGGGACATGCGAAGTGCATCTGCCGGCGGGGGGCCATAAACCACCGGATTCAATGCCTCCTTTCGATAAGGCTTATACCATCTTACCTTCCCAGTTGTTGTCCCCCGAGCGATGGGTAAAGTTGAGCCGGGGCACCTTGTGGGCGAAGCTCTCTCCCGCGTGTACCTCCGCTTCTTGGCCTTTCTGCGCCGAGCCTCTCTCCGCTCAGGTGCTCCGGAATCTTCATGCCGGAAACCTGTGCATAACTAAATACTTATAAGGTCCCAAAAGCGAGACCTATTGGCTATGCCAATGCTTGACTTTAAAGGGGAGTAGTGATTTTCTGCAAAACGAAGACTTTGGTAGCAAAAACCCACGTAGGAGAGCAGTGTTTTTATTGCTTGTTTTCTGGTTGTAGTAGCGTGTGTCTCTGACGGCCGTCTACGAACCGTGCCATCTGTCAGGCAGTATTTGTGCGACCATGTGCGTACGACTTCTGATAATCTGTTTTATCAGGCCCAGATAGAAAAAGAAACTTTATTTTCCATCCTTTTTTTCGCAGACGCTCTGTCCCGCCTCAGTCAGCATGCCCCATGATCTGCAGACAGGTCTCCTCCTTTCATGTTGAGTACACGCCGGAAGACGGATCTCACTCACAGCAGGTGCTGCTTTTCCTTTGCACTGTAGATGTAGCCCACACAGTAGGCGACTCCTTTTCTACTGGATTCCTCTTGAAGCTCGAACTTTTCAAATGCTCTCTGCTCAGTCGATGAAGGCGTGTGGGTTCTTGTGAAGACTGCGGGGGCGCTAGATGCCAGTTTATGTAACTGGGCAACCTGTGGGGCTGCCAAGAGGTTTAGGAAGTCCTAGGGGAGCGGGTCAGTGAGTGAAGAAGCCAGCTACTGACTGTGAGAGCCAATGAGCAACTGGAGGAGGAGCCCGCAAGTGACCAGAGGTGCCCAGACTGACTCGAGGGTTATCTGAGGGTAACTCTTCTTGGGGTAGCGGGCGTCAAGAGTGCGTGGGAGAGAAGCCACACCTGATCTGAATGTTTCAGGAGTGGCGGGATTAGTGAAAACTTTGCAGGAGACAAGGGCACATAGGTGAGCTCCACGTGTGATCTTCTACTGCAGGTGACTGGGGATTTAGCGTGTGACAAGGGGAGCTTGCAGGAGGCTTAAGGAACTTGCAGATGACCGACAGAGCTCGCAGACGAATGAGAACATGCAGGCGACTGACGGAGCTCGTATGTGACGTAAGGAGCTTGCATGTGATGTCAGGAACTCACAGGTGACTGGGGAAGCTCAGTGGTTACTGTGGAGCTTGCAGGTGCCCGACAGAGCTCAGACATTATCGGTGCGTTTGTAGGAGAGTGTGGGACTCACTCCGAACTGGGGAGCTCACAGGTGACTGAGCGAGGTTGCAGGTGCCTGGGAGTAGCACAGAGCAGATTAGGAGGTTTCAGTGGAGTGCGGAGGATCTCGGGACAGTAGTTCACGAGTGACTGCAGAAGATCACCCGGTGACGCCGAGCGATGGCCTGCTCTGCCCTGAGGATGCTCTGCGGTGGTCAGAGAAGTTGGAGCCACATGCGGATCCGGTCCTTTCACTGTAGCAGGTAAAGGGGAGAATGAGTCGGGGGTTCTTGAAAACACGGGCTTAGAGGTGTGACAAGGTGAAAGTTGTACACCAGCGGCGGGGGCACGGTGGCACGGTGGCACGGTGGCACAGGGAGGGCAGGCATTGTGCTTCTATACCTAGAAATAGTCCATTTGCCAAACTCACAAAAATGCACAGCGATATCAATCTATCTAAAGCGCATCGACGCTTCGCCAGGGACAGTAAGCGCTAAATAAATGCAAACAAAATACGTACATTTGAGTGGCTTTTAACCGCTATGATACATGACACCCATCTGGGTTACTTATGTCAGCAAGCATTTGCAATGCAATAGGTCTCGCAATTACGCGAGTGTGAGGTATTGTTATATTAAACGACAATGCCTTTTTTGTTTTGTGTTGCTTTTTAAAACATAAATAAAAGGCATTGTCATTTGCAATGCCAATAGCTTAAACTCACGTAAATGCGAGACCTATTGCATTGCAAATGCTTGTTATTTCAAGTTTTGAACTGTGAGCACCGAGGTTGCTTCTGAATGGAGTAGACCTGCTCATTTTGCTCCTAAAGCCGAACAGCCTTTCTTAAAACCGCAGTTTTCACTTAAAGGTCTGTTACTTGGGACTGCACTCTAATCTAAAATAAGGCACTGTGAGAAGTTGCTGCTAAACCATAACCATTTGCCTTTTTTTTTTTAAAACCATTTTTATTGCGTCAATCGTCAAATATTATGCAGAGCTCTGTAACCCGGAGACCAACTGCTACATTTTACAATACGAAAGTTGTGTTGACTTTTAAGAAATATAATTTACAAAAGAACATAGGAATATACAACAAAGACCCCCCCACCCCCCATGCACTGTCATTGCACCATATCTCATGCAATCCCTCCACTCCCACTGCATCATGGACAAATCCCCCTGCACCATTGATAGCCTGCACTGCATTCTGGCGCCCTATCCCCGAATTGTCTCATCTTCAGTAGAAACAGGTTCCAGGGGAAGACCGCTATACTCCGCCCACCTTTTCCATATCTTTACATGCTTTTGTGGGCACCCCTGTGCCTTAAAGATGGGGAGCTCCAGCCCCATGTTAAAGTCCAGACCATTCTTCCATGCTGTTAAAGAGTGCGACGGCTCCGCCTTCCAATTCCGGGCAATGTCTCGTTTAGCTAGTGTAAATCCTAATAACATCAAGTGGCGCTTGTAGATCTTGCCCCCCACCCCCTCCTATATATGCAACAGTCCTAATTTGGGTGAATGGGGGAGCTCCCACCCCAAGACCTCCGCTAGGCAGGCCATCACTCCCCGCCAGAACCTCACAATCACACTACACTGCCATACTGTATGAAAGAGGGTACCATCCTCCTGACTACATCGCAGGCAAAGTGGAGAAGCCACCAGGCCAGCCTTCCACAATCTGACTAGAGTATAATATACTCGGTGTAAATAGTTAAATTGAATCAATCGGAGGCGCATTGCTATTGCAGCCTCCCGGGGGGAGGTCAGTGCCTCCATCCAGTCTTCTTCCTCCAATGGACCAAGGTCCTCCTACCTTGCCTCCCTAAGTCTAGCCAGCGAGGTGGGGCTATTAGTTACAAGAGACTGATAGATCTGGGAAAGTTTATGGTCCTGTGAATCCCCCATAAACAATTTAGCTTCAATGGGGCTGAAGTCCGGAAGAGACTCCAAACCAGTAACACTGGGAAGAGCTGCATGTCTAAACTGAAGATATTTATAGAATTGAGTCTTAGGCATCTGGAAATCCAGCTGGAGCTGTTGGAAAGACTTAAGGACCGTATCTCGCATCACATCCCCAAGGGTGGAGATCCCTATATTATCCCAATCGCGGAAACCCGCCAGACCAGCCAGCTGGGGCAACCTGCCATTGGACCAAAGTGGAGTCTCCTTCGTCAACCTGCCCCACCACCCTATCTTCCGCAGCGCCTGCTTCCACACCTGAAATACCACTCTAGTGGTGGAGGGCAGGGCCTTGCGCACCGATGCCGTGTATAAGATAGTATGGATAGTATTGGCCCCCATACATCTCCGCTCCACCATGTAGGCAGGGTCGGACCTGTCCCCGTACCACCAATCATTCAATATTAATAAATGCGAGGCCATATAATATGACTGCACATCCGAGGTGGCCAATCCGCCACAATAGGTCGACTGGAAGCACGTCCGCAGTGCCACTCTAGAGGCCTTTCCTGCCCATAAAAACTGCCCCAGGGCCGAATTGACCTGGCGAAACCACGACGGGGAGACAGGGAAGGGATAGTTCTGCAGTTGATAAAGCAATCGTGGTAGTCACACCATCTTGAAGATGGCCGACCGACCAGGGAGAGATAGGGGCATATGCAACCAGGCCTTCAACTCTTCGCGCACCCTCACCGGTTGAATATTACGCTCCCACAAGACATCCATGGAATCCGACAAGAAAACCCCCAGGTATCTCACTCCTATTGTAGTTGTCTGCACTGCCGAGGCCCAGGGACCGAGTTCTACTCGTGGCCCCAAAGTCCACAAAGTAGATTTACATGGATTCATAAACAGACCGGATGATTACCCAAAAATCTCCATGATCCGGAGCAACCTAGGTCCCGTCCTATTAATGTCCGTCAAAAAAAAACAGGACATCGTCAGCGTATAGGGCAATACAGTCCAACAACCCCTGCGCCCACTCAAAGCCGGCAACCTGTGCGTCTATTCGCACCCATGCCGCCAAGGGCTCCATGGCTAAGGCGAAAAGAAACGGCGACAATGGACACCCCTGCCGAGTTCCCCTGCCCACCGGGAAGGTGAAGGAGGCAGACCCCGCAAAGCGGGCGAGGCTGTGATGTCGGTGTATAACAATCTCAGATAGGATAAAAACCGTGGACCCACATTTAACCGGTCTAGGAGAGCAAATAAATACGTCTAACTAAGGGAGTCGAACGCCCTGTCCATGTCCGCAAGGAGGAGTGCACCCGGCACATCAAGCCCCCGAATAGTGTATAGCAATGTGAGCATTTGCCTTTTCTAATACTTTTCATGCAAAGGGTGCATATTTGAAACGTGCTCCTTAATGTACATTTTTTGTCTTTGAGGGTCAGAAGGCAGAATAATGTCATATAACACCAATTCCGTGGTTTAACAACGTTTTTCATGTAAATGCTCGTCACCTTCTACTACTTTCTCATTTAAATTGGGCCTGTCTCTAGTTGAAGCGTAAAAACAGTGTTTTGAAGCGAGGTATTAAGTTTGCACATTAGTGGCTAACGTCCTTCTTTCGTTACATATGTACATTAAGTATGTTTAGGATCCTCGTCAGTTACCATGTTGTTTTTCTCATTTAGTTTTACACCTCCTGGTTCTAACAGCTTAGCCATAAGGAACTTTGAAAGGAAGGAAATCGCACCTATATTGTATAGAAACAGTGAGTTTTGACAGTGCGGATTTACTTGATAGGGTGGCTGACAGCACTATGTATAGCATCGTTTGCTCTTACTTACTCCAACCTCAGCTTAAAATGGTTTTAAGCATAAAGAGTATTGCAGGAAAAAATGACAAAGCCAATAGCTCTGTACACACAATTACTATTAGCTTTACTAATGCTTTTTCCCCTTTGCTCAACTTCCACTATATTAAACCATTTATACTTTGACTCCACGTTCTTATGAGAGTTATTCAATTAACTTGCAATACTATTGATCAAGTATACACATTTCTTTATAGTAACGCCTATTTTGTTCTGTTATTTCCATAGAAAAACGCTTTATTTGCTGCACTCGGAAAGGAACAAATAGATTACTGATCGATACCTTGCTTCTCAATAATACAGACTTGGAAGAGTGGTTTTTGGTTTTCAGTATGGGCAAAATGAATGCTTTGAATGAAATCTGGTTAACCCCACCCCCTTCTACAATGTGCCAATTAAAGAGCATGCCACACTCTCTAGCTTGCCCAAAATTTGCATTTTTCTTTGCGTTAAGTAATTTAGGGTTTATTCATGTAAGTTAGTGGTTTTAGTTTTACACAGTGCAGATTTGGACCGCAAACCAGTAGCATAACCAGTTTTCTATGTCAACGTGCTGATCTGATGTTTATAGCGCCTATCACAAATTTGTAAAGTGCTTCATTTTGTTTGTGTGTCCTTTCTCTTCATTTTGTCGATCTAGACACTCATGCTACTGAATTTGCAAATGTCATTCTGTCTGTGCTGTAACTTGTATTCAATATCGAATAATGTTAGTAGTTGGATTAGGATCTGTGCTCGTCACCTTGGCTACTGTCTTACGAATTTCTCTCTTCTGTTATTGCCATAGTTTTATGTGTTATAAAACTCTGAAAAAATGCATATTTCTCTCTTTTTCAGGTTAACGGGTCCGAATGGCTATGTAACTGATGGGCCTGGAAATTACAAGTACAAAACCAAGTGCACTTGGCTTATTGAAGGCCGGTAAGTATAATGTCTCTTTACACATGGTTGTCCTATCTGTCTTTATTTAAGTTGGCAGTCTTCAGAATCGCAGAGCCAGATTTTACTCTGCCAAATTTTTATTGCACTACGTTTTGCAATAAGGAATAACATAACATACCATGTATTTGTAAAGCGCATGTTCACCCAAAAGGGTATCTTGGCGCTGAATAACAGATGTGTGTTACCCAACTCAATGGTGCTCATTTGAATAAATAAAGGTCAGTTTATTTAACTACATAGTAAACCTCACGATTGTCGTGTCAACGATTTACAAATGTTATCACAGTAGCATATTGCAAATGTTTTTGATCTTCGACTGTTGACAAATGTGCAGGTTAAAGAAGGCACGTTTCTTCCTCTAGTCATGGGTTACTAGTGCTAAAATGTATTGGCCTGATGTAACAAACCATTATCAAAGTATGTTACTTTAGCGTACAGTTCCTGTAATTTCTCATAAGAGGACTGACGTCTCTTGTAGTGAAACCAGACAAGGCTTTTTGAAGCATGGTTCATAACAAAACAGTGCTTACCTAGAAGTTCACACCCTTGTGCATCCCTTACTTTGTTCTTCCTGCTTCTTCTTTTACCTGCCCTATGCGCCTTCTTTTGCTCTGTATTCTGCATATCAGTCATTTTGAATATTGCACTGATTTGTTTTCAAAGGTGTGAAAATTTCCCAAGATACCAAGATAAATAAAGGCTCTTAGTACCACCTGTATATTCGTCTTTTTTGTGTGTCAGAGTTGTGTCCTTTCAGATTCTGTATGAGTAGCCAGTGACTTGGTCATATTACTTCAGTACTCTTCAAATTGATGACGGGGGTTTCAGTACACCTTCGGATGCTGGGTTTACCGATCTTACCCTACCTTGATGCCTGGCTGTTGAAGACGGGCTCACCACAGTCTAAATTGAGCCACCTCCAGACAACTGGGAGGCGGCTCCTAACATCTTTGGTGTTCTCAATTAATGTGCTGAAATTAGATCTGACTCCTGTGCGGAGGCCCCAGTACATCAGTGCCATTCCGGATATAGTGCAATTTTGAGCCTTCCCTCCCACTCATCGAGTACAGGACATTTGGGCTTGATCCCAATATTTCAGTCACGGTCTCAGTGAGAGTGGCTCTGAGACTTCTTGGCATCCTGCTTGTGAACTATGTGATATGGTTATACAGGCTCTGCAGTGGGATCTTAAGTCTCAGTGGGCTCAGATCCAAAGGAACTAGTCGGATTCCATCCAGGTTTTGGAGGAGAGTGCAAAAGATCTTCAGTGGTGGATGGTTGACTGCAATCGAACTGGTGGCATAGCTCTCTCCCTAGGGAACCACTCAGAGTTGATGGTCGTGGCTGATGCATCACTGCTCTGTTGGGGAGGTCACCAGGGAAAGGTGGAGATCAGAAGACTGGTCTCCAGCAGAGACCCACCTCCGCATCAGTCTGTTGGAGTTGTGGACCATTCACTTGAAGGCCTTCCTGCCATCTGTTAAGGGAAGGCTTGCTCAAGTTCTTGCAAACAATGCCACCGCCATATGGTACTTCAACAAGCAGGTTGGTGTGGGGTCTTGGGTCCTGTGCCAGGAGACTTTGTTTTCTCTGAAACTGGCTGAGCCCTCGGTGATAATTCCCTGGTCGTGAACAATCTTGTGAGATCTTTAAACACCAGGGCAGACGACCTGATCTGCCGGTGCCTAGCAGATTGCAAATGGCATCTTGCAGCAATGTGGAGAGCCCTAGCTCAATCGGTTTGTCACAGCTGAGAACTTGCAATATCCACATTTTTGCGCATTGTAGTTCCCAAGAAGGCTCTCTGAGATGCAATCCTCCTGGAGTAGAGCTCTGGAATTCTGTATTCCTTTCCACCTCTATCTCTCCTGCACCGAATTTTGAAGAAGTTCAGGAATGACTGAGCCCAAGTAATCCTAGTGGCTCCGGATTGGACCAGGAGTGTGTGGCGCCCGGAACTTATTGGCATGAGCATCTGTCCTCTGATTAGTCTACTATTTTGGGAGAATCAACTTTCACAGCAGTAAAGCAGAGCCCTGCACCTGGTCCTGTGCAATCTACACCTCCATTGTGTGGCGATTAAGCAACAACAGTTGACTGCTTTTGATCTCCCTCCAAAAGATGTGGATGTCATTCTAGCAGTCAAAAGTCCAACTACAAAATGTATTTATGTCAGATGCTGGCACAAGATTGTTGCTTGGTGTGGTTCCCACCATATAGACCTGTTACAAGCAACGTTGTCTGTTTTGCGTTTTTGTGTGCTATCTTTAGTCCAGCAAAGACTTGAAGTGAGCACTGTTAAGGGTTATCTGTCGGGATTTTTTGTTTTACCGGACCAACCATCCTTGTTTATGTTGCTTGTTGTGATGCATTTTCTTGATGGATTTGCTCTTATATTACCATGCAAACCTTTTGTGATGCTGCAGTGGGAACTTAAATTGGTAATTCCATTTCTTATGTGTACACCATGAGCAGATGCACCGCTGTCCTTTGCATCTTCTAACTATTAAACCAGTCTTACTCATTGCGATAACTTCAACTTTTGGCATGAGTGAACTTCAAGCCCTCTGTTCAGCGTCTGTACATCTCCTTATTCCCGCACAAACTGATGTTGAGGACCAGAGAGTATTTCTGCTGATAGTTGTGACTTTCTTTCATGTCAGCCAATCCATCATTCTTGAGGCTTTCTTTTCTCTGTTTCACGCCCTTGAAAGAGGAGGCAAGACTCAACGCTTGGACTCAAGAGTCTTGAGTTTTCACATCAATTGCACCAAGTACCATCAGGTAGACGATTAACTTTTTGTGGGATTCTCTGGGGCAAAGAAGGGTAAGGCAGTACATTAAAAACCATACTGAGGTAGATATTCCTCATTATTAGGCTCTGTTATACATTGACCAAAAAGCAGCCTTCTGTAGGGTCTGAGGGCTCATTCGCCCAGAGCCAAGGCTGATACCACTGTGTTGTCATACGGAGTACCTGTTCTGTAAATCTGTTAGGCCAAGACGTGGGCATCAATTCAAACATTCATGAAGCATTACTGCCTTGTTAGCCAGGTCCGGCGTGAGGGACACTTTGCCCATTCGGTCCTGCGGGACGTTTTGGTCTGAGCCATTCTGCACTCCCACCACCTTGGTATCTATTCACAAGGTGAGGAATCTGCAGTCAGAAGTACCCTTCAGAAAAACAAGTTACTTTCCTTAGGCAACACACTATCTGTTGGATACTCTAACCGCAGATCTATCACCACCCTCTGTGCTTCTCGACCTGTGGAATGGTCTCTTTTTCTATTTATAAAAAAATCCTAATCTAGAGCTCTACACACTGTCACTTCCGTTCAGTTATTGGGGCTCAGTGTCTGACAGCACTTAGCGTATCAAGAAAGAAACTGACGTCCGTTGAATGTTGCTCCGATGTCACTTGTGGGGCAGATAAGATGAGCCAGTGCAAAGCCACGCAAAGCCACACTAAACCACCTAATAGCTCATAGAGCAATGCAGAGAAAACTCTCTGGATCCTCTTTGGCACCTGGGAATGTGCACAAGGTGAGAAATTTGTGATTAGCATCTCCACCAGAAACCGCATTACTGAAGGTTTGTAACTTGTTTGATTAGCATTGTCTGCCACGTCAATAATCTTGGAAAGACCAAATATAAAATGAAAATGTTTCTAACCAATTGCAGATGAAAGGTACTTGGGCCAAGGTTAAGTACCATCAGTTGTTACACCTACGTTCTATTGTTCTTTCATGAGTCTGTAGTCCAGTTATCTATGCCAGATGTCCCTTGACCATAAAAATGCATTTTGTTTTTTTAATTTGTTTGTTTTTGGGGGTCAGTTTTTAGAAAGTTAACCAGATCCAGTGCTCATCCGCCAGTATCTGGCGGGGAAACATTCAATCTTTATGGGTGACAAGGGAAGTGTATTTAACATTGGTCAGGCGGCATTCATGTAATTGTATAAATGCACTGCTTGGAAGTCTTAAGGTCATATCATTTGCATAACCTGGCGAGGGAGCTGGTCCTTTGGGTAATACCTTGGCTTTATATGACCTATTGATAGAAGTTTGGGGAATATCTAAAGTCGATTTGCTACGAATAGTTACGGCTAGCTCTGTATGTTGGAGGTCTTAATTAGATGCATAAGGGGTTTTCTTCTGAGTGAACCTAAGGTAAATGTGTGCTTTAAGACAAACAACTGCTAAAGACAGCTTAGCTCAGAATTCCAATCCTCCAGCAGTTCCTTTGTATCAGGGTTCAGCAATAGTGAGGTAGACATGAGACATTCATTTTAAGACCCAGTGAATTCACTGTATTGTGAGTAATGAGTTCTTAATATGCTGTCTTCTGAAGATTCTGCAGGTGACAGAAAAATGGTATGGCATAGCTTCCTGAAGGATGGTTGTTTGGAACATTGGGGGAATTCCCCCTGGAGAACAATGAATTAAGGAAAGCCAGATTTGACTCTCTCCTTTACTGCCATCAATTCTTACCAGAGCTGCCATCAATGCTAACTACAGCAACATCCTTAGGGACGAAGTCATTGACACATGTATGGACTCTGTTAACCAGTCTGTCTATTGTTCAGCATGCTGTCTGTGCCAGCACACACTGGGGCTAAAAGAGGGGTTAATAACCTATCCTGTAGTTTGTTCAGTTACTGAACAATGCTAACAGTAATATTCCAAACCCTAATGGGGAAAAGTAAGCATTGAGATGCAGTGGAAAGCTCTTAAGGTTTTTGGATTTCTTGGTGGCTCGTCTCAACAAAATAAGACTTATTAAAGAAAAGATGGAGAAGGATTGGGAGTTGGGAAAGCGGTCTCAACCCAAGTTTGTACTTAAGGAAAAAAGTAAGAAATATCCTGGCTAGTAAAAAAACAAAAAGAAACAAAAGCTAAAAGCTGTCATCCAGTATTCAAGAGATTGCGTTCCCTGTGTGGCTTGGAGGAGGTATAGTAACTATACCAGTTTAGAAAGTTTTACTAGATCATAGCAAAGGGAGAGAATAAAAACGGAACTACTAAAGTTGGTCATAACAGTGGTGTCAAATGATTAACAATGGGCAAGGGCCTTGAAGTTATCTCAAAAAGAATAAATCAGTAAGAGTAGAAAGGTCTAAGGCTCCAGGCCCAGATAGAATTATGACCATTTTCTTTAAAAAGTTTGCCCTTTACCTCTCTTCGGTGTGTGAAAACGTTTGTAACATAATTTTGCACATGGTGAAGTATTACACGATCCATGACCAGGTTTTGTTAGTCATCCAAATCATGGCAATAACCTGACTACATGCGGCTCCAACACATTTGAGCACAGATGTTAAAATATTAACTAGTGGATTGTCAGACTATCAAGACCCTCTGATGTCGGTGCACTCTGACCAATCCTTTTATATCTGAAGAGGCAGGTGGACTAATGTGAAACACCCCTGTAAATTTGGATAATGTCGGGCACACAACATTTACCTAGTATCACACACAAAATTTGTTTGACCTGGCTCGCTGTGATTTCCTGATGGGCACCTTAAAAACGATGGGTTTTGAGAGTGGATTCTTGAATTGGGTAATGTAGGTACTCAGCCAATTTCACTTACATTTGCTACTAGTGTTTATTATCACACAGGGTACAGATTACAATAGGCACAGAGCGTGGTGTTCCATGTTGCCACTGTAGTTTGGTCTTGTTAATGAAACTGTTCATTTAATTGATTCCACTAATCCTGGACAGAGTAGCTATGTGCCAGTGTCCCTTGGAACCACAATGACCCTATCCATCATTGATTACTGAGCTTAAACAATAGTAAAAGATGTAAGTGTTTACCATAAACCTTTAGCAATATAGCAGGCAATCCCCTGCTGTAGAATAGTGCCATATGACATTTCCAATGATATTAATGGATTTAGTTTATATAGGGAAGCTCTGAGGATTTAACGGTGCAAAGGATGGCACTAGAAAATGATTACTTTTTGGAAAAGAAGATGCATACCTATTGTCTTAGCCAATTCTTTTCACCAATTCTGTTTAGCATTGCCAAAATTAGGGCATTTTTTGCTATTGCTGCACAGTATCAGCAAAAACAAGCATTGGCATAGCCAATAGGTCTCGCCTTTGGGACCTTATAAGTATTTAGCCAGAGATATTGAATTGGGACTGAGAAATTCCTAAATTAACAAGCGGCAAAGTCTATGTTGGGTTTATTTTAAGATTCCTGCAGGAATTCCTATGAGCCAGAAGCATCACTTTACAGGGCAATATCAGACAGTGAAACATGATAGCAATCAGTAGGCAATTTGTCCATGAACGGCGCAAAATGAGCTAAGACAGCCCGAAGTAAATATGCTTGGGATATCTATGGGCAATTGCATCCATGATTTGTGATCCATAGAGGACAGAAAGAGCTGTGGTACTTGGAGAGATCGGTCAAAATGCTTTAGGCGCTAGGTGGTCAAAAAGACTAGATGGCGCTGCTACTCGCTCCCGAGCTCCCTAGACCAGGGGATCGAGAAGGCGGGACATGCATTTGCAATGCAATAGGACTCGCATTTACTGGAGCTATTGGCATTGCAAATGACAATGCCTTTTATTTGTGTTTTGAAACCCTGGAAGCGGTGCGTAAATATGCACTTTGTACCTATAGTTGTTGCTTACAAGAAGCAAGGCTGGCAGTAAAAGAGGCGTAGTTACTGTCAGCCTTGCTTCTCGTAAGCAATTACTATATGTACAAATATCTATCGTCCTCACCATTCAAGGCCGCGGCAGGAAGCTGAGCAACACACAGAATCTCTGTAAACTGCTGGACACAACAATGTGTTAATGTCCTGCCAGTTCAGGAGAAAACAAACTGTGTGCAGATAAGGACAATATTCATAAACCAAAAGAAGAAATACACAGATGTGAAAGTAGTGTATTTAACTTTAGCTTCTTGGGCTTACAGGATTTAGTGGCAGCAGAGTGCGAGATCTATACTGAAGTATTGTTGTAACATCATCCAGGTCCAACCTCTCAGCGAGTCTTGTAAGGTTTCACAGGTTGACACTTGATTATTACTGTTGCAGCAGTGGCGGCTGGTGACATTTGAAAGTGGTGATGCGGAAAATGAATTTCATAGAGCACCGTAGCGAGCGAGCCCGAACAACCAAAGGGGAGTTCGGGGGGGTCTCTCTGACAAAAGCAGTGACTCATTGACCTATTACATCATGTGCATTTTGTGATCTGCATCAGGTACATGTTGTTTGCAGTAGGCACATTAACCTTCTGCGCTACCTTTCCATGAGTCAAAACTTCCACTAGACAAAACTCTGATCTATCTCTAGGAAAAACATTAACCATCAGCGTTATCATGACATTTTTATTGTTTGTGAAAATTGCTAGAGGCCAGGAAGGTGGTAGTGAGTGCTTTTAGAACCATAATATACTTGCAACTCCAAATTATTTTTGCTGTATTTATTTCGTAAGAAATTGAGGGAATGCGTCAGTAATTTTTTTTTCAATCAAGTAAGCAGATAAAATAAGAAAACATTTTGCACCATTTTTAACAAAGGATTAGCTTTTTTTGTATAAAAAGATATATTATTATACGTGTAAACTGCTTATAGGCATTGAATGCATCATCGCTTCTTTTAGCAGTAGTTTTTCCATCTGAGGGTGCGTGTGAGTCTTTATTCCAGCTATAAAGCAGAAAAATATAGTGAGGTAGAGATATGCTTTAGAGAACAGACAACAGCAGGGAAACGCCAAATATGCTGCTTTTCGGCCAAATCCAGCAAAGTAAAACAAATAAGGGCAGAATGAGGACTCCCTCTCCGCTGACCCACAGAGGATGTGCGTTACACAAAATTAAAAGCTCTGATAAAAATTGCTTGTTTTCTGCCCGACCCTCAACACTCAAAGACAGAAAGATCGGAACAGTTGCTTGAAAGCAGATACGTACAAAAAATACTTGTTAGAAACTTAAAAAAGATTGTGTCATTGGTTTACACAGAGAGTTGTTTTCAATCTGGCCCTTTTGTCGCAATACAGGCTGCTTAGCGCCAGCCAACTCAAGACCAAATATTATGCCAGTATTATTATAGAAGTATAGTGCTTTCAAACCCCTTGTGAGGCCTAAGCGCATCACGGATTTTTGAGTAAGTAGATATTAAGGATGTAGGTACATAAGCTAGACATTGATTTTACATCATATTCAGGAAAAGGGAGGATGGATTTTTTATATAAGGCTCAAGGATAGTAAACAAGGGATATCGGGAACTGGAGGGGGAGAGACCGCTGCGAAGCATGAGGGGTTGGGAAGGATAGGGTCGTGGAAGCAGTGCTTTTGTGCAAGGGACGGGGGAAGGGGTGTGGCTTAATGACCAGAGCTGCCGACTTTGAATTTGGGTAACTGGGTTCGAGTCTGGGGGACGCTCAAACATTCAATGATTCCGGGCAAATCACTTAATCTTCCGGTGCCTAAAAATGAATGTGTCCGTCTGTAATGCAACTGGAGCTCATGTAAAGCGCTCTGATAACTTCGGATGGAGTTCACGCTATATAGAACTGTTAGAAGGAAGAAAAAAAAAACATTGCGGGGGTGGGGAGGGCATTGCACCACCGGCCGGGGTGCAAAGCACCGTGTGCAGCACAGAGCGCATCACGGCTCAGGAGTGAAGGTGTGATCTGCATACAGTGTCCTTAGCTGCCAAGTATTGAGACTGCTTATGTGTGGCATTTCCATGTTTTGGGTGTGTTTGTATGTGACATTCACATGCTTTACGAGTGACACTTAAGCACATGTAGGTGCAAGTAGTTATGCCAATATAATGAGATATATTTCAGAAGTAATTGGGAAAAATTAACGGAACAAGAATAGCTTCACAGACGTTTGTTGTGTGCTCATATCTATGTACATATAAAAACATGCTTCCAACGCTGCAGCATTATTTAAAAGAACAGCCAGACGTGATGATGTAACGAAATCTAATAAAACCACGGTATATTCTAACTTCAGGTAGATTGATAAATTACTCATGGCGTTTTTACTGTCACTATGTACGCGTTTTGGTTTGAAGGCATATTTGCAACGTCAACCTCCTTTGTGGCTTTAACTACCGTTTTACTCCAAGTGCCGTTAGCGACCACTTAAGTCAGCTACTGCTCACACATTCACGAGGTTAAGGGAAGCCAAATGGAGAGGTATGCAGGGCCGGACTGCAACTTAACTAGGGCCGGTTTCAGCGCTGATGGCGCCCGGTATGTGGCCGAGTGCCTTCCGCCGATAATTAGGTTTCCAGGGACCAACATCCTCCATGGCGTGAACACCGACAGTCTGTGGGTGCTGCAAGACCACGTCAGAGGCAGGGACAAACACAAAATGGTGCGCGAGGTGGGTATTCCTTCTCGTGGATTCCGCCACAAGCCCGTTTGTCCCGCCCCTCCCCCTCCCGCCGGCGCTCGGTCTCTGAGCGGTGTTGTGCTGTACAGTTGGCCAGGTCAGTAGCCCGCAGCCACTGCTTGTGTCCTGGGCATAGTAACGCACACGTTTGGCAGCGTCAAGCATCGCACTAGGGTCTTCTACCACTGTCACCTTAAACAGATGCCTCCTCACCCCTGAAACACTCTCTCAACAGCCCACCTCCCCAAATATTAGCACCCCAAATCTAACTTTTCACCCACCCTTCCAAAATTCACCAATCACACAAAGAATTCGCTGCAGCCCTACAAGCAGCCACGGAGGGCAGAATCTACAATAAAAAACACACAAAGGGCACCCGTGAACAGAATACGAAGGGGCGGTCTGTAGGGGCGGAACCAGTTTTTGAACGATGCCTTTATGGCCATGCATCATTTTAAAGATCGAGGTGGGGGTGGGGAACCACACAGGGCACAAGTCCTAAACAAGCAATGGCCGCGCGGCCGCGAAACTGACACGGCAGCGCGGCCGCGAAAATGAAAGTAATCGCGGGTTTTGGAAGGGCAAACAGTGGCTTTTGCTGGCGACCAGCTTGCGTTCACGCGAGCGTCCAGATGGCGAGGGAAGCCATATGGCGCCTGATCGCGCGTGCACGCTCGCGTGAACGCAGGCTAGTCCGCAACAAAAGCCACTGTTTGCACTTCCAAAACCCGCTTACTAAAAGTCTCGCCAGAGCAGCGCATGCGCGCTGGCTCAGGCGAGACCTAAAAAGTACAGTGACTTAGACACGCCCTGGTGCTTCGGTGGTGTAAGCAAATGTCTCTTTTTGCATGCTCACCCCCAAAGCTTTGGACTGATGCAGCTGGATTTTCGGCTTGGAATGTGCACCGAGGCCTGCAAACCAGTCAACAGGGCCAGTGCTCTGACCCTGTAAAAGGTATATGTTTGGTTTACACACAATTGGCATTAGTTAACTTAATTGTAAGTCTGTAGAATATGAGGCGTTCCGCACAAAGTCTGCGGCCGAGGCCATGTCGGTTTGGCAGGGCACACACTCCTGTAGGAGCAGAATAGACTGCCGAAATTCCAATGGGCTGCTGCAGGCCCTCAACTCACTCACCTCAAAGCGGCCAGCCCTCCTGTGTGCGCCAGTCTTCCTCCTGGGGACATTGCAGGAGACTGCCTCGGCATCTCCATATTGTTTCCATAGTGTTTCTTCTTCCCAGAGTCTTCTAGTGAGGATCTCTGGGATAGGTTATACTCCCCAATCCAAGATGGCAGACTCCCACATTGATTTCTATGGGATATTCCCAATCCAACGTGGTGGCCTAATTTCCTGTGAGGTATTTCATGTTTTCTGCCTATTTAAGGAGGGAATTCTATCGCAATGCTTCCAGGTCCGATCCTTTCTTACAGTCCGCTGGGAATCGCTGGTCTTCCTTCCTGAATTTCTCGCTATGCTCCTGTTGTCACCTGTTGATCTGGATCCTTCCCATTTACCATCTTTGCCTTGATTCCTGATTTGAAGTTCTTCTAGTGCCTTGAAGTCATTTTGGAGGATTTTTGTCCTGGCTTTTTCCTCCTTGTTGGGACCAATTCCTGAAGGCAATTTCTGCTTAGGTGCTTTTGTGTCGGCAGCAGTGCGGATACTGGAAGGGGTCGTCCGTATCTCTGGCAGTCAAGAATCGTGAATACCTGGCCTTCAGGTCCAACCCGCAGCCAAAGACTCTCCTCCAGACTTAAGCTCTGTGACAGTTTGTGACACCCCAAGACAAGTCCTATTCCAGAAAAAATTGAACTAGATACAGCTCTGCTCAAAGGAGTACAGGTGAACCTGGCTCAGGCCCTTCTTCAGACTGTTCAGCAGCAGACTCAAGAATTACAACAATTGAGAGATAAAAATTTGGCTTTACGACCAGCCTTAACAGCCAAAGTTTCTAATGTTCTGTAGTTTTGCCAACTACACAACAGTTCTCTTTGGATCCAAATAAATTAAAGGCGTTTAAAGGGAGCAAGACCACTGACTCATTGTCAGTGAAATTGCTCTCCCACCCTCGTAGCTCCACCATTAAGTGAGGCCTCCCCCGAGCCCCTGCATTCTCGAGTGCTGGTGTTCGAGGCCCCCCTCCACCCGCAGGTTATACCTGCGCCTCATCCCTGGTGGTCCAGTGGACCGCTGTCTCCTTTCTCTCGCTCCGCTTTCCCTCTCCGCTTCACTCGTTTTACCCTCATTTCAATCTCTCCCTTTCCCTCTCACTCTCCTATCTCTTTCCTCCACCTTTCTTGCACTTTTCTGCTCTTCTGCTTTATTCCACTTTATTCCTCTTTTCCCTTTCCGCCCGTTTCCCCCGCCACTGCTGCCCCCGCGGCCATTTCCCCCCCCCCCCAGCACGACCAGCGCGACCGACCCAATCCAGCTCCCCTCCCTGCTCCCAGCTGTCCAGCCCTCCCCAACCCCTACTTAATGGCGACCGCTGTGCGGGAGCGCCGCTGGCGCGCCAAAGCCAAGCTTGTCTGCGCCCGTCCCCGACCGCGACCAGCGCCAGGAACCCTGGACCTCCGCACCACCAACGCTACGACCCAGCGACGCCCCACTCACTCAACCCAGGCCGCAACAACAACTGCAAGCTAGCATCACCAGCCGACACCCACGGACCCTTCAGCTGTCACCGATGCCGGCACACCTACAGCACCGCCAGGAACAAGGGCCCAGCACAACCCGCCCGCAAGAAAACACCTGAACCGAAGACCCTACAATGCATCCTCCTCCGCGTCCGATCACTCCACAAACACGCCACCGAAATCTGGGACCTCCTCGACAGCACCACCCCAGACGTAGCATTCTTCTCAGAAACCTGGACCAACACCACCTCGGGACCGGACATCTCCATCGCCATTCCCCAAGGATACAAGATCTCCAGGAAGGACCGCCCCACCCGCCAGGGAGGAGGAATCGCCATCGTCCACAAATCCACCCTCCGCCTGAACACACTCCCCGACGAGCCCACAGACCTGATGGAACACCTGCACTTCAAGATACTGGCCAGTCCTACCACCACCCTCCGGGGAACCCTCATCTACCGACCCCCTGGACCCCGTGGACCATTCGCCAACTCCATCACGGACATCATCTCCCCGCATGCCATCGCATCCACCAACTACACCCTGCTGGGAGACCTCAACTTCCACCTCGACAACCAACTAGACCCCAACACCACATCCCTCCTGGACAACCTCCACAACATTGTACTTCGCCAGATCGTGACCGAACCCACGCACTCAGCGGGACACACCCTCGAACCCCCTCTTCACAACAGGAAACTCCATCACTTTTAGCCACACCACCGAACTCCCGTGGACAGACCATCGATGCATCCACTTCACCTTCAGAACACCCACCATCCACAGACACCAGCACCTGCTCCCACGAAGAAACTGGACAAAAATCACTGACGACCAGCTCACCTCCTCACTCAGCAACTCCACCCCAACCACCGCGGAAGACGACACCCCCAACACCGCAGCCCGAACTCTACACAGATGGATCACCGACAGCGTCAACACCATAGCCCCCCTCAAGAAGAACAACGCACACACCAAGAAGGCCAGATGGTTTACACCCCCGAACTCCCGAGAGTCCAGGCGCACCTGCCGCAGCCTCGAGAAGACCTGGAGGAACTCCAAATCCACAGAAGCCCACAACAACTTCAATCCCCCCTCACAAGACCTCTGCAACAAACTCAGCACCTTCTTCCACCGCAAAATCAAGAACATCTACGACAATGTCGACGAAGACAACCAACACACGGAACACCAGCCACCCCCGACACCCTGAAGCCAACGATTGATAGCTGGACAGCCCTCACCACCGAAGACACACTGAAGACGATGAAGTCAATCCACTCCGGGGCCCCCACGGACCCCTGCCCCACCACATCTTCAACAGAGCCGCCGACACCATCGCACCCATGCTCCGTCACACCATAAACCGCTCCCTGTCGAACGCCTCCTTCCCCGACGACTAGAAACACGCAGAGATCAACCCCCTCCTGTAGAAGCCCTCGGCGGACCCCACCGACCTCAAAAACTAAAGACCCATCTCCCTGCTCCCGTTCCCAGCGAAAGTCATCGAGAAAGCCATCAACAGCCAACTCGCCACCTTCATCGAAGAGCACAATATCCTCGACCCGTCACAATCTGGCTTCAGAAAAAACCACAGCACAGAAACCGCCCTCCTCGCTGCAACAGACGACATCCGCTCCCTACTGGACAAAGGAGAAACAGTAGCCCTCATCCTCCTCTACCTCTCAGCGGCCTTCGACACGGTATCCCACTGCACCCTAATACGCAGACTCCACGACGCAGGTATCCGAGACAAGGCCGTCGACTGGATCTACTCTTTCCTCTCCGGCAGAACGCAGCGGGTCAGACTCTCCTCTTTCCTTTCGGACCCTACACCAACCACCTGCGGAGTCCCCCAGGGGTCCTCCCTCTGCCCAACGCTCTTCAACGTCTACATGGCTCCTCTCGCCCCCATCGTCAGAACCTACGGACTCAACATTGTTTCATACGCAGACGACACCCAACTCATCCTCTCCCTATCCAACGAAGCCAACGCAGCCAAACACAACTTACACGAAGGCATGGAAGCTGTCGCCAAATGGATGAAAAGCAGCTGCCTACAACTCAACACCGACAAAACAGAAGTACTCATCATGGGCCCACACCCCGACACCTGGAACGACACCTGGTGGCCCCCCGCCCTCTGTAGCCCACCCACCCCCACGGACCACGCACGCAACCTTGGAATCATCCTAGACTCCGAGCTCAAAATGGACCGCCAGATCAACTCCGTCACATCCTCCTGCTCCCACATCCTCCGCCTCCTACGTAAGACCTTCAAATGGATCCCCCTCAAGCACAGAAAAACCGTCACCCACGCCCTCGTCACCAGCAGACTACGGCAACGCACTCTACGCCGGAATAAACGAAAACCTCACCCGCAAGCTACAAAACATCCAGAACGCCGCCGCAAGACTGGTCCTCAACCTACCACGACCCTGCCACATCTCCCAACACCTGCGCACACTCCACTGGCTCCCCATAGAGGCTAGAATCACCTTCAAGATCCTCACCCACGCACACAAGGCCCTCCACAACACCGGACCAGCATACCTCAACAGCCGAATCAACTTCCACGCACCCCAAAGAACCCTACGATCAGCCCAGCTCTCTTACGCCGTGGTCCCCCGCGCCAGAAAGACCAGATCAGGAGGCCGCTCCCTCTCCTTCCTCGCGGCCAGAGCATGGAACGCCCTCCCGCTCCACCTCAGGCAGACAACATCACTCCCCATCTTCACGAGAAACCTCAAAACCGACAGATCCCCTCCTTGATGGATTGGAACCTGCATCTCCCCTCCTCCCCAGTGCCTTGAGACCCTTACGGGTGAGTAGTCGCGCTTTAACAAACCCGTGATTGATTGATTATTAACTCTTAGGCAGTATTCTTTGCCTTTCAACTTGTTCCGTTTCTGCAAGATAAGTTCCTTATCTGGTCCAGTGTTAGCCTGGGCGACTCTTTTAGTTAGTACAGTCTCACTAATTACCCAATTTTCTTGACTGCTCTTAAACGTTTGAAAGACCAGTTTTTTGGAATACTCCACAGAAGAAGCTGTCTGTGGATCCAGCAGGTAAATTAAGATATCTTGACGTATGTTTCTCGCTTCCGTCACCTAGCCTCTGATACATCCTGGGTAAAACAAACCCTGATAACTCTATTCTGTAGAGGCATCAAGCAAGAAATTAAGGACTAGCGCGTACATTGAGCCTGATCAGAATCCTTTTCCTCCTTAATCCAACACTTTCTACAGACAAGACACAGCCTACGAGAGCGCAGATCAGAAAGTCCATGGGCCCGTCCTACTACAGGCCTTGGTGGGTCCAGACTTCCATGTCGGAAGGCAGACGTTCCTTTTGCGGAGCCTTCCTCTACCTCCAACGAAGAACCTATGCAGTAGGCCTAGCTCGGGCCCTCTTTCTTAGACCAAAAAGAGAAACTCTCCAAAAGAAAGGCCTGTGTGTCTATTGCGGATCCCCTGAACATCTTATCTGCGAGTGTCTAATCCCTACTCAAAGGCCTTCGGGGAAACGGCAAGTCCCTTCCTGTGTGAAAGGGAGAAGGACAGGGCTATTTCAAGTCCCTTTCGTTGGAGTATCCGGTGATAACAATGGTTCCGCTTTTTCTTTTACCGGTGTTATCGGATTTTCCTGACGGAAAGTGAGAGAGAATCCTGGCATTGCTGGTTTGTGGAGCAAGTGGCAAGGAACAAGAACATTGCAAGGATTACTTTCTCAAGAACAAGTTTAAAACGTCAATGGTATAAATTAAATTTGGGGCCATTCTAAGAAATGACCATACCCTTGAGAATGACATTTGGTAAACACCAGGAAACGTTCTCTTTGATCTAGTATCCTATCCTAATCATACTGCTATTTTGGGTGTTCCTTGGCTGATTCGCCATAACCTATATATAAACTGGGAATCCAGAACAATGTTCCCATTTTTGTCATAAACATTGTTACTCTTCATAAGACAAAGGAAATGATTCTGTACAAGGATCAAGCATGATAAATCTTCAAGGAGATCCTGTTCAATTCCATTCTTTTTCTGACCTTTTCGAGAAACCAAAAGCAATATCCTTACCTCCTCACTGGAAATTTGATTGTACTGTTCCTATCGAACCAGGAACCACTGTTCCTTTTGGAAGGTTGTATTCTGTGTCTGAATCAGAAATGGAAACCCTACTGCAAGAAAACCTGTAAAACGACCTAATAACTCTTGACTTTCGAGGCTTAAACAAGGTCAGTGAAAAGGACAGATGTCCTCTTTCTTCAATCAAGGACATTTTAGAATCTATAAGAAATGCCAAGATATTCACTAAATTAGTTTTTCGTGGAGCCTACCATCGTCTCCGAGTAAAAGAGGGCGGCGAAGAAAAGACTGCTTTTCGGACGCAGTTAGGCCACTTTGAATACCGTGTAATACCTTTTGGCCTAAGCAATTTACCTTCTATGTTTCAACACTCTATGGATCATATTCTCCAAAGATCCTTAAACCACAAGTACGTCAGTTGAGTATTAACCAGACTTTGCCGAAACCAACTCTACTGCAAGCTTTAAAAATGTGTATTCGACTAGCCTGCTGTGGATTACTTGGGTTTTTGACTAAATAGCACTGGAATTTCCAGGGATCCTTGTAAAATATCAGCCGTTTTAGATTGACCTTCTCTTTCAAGCGTCAACGAAAAACGATGCTTTCTTGGTTTGTCCAATTTCTACTGGCAGTTAATTGATAATTTTGCTCAGTTGACTTGTAATATTACTTGTGTATTTGAGAAAGATATGATTAGCCCCGGCTTTCAGTGGGTCTCTATAGCTGAGAAGCCTTTCAGGCTCTAAAACACGCCTTTACTTAAGCTCCAATCCTACGCTACCCCGATTCAACAAAAACATTTATTGTTGAGACTGATGCTTCTTACCGAGCAATTAGAGCAGTCCTTTTGCAGCTTCAAGAAGGTGATGGGTTAGAACATCCAATCTTTTACCTCTCTCATATCCTGCCAGATTCAGAGAAGAATTATTCAGTCCTGGAAAGAGAACTATTCACCATAAAAAAATGCTTACATGGAATGTAGACACTTATTGATAAGAGCACATGAACTGTTTGAATTCACACCGATCAGTGCAACTGCCAGTGGAATATGAAGTGCAGGAACAGTCGACAAGCTTGTTGGGCTTATGTTTCCAACCAGTACTACTTCATCATCACTCATATCCCTGGTCCCAAAAACAAATTGGCTGATGCTCTCTCACGAAGATATCCAGAAGCTCCATCAATCTTTGGTCAAGATATCCTTCCTCCCCAAAAGGTCATTGGAGTTGCTCAATCATTCTTTGAAAAGGTTGGAGACAGCTTTTACAAAGTCCCTAGGAGGGAATGGGGAGCCATGTCTGGATCAGTACTTCAAACAGGCACTCTTGTCTTTAAGAGAAAGGCCCTATTCATCCCATTTAAAGGCCTGAGAATTGTAGCTGTTAAGATGTCACTAATCTCCTGTACCTGGTCATAGAGGTATTAAATCTACTTTGGAACTCCCTCTTTGATCCTTTTGGTGGCCACCTGTTTGCCGTGATACTGAGCTCTATGTTGGGTCCTGTCCAGGGCAAACCTTTCATTCCTGTCCCTCCGGACTATTGCAACCTCTACCCCTTCTCCCAGAACTTCGGCACACTATCTCTATTGGCTTCATTGTTGCTCTATCACCTTCTAAAGGAAATCCGGTTATCATGGTCACTGACTGTTTTTAAAAAATGCCTCATTTCATAGCCCTTAAAAAATGACCTTCTGCCAAATCTTTGGGGCAGATCTTTTTGCAGTAAATTTTTCGTTTGCACCAGGTTATTGTTTGATTGTGGCCCTCGTTACATTTCCAGTTTCTGGAAATCTATTTGGAAATCTCTTTAAATTGATGTAGCCTTGTCTTCTGGTTTTCACCCCCACACTATGGTCCTACTGAATGATTGAACCTAGGGCTGGAGCGATATCTCCGGTGTTTCTTTAACTCCACCCAAAGTGACTTGTCTTCATATTTGGTCGTGGCTGAATTTTTCCTATAACAATTCCATCCATAGTGCCACCCAATCTGCACCAGTTTTCTGGCTCCACGGTCTTAATCCTCAGACATTTCCTTCTAAATTTCTGAATTCTGTAATGGAGCCTCTGGGCGTCACCTTTATCTGACAGCCGAAAGCTGTTTGACAGAAGATCTCACATAATCTTTGGGCATCTAAAAAATGGATGAAAGTTTCTGCTAATAACTGCTACATCTCTTTTCATTCCTACAAGATCGGGGATAAGGTCCGCGCCCTCTAAATATTTACCTTCTCATCTCTCCCACAATCGATTTAAACACTGATTTAATGGGCCTTTTATAATTGTTCAGATCATCAATCCAGTTGCCTGAAAGGTCCAATTACCTCTTCATTGGAAGATCCACCCCATATTTCACACTTCTCAATTAAAGCCATCCAGAGTAGATCTTTTTTGGTGTTTATTTTCTTTGCCTCCTCCTATTTTGGTCAATGACAAGCCTGAATGAGGTCCAGGAGATTTGTGATTTTCGCATTATTCGTGGGCAGTTGGAAATACTGATCCATTGGAAAGGCTACCCTCTGAGCGAAGGATCTTGGGAACCTACCTCCTATGTTCTTGTCCCTATTTGAGTCTGCTGCTTCTTCCATAGGTTCCCGTATAAACCCAGAGCTTCTGGTGGGGAGGAGGACGTAATACTGTGACGTTTAATTCAACATTGTGGCCTAATTTCCTGTAAGGTATTTACATACAGTTTTCTACCTATTTAAGAAGGGAATTCTGTTGCTACG
Organism: Calotriton arnoldi; assembly: GCA_963921515.1. NCBI lineage: Eukaryota > Metazoa > Chordata > Amphibia > Caudata > Salamandridae > Calotriton > Calotriton arnoldi. The sequence continues at coordinate 125,999 of CAWUFW010011793.1, forward strand.
CTACCACGTCCATTCCTTTCTTAGGGTCTTCTGGGAATCTGCCATCTTTTTTCCTGAATTCCTCACTGTGTTGCTTTTGTCTCCTGTTGGTTTGGCCTCTATCCTTCTCCAGTCACCATCTCTGCCTTGATTCCTAATTTTAAATTCTTCCAGTGCTTTGAAGTCAACTTGATTTTCTTTTTTTTTTTTTTGCCCTTGGGCATTTTCCTCCCAGTTGGGGCCAGTTCTTGAAGGCACTTTCTGCTTGCGCTGTTCTGTGTCTGCAGCAATGTGGCTACTAGAAGGGATCACCTGTATCTCTGGCTGTCAAGAACTGTGAGGGCCTGGGCTTCAGGTCCAACCCTAGCCTAAGACTCTCTACCAGGCGCCAGAGCCTGTAAGTTAAAGAGTCTCTCAATGACTGCAGCACTAATTGTGCCAACACGAGTAACAAAGCAAGGCTCCCAGCCTGCTATTGCTGGCTGACAGAGCAGTTATCGAACAGCTAACTTGAATTTGCCATTCAACTTTGCCCTTTTAATTGATGAGAAAGTACAGATATTTTTTTGTAATATATCTGTCACCCCTAAGGTAGGCCAATCTAGCCCTAAGCAGGGTGCTGTATACTAAAAAAAAAAAACAGGACGTGTTGTTTTTTGGGTTCTAACAGTAAAAACCTCAAATTGTTGTTTTGCTATAGAAAGGCTAGTAGCCCTACTGGGGGAGTGTATGGTTGCACGCTGACAACTCCGCTTTGCTCACTTCTGAATGGGGCTACTAAAGTTGGTACTTTCAGATATTAAAAGAATTGTTACTTTAAACCCAACATGATGCCCAAGTCGAATGTAATGTAACTTTTAAATCTGAAAGAAACACATAGTGATAGATTCCTTACCTTAGAATATCCCCAGGCGTCGGACTGGATCCGGAAAGTTTACGTCAGCAGTACCCCTGCGCGTTGGTAGGGGCGTCGTGCGGCTCCGCGTCCGTCGTTGGCGTCGTGGTCGCCGGGATGACGTCGCGGGCGATACTTGGACGCCGCCCACGCGCGCTGACGTCAGATCTTTCTTTTTCCGCGCCAGCAAGCGCAGATCCGGAGAGAGCGGTACCCCTAGACTCTTTTTGACTAAGTTTTTGAGATCTTTTCTCACCTTTTTTCGAGTTGATATCGACTCCTGGTGCAGTTAGGGATGCCCGGTTTTAAATCATGCGAGGACTGTCATCGGATGATGTCGGTGACGGACCCGCACCGCGCGTGTCTCTTCTGCCTGGGGCGCGACCACGACCCCAAGTCGTGCCCCGACTGCCGGTCCATGGCTCCGAAGTCTTTGCGGGAGCGGTCCCGAAAGCTGCTTGAAGCCCCGGCGCCGCAGGACACCCTTGGATCCAGGCCTGGATCCCGGTCGACGCCGGTTGACCTCGTTACACCTCCACCGACCCCAACGGCACCGATCCTGACGCCGCCCGCTCCTCGGGACGACGTCTACCTCCGGTTCAGACCCGAAGTGGACGCGGCGTCGGTCGATGCCGTTCTCGACGCCGTTTGGGGATTTCTATCCCCATGTCCCTGCTCCTTATTTTCGGCCTGTTGAACAGCCTGAGGAGCAAGGGGAGGACTGGGAGGGGTCGGACGACCCTCTCGCTGCAGCCTGCGAGTCTGAACAGTACTGGGCTGAGGAACTGGGGGAAGCCAGTGGTCTGGATACCTCACCAGACCTTGGCATGCTGTCTCCTCCTACCGTGGCTACGGAGGAGGGAGCCAGTTATGCAGTGGTGTTGCGTAGGGCGGCGGAGGCGCTACACCTCAAACTCCCTACTGTGGCCGTCAGGACTAACCTCCTGACAGAGGTGCTTCAGCCAGCAGCTACTTCTGCGGAGCCGCTGCTGCCCTTTAATGAAGCCCTTTCGGACGTTCTTTTGGGCACTTGGTCTAGGCCCACATAGAACGTGGCCCGACGCCATCGCCCGGCTCCGGGTGACCCTCTTTTCCTCTCCCAACATCCCACCCCTGAGAGCTTGGTTGTCCAAGCCTCTGCTTCCCCAACCGCCTTCCCTTCCGCCCCACCGGATAGGGAATCCAAGAAGCTGGATCAGTTTGGGAAGAAGATTTTCTCTTCCACCAGCTCTGCGCTGCGGTCCGTGAACACCGCATGCCTCTTGGGCCGTTATTCCCACTGTCTGTGGGATACGGTGGCGAACGTGCTGTCTGTGTCCGGAGGAGGCCCGGCCTGCTTTCGCCCAGGCTGTTGCAGAGGGGAGAGACGCAGCCAAGTTCATGATCCGTTGTGGTCTAGACACCGCCGACTCACTGGGCAGATCCATGGCAACGACAGTGGCGGTTCATCGCCACGCCTGGTTGAGAACAACTGGATTTTCCGGGGATGTCCAAAGCACCCTTATGGACATGCCCTTTGATGGACGTCGCCTCTTCGGCGACAAAGCGGACAGCGCGTTGGAGCGGTTTAAGGACTCACGGGCTACGGCCAAGTCCTTGGGACTCTCCGCAGTCCGCCCTCCTCCGCCTTCCGCTTTTCGCTCCTGGCGGACACAGGGGCCAGCGGGCAGGGTCAGACCACTACCGCCACCTCTGCCTCCAAACCTTCCTAGTCCGAACTTTCAGGTCCATCACACGCCATCACCTCCCTCACTGGCGCACCATCACTTCAGACAGGTGGGTTTTAGAGATAGTTCGAAGGGGCTACTCCCTCCCCTTCGAGACTACCCCCCCCCCCGCCATGCCACCTCAATACCACCGCATGTCAGGGGATCACTTGGTGCTTCTTCAGCAGGAAGTTGCGGCCCTCTTGGCCAAGGGGGCCATCGAGCGCGTTCCGACGCCCGAAGTAGGTTGTGGTTGTTATTCCCACTACTTTGTGGTGCCCAAGAAGGACAAAGGCCTGCGTCCTATCTTGGACCTCCGGAACGTCCATCGCTTCCTCCACAAGGAGAAGTTCAAGATGCTCACTCTAGCTCAGGTCTTGTCTGCTCTCGACCCACAAGACTGGCTGGTGGCGTTGACTTGCAGGACGCCTATTTCCACATCCCCGTCCTGCCAGCCCACAGGCGTTACCTACGGTTCATGGTAGGCCACGAGCACTTTCAGTTTACCGTGCTCCCCTTTGGCCTTACCAGCGCCCCTCGGGTGTTCACCAAGGTGATGGCGGTGGTCGCAGCTCATCTGCGCAGATCAGGGGTTTCAGTCTTCCCCTATCTCGACGACTGGTTGTTGAAGGCGGGCTCGTCCCAGGCAGTCGTCTCCCACCTCCAGACTACGGCCGACCTCCTGCACTTGCTGGGGTTCTCCATCAATGTGCCGAAGTCGCACCTGATTCCCTCCCAGAAGCTCCTCTTTATCGGAGCGGTTCTGGACACGGCGCAGTTTCGGGTCTATCCTCCCGAACAGCGAGTCCGGGACATTCGGGCTCTGATTCCCATCTTTCAGCCCTTGTCCTGGGTTTCGGTCAGAGTGACTCTGAGGCTGCTGGGCCTCATGGCCTCCTGCATCCTGCTGGTCAATCATGCCAGGTGGCGTATGCGGGCTCTGCAGTGGGACCTGAAGTTCCAGTGGGCGCAGCATCAGGGAAACCTGTCCGATCACGTCCAGATCTCGGAGGGCACTGCACACCTATTGCAGTGGTGGCTCACGAACCGGCATTGGCGCGACGGCAGATCCCTCTCCCTTCCCCAACCGGAGTTCACAGTGGTGACGGATGCGTCCCTCCTGGGATGGGGAGGCCACATGGCAGAGGCAGAGATCAGAGGCCTCTGGTCTCCGGCGGAGTCCCGGCTCCATATCAACCTTTTGGAGCTGCGGGCGATCAGGCTTGCACTGAAAGCATTCCTTCCCTCTGTCAAGGTGAGAGTAGTGCAGGTGTTCAGACAACACCACCGCCATGTGGTACTGCAACAAACAGGGCGGGGTGGGGTCGTGGACCCTATGTCAGGAGGCTCTGCGTCTCTGGACATGGCTGGAACATCAGGGCATTTTCCTGATGGTTCAACACCTGGCAGGTTCTCTGAACGCCAGGGCGGAAGAACTCAGCCGCAGGTGCATGCTCGATCACGAATGGCGTCTTCACTCGGAGGTGGCGCAAGGACTCTTTCTACATTGGGGAGAGCCTTGGTTAGATCTATTCGCCACCGAAGAGAGCGCGCAATGTCATCAGTTCTGCGCGTTGGAATTTCCAAGGCGGCACTCGCTCGGCGACGCTTTTCGTCGCGAGTGGAGTTGCGGTCTGTTGTACGCCTTTCCGCCTATACCACTTCTGCCCAGAGTGCTGAAGAAGATCAGGCGCGACCGGGCCCAAGTCATTCTTGTGGCACCGGACTGGGCTCGAAGAGTATGGTATCCCGAGCTACTCAGTATGAGCATCGATCCCCCGATCCGACTGCCTCTTCGGGAGGATCTTCTGTCGCAGTAGCAGGGGACGGTCCTCCACCCGAACCTGTCCAGCCTCCACCTCTTTGCGTGGAGATTGAGCGGCGGCAGTTGATTCCCTTCGACTTGCCTCCTGAAGTTTGTGACGTTATTCTGGCAGCCAGGCGTCCCTCTACTAAAGTGGTATACGCCTGCAGGTGGAACAAATTTGTGGCATGGTGCACAGCAAAGGCTGTGGATCCCCTTTCTGAGGTTCTACTGTTCCTTCTTTCTTTGGCCCGGCAGGGCTTTGCTCTGGGCACTATCAAGGGCTACCTTTCTGCTGTTTCGGCCTTTCTCAGGCTCCCTGATCAGCCCTCTCTTTTCAAGTCCCCTGTTGTAAATAGGTTTCTTAAAGGCATTACTCCCCTTTTTCCTCCTATTCCTTTCGTGATGCCTCAGTGGGACTTGAATCTAGTTCTGACGTACTTGATGTGCGCTCCCTTTGAGCCAGTTCACAACTGTCCTCTTCGTCTTCTGACGTTAAAGACTGCTTTCCTGGTGGCCATCACTTCCGCCAGGCGGGTCAGTGAGCTCCAGGCTCTTTCTTGTAAGCCTCCTTTCCTTTCAGTCCATCCGGACAAGGTTGTGCTCAGGCCCCGTCCTTCCTTTTTGCCAAAAGTGGTTACGGCCTTTCACATTGGGCAGACTATTTCCTTGCCCACCTTTTTTCCGCCTCCGCATCCTTCCAGAGAGGAAGAGCGGCTCCACCGTCTGGACCCAAAACGTGCGCTTTCTTTTATCTTAACCGCACACAGCAGTTCCGGGTGGATGACCAGCTTTTGTTGGCTACGTTGGCACCAAGAAAGGTCGGGCGGTCCATAAGAGAACCATCTCCCGCTGGGTTGTCTTGTGTATCAAAGCCTGTTACTCTTTGGCTAAATAAGAACCTCCGGTGGGGCTGCGTGCTCATTCCACCCGAGCTACTGCAGCCACTACTGCATTGGGACGTGGTGTCCCCCTGCAAGACATATGTCAGGCAGCCACGTGGGCCTCGCTGCACACGTTTACCAAACATTACTGCCTGGACAGCCAAGTCCGGAGAGACGGCTTCTTTGGCCGTTCTGTTCTCCGTGACTTTCTGGTGTGATCTTTGTTTGCAGACCCACCACCGGGGTTGGTATTGCTGGGGTATCTATTCTAAGGTAAGGAATCTATCACTATGTGTTTCTTTCAGATGCACAAGTTACTTACCTTCGGTAACGATATATCTGTAAGAAACATTAGTAGTGATAGATTCCTTACCGCCCCACCCATCCTCCCCGTTCTGCGAACTGATTTCTAGGGTTAAGGTCATCCCTTTCAGGGCCCTAGTTTCAATGCACCAGTGGTCAGTATCTTGCATGGCTCTGCGTTCCTGGCGCGGAAAGTCGTGCACAGAACTGACGTCGGCGCGCGTGGGCGGCGTCCAAGTAGCGCCCGCGACGTCATCCCGGCGACCACAACCCCAACGACGGACGCGGAGCCGCACGACGCCCCTACCGACGCGCAGGGGTACTGCTGACGAAAACTTTCCGGATCCAGTCTTACGCCTGGGGATATTCTAAGGTAAGGAATCTATCACTACTAATGTTTCTTACAGATATATTGTTACCGAAGGTAAGTAACTTGTGCGTTAAAGGCAACTTTAGAAAGTTGCCACTATGTTCGCAGGGGCTTGCCGTGACTGCTTCCGGTTGCTGGCCATGAGACCGCCTTCTAGGGTGAGGTGTGAACAACTCCCAGGAAGGAACACACAGGGCCCATCATTGTAAAAGGTGTTATCTCTCCCTGACAAGAAGACCAAACCGGATGTGAGCCCAAATGACCATCTTTAAAGGGGAAGCTTCCTTTGGGGCTGCTATTTTGTTCTAATTGGCAGGTTGGTGTCTGGGTCGGAGAGTGGGAAACAGTTGCCAAATCAGTTTTCCAGTGGGCATGTATCCCTCAGGAAGGCACACCTCTAAGGTGGGCTACCAAGCCCCACACACGAGAGAAGGGTTCTGCTATCTTGGAAGTGGGAAGAATTTTGCAATCTGGGATAGCCAGATGCCACACACTGCAGAAAGTAGTCATCAGGTGGGTGTGGGGGGCTGGTAGCTCATTGTCTAGTATCACTGCATCCCCAGAGAGCATGTTGTGGGCATAAAAGTGGCACCCAGACCTCCAATAATGTCTGCACTGGCGAGAGGACCACCCCGCTGTTCCCTGGACCCGTTAAAGAGAGACTGTATCGGAGACTGGACTGCACCTGCTGATCCTTGGGTTTCAAATGGAGGACTGTGCCTGTGGTGCGCTGTTTGAGGTAAAGTTGTCGCGAGCTGCAGACAGAAGCGACTCTAAGGGTCAGTTGGCTGACTTTCTGCTCCAGCTACAGTGCCACAAAAGCTGAAGAGGTCTGACTTGGTGAGTTGGTAGCCACAATTGCTTGACCGCTGCTGACTTCCGAAGTGTCCCCACTCCCTTCCCCCGAGTCTGCTGGACCCAGGAGAGTCATCGCAGTGCAATTTGGCCACCTAGGATGGACACTAGTCTCATTTAAAGGGAACTGTTGGTCTCACTGTAGCTGGAGAGCAGTAGACCAGTGGCAACTTGTATCCGGCTAGACTTGATATGGACTTCGAGGGACATCGACCCCTGTGGCCAAAATCGTCCCACTGTGTTTGTGAACCGAGGTCACCCAAAGCGGGCCGGGGAAACTGAACACAACTTTTCAAAAGTTTTCAAAATACCCACTAACCACAGTAGTTGCCAACGCTTGTTTGCGATTTTGATGAAAAGCAGTGCAGGATTTGTTCATTTTGGTGTCGGAAAAAAATCATACAAATAAAGGCTATTTTTATTAATTGTTGTTGGATTTCCTTTGTGTCGTGTTTCTTATTGAACTGTTTTGGTACTTCAAAATGTTTTACACTCATTCCTTTGACAAAGCCTGACTGCTCGAAGCCACAACTACCCAGGGTTGAGCTATGGTTTTGCAAACGTGCCTGACTGGACCACACCATATAATAGATCACTTTCCTCACAGGTGGCATGCACAAACATCAACTCGCAGGTGTATTTTTGCAGCTTTATTTATTTATAGTTCCTAGATGGCATAAAGAGATCTTGGAGCAGTAAATTAAAACAAAATAACTGCTGGTAGCAAATTATGTTTGGCAGGCCCTCTAAAAGATATTATCTAAAAAAGTTTTTGTTTTTAAAGACCATGATGGGTTAGAAGAAACAAAGCGGTGAGGGAAGTCTACTCATAAGTGGTGGGGAGAAACTGGCAAAAAAGTTGGTAAATATCAATACAGGCAGTTGATGTAAGCTGCTGATATGTTTTTCGGAATGGTGGATAACCAATTGTGTGTATGTAATTTTGCTGCAACACTATAATAAAAAATTTAAAAAAAAAAATGGTATGAGATGATGAAAGGAGGGGTGGAGTAGGGAAGAGTCTTGAAAGGGTTATTTTAGGAATCATAGTATTGGTATGGGATTTGGGATGAATGAAAGAGTGTAGGTAATGGATATATTGATATAGGGATATGGTGAAAAACAGGGTAGTGCACTGGATATACTGAATTAGAAGAAAAGTAATAAATAAGTAAAAGTAATGAAAATATAGATTCAAAACATACACATGCACATACACATGATCCTTGACTTGCCTCTTAGTTCACTAATAGCATTGTCATCTGGGCAGGAGCAAGAATATTTCCCAGTTCCTGTTTAAAAACTCACCTTTCATAAATATATTGCTAAAGCATGACTTGTTAGTGCACTGTCATTTACAGACAGCACATTTTCCATTGAAATGGCCACACAACTTTCCCACTAACATGTAGTTTTACTGATAATGGCGCATAAGCAATGTTTGGAAATTGGGTTTAAGCTAAAATATTTAAAATTTGCACATCATCAAGTAAAGTGTTCTGATTTGTTTTTGATCCTATAAAAAAATCTTTTTTTCCACCACAGAATTGTCTTCGTAACTAGTGAAATATATTTGAAATGTTTGAACAGTTCACTTACTAGCTACTTCAGTGTTGTGTTAGAAAAAAAGCCTGAAATCTTACAGCCTTTCATTTCACAGGCTTTGCACAGAATGATTGTCACACAGTTCACTTTTCAAAATCCTCTAACTTCACAGAAAGAAAAGTAAATATAGGAAGACACACTGACGTTTGACCTCTGTCTTTGAAAGCTGGGCAAATGTGACAAGATAACAAGATTTAAATGCATATTTATTGCTCATTCCCTTTTGAGCAAGCAGAACACCTGTTGTCTGCTCGCCAGAACCGGCGGGTAAGCCCTAAAGATAGCTCGTTCTGATTACATCTGGCTCGCCATAGCGAGTTGATTTTTGGAGCCCTGATAATTATATACATTTTGTTGTATTCTGTTGAATCCCATCCTCCCCTTTGGGGGAGAGCATTCAGGGGTATTCCCAACAAAAGACAACTTTCCTGTTAAAACAGTTAGGATCAAACCCCTTATCAGTGCTCGGATAGAGCTAACAAATAAAGTGGGTGATGCTTGAAAGTTGGTGATGGTTTTCTAAATTGCTATTAAATCTGTCAACCAGATAAATTGTTTCCACACCAATTTTCATATCGGGGACTAAGCATTCGAACCATTAACCATATGCAACTAAAGAGCAAAAATGTATATTTATATCTAGCTTTAGACCTATGCAAATTACTCACATAGGGATAAGTGGCTTGTTAGACCTGGCACCATTGGCGTGGGTCTCCCTTCCATTTTTTGCTGTTGCCTCCTGTATTTCTGCTATGTTTTTGCTGGTTTAGATGCTTTGGGCACTTTGCCACTGCAATTCAGTGCCAAAGTGCAAGTGCTCCCTATTGTAAATTATTGTAATGGATTAGTGACTCCATGATTGGCTTATTTGATTTACTTGTCAGACCCTAGTACAGTGCACCATGTATGGCCAGGGCCTGTAGATCAAATGCTGCACAGAAGCAGCTTGTAAAATGTGGCTCAGGCCTGCCATTGCAGAGCCTGTGTGCAGTCTGGGACTGCCATGTCGACTTGGCAAGTGCACCCACTTGCCAGTCCCTAAACCTTCCCTTTTCTACATATTAGTCACCCCTAAGGTCGGCCCAAAGGCAGGATGCATTGTATGTAAAAGGTAGGACATGCCTGATGTGTGTAGCATGTCCTCATAGTGAATTACAGCCAATTTCCTGTTTTCACTATTGCAAGGCTATCTGTTCCCATAGGCCAGAATGGGCAGTTTGATTATAACATTTTATAATCCTAACTGACCCTAGGAACAAGATTGGAAAATAAAGTTTAGTATGCCTGAACTCAGAATGTTAAAATACATCTTTTAGTGTGGGTGATTTTTACATTCTGTGTTTGAAAATACCACTTTTAGAAAGTAGATATTTTCTTGCCTACCATCCAGCCTGCCTCTGCTAGGTTTGTGTATTCCATGTCTGGTTTGTGAGTGACAGGGGGCTGGAGAGGGCCTTGGCTCCAGCAGTCTGATGGGTCAGGACAGGGCTGAATAGGACCTGCATTGAATAGAGAGTAGGGGGAGGAGATTTTCTTTCACCAACCTGAGCCCTCATAGAATAGAGAGTAGGGGGCGGAGATTTCCTTTCACTGACCTGAGCCCTCATAGAATAGAGAGTAGGGGGAGGAGATTTCCTTTCAGCTACCTGGGCCAGGTCTGCTTTCAACAATGCTGTCTCCACCTCCTGCCAGGAAGCTGCACCAGGGAGGACAGAACTGTCATAGAATAGAATACTTTATTGTTTGATTAATAAAAATCATTACAATAGTGGGCGTGCATCAATGATAAAAAAAGACGCATGTCGAACAATTGCTAAAATAATTACACGTAAAGTAGTAAACAAGCGTTAACTAAAACCTGTGTTTTTGCTTGCATTATTTCCTCTTGCTTTTTTTAAAATCCGCCTAAATGCTTCCATTTAATGCATTAATACCGTCGCAAGCAAATAGAAAGATGTGAAGTTCAACAATAAATAGTTAAAAAACCTAACCATCTATATTTATTCATGATGTTAAAATGTAAACTTCATCTAGACAATTGGGCCTTTTTAAGAAGCAGTTGAGAGCTGTTGTGGTCCGTTCTAATTTGGCATCAACTAAGGCCACAGGGCAAGACATTAGTCATTATTAAAAAGCTGATAGCTAAACCGCTAATAGTGCAATTCTGTTTGTAAAGTAAAACCCCTACATACAATAATTTAAAAGTTCCAAGGTCACACAAGACAGAGAACAGTAAGTAAACAATGTGCAAAGAGCCATATTCCACTGCTGTTAAGTAGTACAGTGAAGTGAGTAGATCGACAAAACAACACCATGCTTAGTTCTCCCCGTTATGGATTAGCAGTTGTTAGCTTGCTGGCTCTCGCAGTTTATAAGTCTTTTTACTGCTCTTGTGACAAACTTGGTGAACCGGATATTAAGCAGTGGATTGTCCGGATTCATAGATGCAAGGATAGCTTGTCGACAAGTGCGGATGCCAAGTTTGTTCCATTCGCCCTTAAGCAAAATCTTTCGATCATTAAGGAGTGCAGGGCAAAGACATACCACGTGCTCAATTGTTTCCTTGCTGCTCCCACACCCCCTGCACGTTATGTTGGTGCTGGTGCGGCGCCAACTTGGCATGTGATACAGGAATGGCCATTCACCCATTCTGAGGGCCAAAAATCTTTTTTTCCACATCACTGAATAGGTGCATGACATATGAGGCGCCACAATCCCTGGCTTAAACCCTGATACAATTGACCAGGCGTGCTTACGTTGTACCAGTTGGGCTCTGTCCGAATGGAAAGACCAGAAGCGGACGTTTCTTTTGATGTAGATTTTAAGTGCCTGCTGCGATGGATTGGAGCTCCAGATTTCGTCTGCATCCAGGAGTTTTAAAGAGTCTTGTAAATAACACCGGTACGATTTACCAAGCTGGCCGGCTGAAATTTCCTGCCACACAAAGGCCTCCAAGCTTCCTTCTCTGGAAGTACGTAACTTGTTACACAACCTGATGAATGCTCCAGCCCCTACCGCTCGGTGGTCTTGGAGACCAAACTCAAGTCGTATTTGAGCGGAGGATGAGGTTTTTGGAAGGCTCAGCACTTGTTTGAAGATTCTTATTTTTATTTTGTTCACGAGGCTGTTGTCTTTCCCTTGCATGATCTCCTGGCTGTAAGTGAGGAAATTAACGTTTTTTGCCTTCATGACACTTATGAGAGGGGTCAGACTTGGGCCGGACAACTGCCTTGCGAGGTTCTTAAATGCCACCTGGATTGTCAAAGCTTTGGCTTCTACCTCGTCTCTATGTTTGGAGAATGAACCCCTTCTGTCCATGTGGACCCCCAGATATTTATATGAAACGGCCCTATCAATACTTTTACCCTTGAACTGCCAACCGACACCTTGGTATTTCCTTAGCCCAAAGGAGATTGCCCTTGTCTTTGATAAGTTCAATTCCAGTTCGTTTTCGATGGTGTAAGGAGACAGCCGATCAAGTAATCTCTGCAAGCCGACCCTGGTTTGGCTGAGCAGGATAAGATCATCAGCATACAATAAGTTGCTAACTCTTACCCCGGCAAGTTTTGGAGGTTGAGAATGGACTTTGTCGAGTGACTCCGACAGATCGGAAATGAAGAGATTAAAAAGGAGGGGCGCCAGCACGCAACCTTGTTTTACTCCACGAGATGTTTGTATTTTTATACGGATCCATGTGTTAGTATGTAGCTCAATTATGGCTTGTAATAGCACTGGTGGAATCCCCCATTTCCGCAGTTTGAGCCATAATCGGCGTCGGGGCACGACGCCGAAAGCGGCCTTGAAGTCAACAAAACAGCCATGCATTAGCATTCCTGACGCGGCCACTTTATCCAACAGGACCGATATTGCAAGCAAGTTGGTTATAGTACCTGATTTTGGCACAAATCCTGTCTGGTTAAAGGGTATAAGATTTTTTTTTTGTAGCCCAAGACGCCAGATCTTGGAGGAGCAACTTGGCGTAGTATTTGGATTCCACATCCAATAGAGTAATCATCCTGTAATTTTTCGGATCTGATCTCTTGCCACCTTTGTAAATTGGGTGTATAATAGCGCCACGCCAAGATTCCGGTAATACCTGGTTAGTCCAGCAGTAAGTAAATAAGGGTGCCAATTGTTTAGCCCAGAATTCAGTGTCCTGTTTGTACAGAGCCTGGGGTAGACCGTTTGGCCCAGGAGCTCCATCTGAGCGGCCCTCGGTTATAATTCGTGCTGTTCTTTTCATTAGAATTTCTAGTGTTGTGGGTACCCATTGAGGCGGTTCTTCATGCTGGAGCAACGATTTGGTATTGGTTACTGATGGCATCCTTATATTCAATTCAGCGGGTTCCTCTGGTGTCCCAACATGTGTTGTACTTGGTGATTGGCGTAAGTTAAATTGCGGGGCCAAAGTTGGAGGTTTGGCCGATGGACCTTCTTCCTTTTCTGGTTTTTCAAAATGGGTCGTTAGAAAGGATACCCATTCGACTTAAGAGATGTTCGCACTTCTTTGTCCTCCTTGGTTATGTGTTTTTGAATTAACAAGCGACCAAAAAGATTTTGGGTTGTGGTTTTTAATTGCATGTATCAATTTTAACCAGAACTGCTCGGAACGCTTGTTGTTCTCTAGGAATATTGCTTGTCGAAGTGCTTTTTGAGCTTGCTTATATGTATTGAATATGTGATCTTCCCCTGGGTGCCTACGTGCTTGTCTTAGCGCACTGTTGCGTAATGATTTTAATTTCTTAATTTCAGCAGTTGTCATTGTTGAATTGCCTTTTTTGGATTTTCGTATGGTGCATGGGAAGTTTTTAAGCAGTTCCCGGGAGAAGAGTTCCCATGCTGTAGTGGGCGGGATTACGTCGATGCTCCTTAAACCTTGCAGAGCTCTGCATTTGGTCATTATTGTTGGTATAATAGGATCTGACCATTTCAACCTTTTGAGGTTTTCAGTGCGAAATCCTCTTGTGGTCTGGCTTGTCGCGGCGTGCCGTGCTACGTGGAGTGACATAGTGATCACTTGAGGTCGATGATCGCTGTCTCCTCGTGCAGCTATGGTATAGTTCTCAATCAAAGGGAGAATTTCCTTGTTGCAGATGGTGTAGTCTAGAAAGGAATGAGTACGACCATTCGATCTTGTCCAGTTTGGTGGACTGTCCATGGGGAAACGACCGTTCAGAATTGTGTAACCCAGAATACTGAGTTGTAGCACCATGTATTCGCCAAGTTTGCTATGTTTGTTACCAGTAGGCTTTGTTTGTTCCAAAATATCTGGCCATGGTGGGTCCTACTCTTCGGGAAGTTCTTGAAAAAGGTTTGCATTATAGTCACCAGATATTAAACAGGCTGTTCTTCTGGGATTACTTTGTAGGTTACACAAAATCTGGATTAGGTGGTCGAACTTGGATTTTTTCTCCCTGACGCTTGGTGAAATGTCGACGTTAATCAAGAACAGTTGTTCAGTCTGTTTGGGGTTGCCAATCCTTATGCCGGAAATCCAGTCTTCCTCGAATGTCAGTTGAACTATATTAGCGTTTAACTTGACTGAAATGTAGATTGAAAGGCCGCCGCTGGGTCGGCCAGACTTGTGCACCCTCTGGGCCGGAGTTCTATATTCCAAATATCCTTCTATTGGAAGGCTAGCCAAAGACCATGTTTCCTGCAATAATATAACCTTGTGATGTTTTAAAAACTTTATCACGTTTGGAGATTGAAGTTTCGGGGTAAGGCCGTTAATATTCCACGAACATACTGAGAGACCGGGTTGAGTGACAATTCAATTGTGGTTTCCCCCGTCCAGGGTCCGCTGGCAGCCATGCCCAATCAATCGCCGTGGTTTTGGACTCCTCTATTTCAGGGTGGGTAGCCCTTCCGGGGGATCGACCTTTAGCTGATCTTAGTATTGAAAAAGATGGTGGTCCGAATTTATCTAGTGGGGCCGGGGATTTTGCAAGGACTGATGGATACCGTGGTTCGGTTTGGGGAACTATTTTAATGCCCCATTTGTTAAATGGATCAGACCTTAGTAATACCTGCTCCTTAATTGCTACAGTTGAAAAAGTAATTAGCGTTGGTTCGGTGGGTTGGTTACTTCTGATGGATTTAAATTCAATTGAAATTATATCACTAGATTCAATATGACGCAGTTCAGAGATAGATTTGAAAAGTTTGAGGATGTTCCCTCTATTCAAGATATTGTGTGGTCCTTGAGTGAGGTATTCAGGGACAGAACTGGGGCAGAACTGGTTTTGGCTGGGCACAGACACTCTCTGCCTTCAAAGAACAAAGGATCTTGCAGTATAAATATTGGGGCCCAGACCCCAGAACTTTAGATCACTTCTGGGAATCAAGACGGACCTTTGTCAAGGAGAGAAACCAATGAAGCTGAAGGAGAAGACTGCCCCAGTGCTGGTTGCTGTCTGGGGTTGGCCTGCAGTGGTTACTCATTTCCAAGAAAAGGGAAAAGGAACTTTGTGTACTTTATCATCTTGAGGAAGATCTCCAAGGGCTTGAAACTGAGCTTGCCTCCTGTCTGAAGTCACAGGGACACCAAGACTTCACCACCAGCTCCCCCCTGAATTTCCTTGCTGGGCATTCTACCTGCAGAGAGGTGCCTGCTGTTGTTCTGGGTACCTCTAGTGTGTGCGTGTCGCTGGGAGCTGGAAGCGCGACGCAACGAGGAAGAAGCGTGACGCCGCCGCAGCAGTTGCCGTCGCCTCGCCGAAGAAGGGTGTCGCCGCTGCAGCTGTTCGCCATCGCATCGCCGAAGAAGCATGTCTCATCACTGGAGAAGCGTGCCGTCGCCGTGGCATCACCGGAGAAGCGTGTCGCAGGGCCTGTCGCGGCTTCAAAGTTCATCGATTTCGCCGCATGGCTGTCAGGTGTGCACGCATCACACCTACGTTGTCGCATCGCATCAGAGACGCCATTTTGTCGCATCGCACCGGATCGTCACATCGCATCGAGGCGCCACCTTGTCGCATCGTCACCGGGCCGCAGTAAGAAACGACACATCAACTCCCCACACAGTAAGGAAGCGACGCATCACCTCCCCTGCGCTGCAGTAAGGAACCAACGCATCCACTCTCCTGAGTGTAAGGAACAGCGCATCAACTTCCCTTTGACCCTTTTGTTTGCATTGCGTGACGCATCCCAGGTACTTTGAGAGTAAAGTGTCGCATTTACCATCTACATTGAACTAAGCTATTTCTACCATTCCAAAGTCTTATTTTTGGATTACAGTATTGTGGATTTTTGTCGTTTGGTCTTGTGTTGAGTCTAGTAAAGATTACTTATTTTTCTAAACTGGTGTAGTGTCCATTTGTAGTGTTTTCACTGTATTACTGTATGTGTTCACAAATGCTTTACACACTGCCTATGAGATAAGCCTGCCTGCTCGTGCCAAGCTACCAAGGGGGAGAGCAGGGGTTATTTAGGAGTGTAGCCCCCTTACCCTGACTAGAAGCAAGGGTCCCTACTTGGTCAAAGGTACCTACCTCTGCCAACTAGAGACCCCCATTTCTAACATTGGTGGTCAACGGTGGGATTCTGGACTTGCATTTGTGATTCATATACAGTGATTGGTGTACACTACTGGTGAGTGCAGACCAATACGCGACCACATACATTTTTGGTAGAACTTTTTTCTTGGGACTTCTATTTTTGTTGAGAACTGCCAATTTCCTTTCACCATGAGTAAAGCAGCATCCATTGCACCTGAAGATTTTGATTTTGAGGAAGAAAAGGTTGATGATTACACTGCCACAGCTGAAGACCATCTGTAAAAAGTTTAATATCTCTATGAAAGGCCTCTCCAGGAAGGAGGAATTCCAAATGGCGCTGAGGGCCTGGTTGGAAGCTAGAAAAGCCACTGAGCTTTCTGAAGAGCCTAGAGAAGAGGCAGAGAATACAGATGGTCAGCTAGATGGGCCATTGGGCCTGACCGGGGAGAAAGTACCTTACAGGCCAGGTAGCAGTGTTTCTTCCAAGGGCCTGTCCCCAATAGAGCTAGAGGACAGGGAAAGAGATAGGGTGCATCAGATAGAGCTAGCCAAGCTCAAACTGGGTGGGCAAATGGAGTTAGAAAATAAGAAGTTGGCCCTGGAGGAAAAAAGGATGCATTTAGAGCATGAGAGAATGTTGAGGGAATTGGAGCTCAAGGCTAAGAGCTTAGAAATTACTCCCTCTGGTGGCAGCGCACCATCCGTGCCTGTAGAAACAAGAGTGTTTATTCCCAAGGAGGTGATTAAGGAGTTCCATAGGCATGAGGATATTGGGCAATGGTTTAAGGCCTATGAGGTAGCTATGACCTCCCACCGGGTCCCTGAGAAGGATTGGGGAGCAGGGTTGTGGGGGCGGTTCATCAGTGATGGGCGGGATACCTTGTTAGATTCGCCCTCTGAGGATCAGAATTCCTATGTCCACATGAAGGAAGCCTTAATGTCCAGGTATGGGTTGACCCCAGAGCTTTATAGACAAAGGTTTAGGAATTGTAAGAAACTGGAGTCCAGCACATGGGTAGAATATGTTTCTCTTTGGCAGAGCATTGGATGGTTGGGTGAAGGGTAGCAAAGTGAATGATTTTGAAGCGCTCTATAATTTGATTGCTTGGGAGCACTTGTCCAATAATTGTTTTCCAGAGCTACGCCAGCACCTTATTGATAGCAAGCTGACTAACCCTAGGAAGCTTGCTGAGGAGGCGGACTGCTGGGTTAGTACCCGGGTCCACAAGGGTCATGTGAGAGACTTCGCCAAAGGTGGGCAGGGTCCCCAGCAAAAGAGTGGGGGGGACAAGGGTAAACAGAGGGAGTTCCAGAAAGGGCCCCAAAGTAATCCCCAAGGGAACCAAGGGAAGGGTTCCCAGCCTCCCCCTGAGAAGGTCGGGGGCCCGACAGATAAGCCTGTTCACAAGGGACCCCCGAAATGTTTCAAGTGTGGTGAGGTGGGCCACCGCTTTTATGATTCTACGTGTCCCCTGAAAGCAAATGCAGCACCCACTGGTGCACCGCCCCGGCAGATGGCTAGTGTAGCCCTGGGGGAGGAGTTGGGTGCCCAAGAGGGGTGGGGTCCCGCAGAGATGTCCCTAGTCTCTTTAGGAGACAGTGAGATGGTCCCTAGGACCCAGCTGCCTGATAACACTAAGAAGTACAGGCAGTGGGTGACCATCAATGGCCATAGGGTGGAGGCTCTGAGAGACACTGGAGCCAGTGTGACAGCTGTCAGTTGTCGGCTAGTGTCTGAAGAGCAGGTGATCCCCATGTATTTTACCCTGTAGTTGCCGCTGACAACTCGGAGAGACACTGTAAGGTGACCCAGGTTCCCTTTGAGTGGGGGGGGTGGTCTCAGGTACGTTTCAAGTAGCTGTGAGGCCAGCCATGCCTGTTGATTGTCTGTTAGGCAATGATCTAGAAAGCTCCCCTTGGGCTAAGGTGGAGCGAAGAGCTCATTTGGAGATTTTGGGTCTGCCAGAGTGGGCGTGTGTGACCACCCGGTCCATGGCAGCCAGTAAGGGTGTTCAAGAGGACCTGGAGCCTGAAAAAGTGGCCCAGGTGCCTGCCTTAACCCCTTCGCTGCTGGGCCTTTTCCCCCCCTGTGCTAAGCCTTTTTTTGGCTATTTGGGGTAGTTTGCGCTTAGGCCCCTGTAACTTTTTGACCACATAAGGTATCCACACCAAATTTGCGTCCTTTTTTTCCAACATCATGGGGATTCTAAAGGTACCCAGGGTTTGTGGATTCCCGTGGAGGGGACCCAGAAATTAGCCAAAATACAGCTAAATTTTTTTTTTTTGTAGAATACAGGGCTACAGATGAAAGCGTCTGTTTTCCCTGCAAATGGTATCAAAAAAGGGGTTGTGGTGCTGAAATCACCATCTTTCCAGCTTTCAGGGACAAGCAGACTTTTGTCAGAAAACCAATAGTTTTTTACACAGTTTTGGCATTTTTCTGGGACATAGCCTATTTTTGCTATTTTTTGTGCTTTCAACCTCCTTCCAGTTAATGGTAGAAATGGGTATGACAGCAATAATGGATCTTGAAAAGCTATACATTTTAGATAAGTAGACAAAATTCTGAATTCAGCAAGGGGTCATTTGCGTAGATCCTTCAAGGTCTCTTTATAGAAACTAACAGTTAAATATAAGAAAAATTGAAAATTAGTTGAAAAAAACAGCAATTTGTGTCAACGTTTTCACCTGTAACTTCTAATTATGACAGCTGTTTGAAAGCAATATACCGTTACATCCGCTGGACCTTTCTGGTTGTGGGGATATATAGGACTTGTAGGTTCACCAAGAACCCGACGAACCCAGAGCCAATAACTGAGCAGAGTCTTGCAATGGTTTTTTATTATGTATCGGGTATGTAGCAATTATTTTGGAAAAATGTATACATGGAAAAATAGGTATGAAAGACACCTATGTATCTCTGAAATGGGAACAAAATATAGAGTTTAGAAACAGTAGATATTTGCACATTTCCGAAATTGGGAGTACCCATACTAGCATGAGAATTATAGGTCATTTTTCAAAATGACTTCTTTTTTACACATTGTCTTTCATTTGGAAGGCAGAAATGCATCAAAAGTCAATAGGTAATAACAGTTGCTCTACAGTTCTGTGTTACCCTAAGTCTCCCGATAAAAATGGTACCTCACTTGTGTGGGTAGGCCTAGTGCACCCAGGGGAATTCAGGATGGGGTGACTTGACTGGCTCTCACCAGGTTCTGTTACCCAGAATCCCTTGCAAACCTCAATCTGTCAAAAAAAAAACCATTTTCCCCACATTTCTGTGGTGGAAAGTTCTGGAATCTGCTTGGATCCACAAAATTCCACCCACCCCGCGTTCCCCAAAGTCTTCCGAGAAAAATGGTACCTCACTTGTGTGGGTAGGCCTAGTGCCCGCGACAGGAAGCGGCCCAAAACGCAACGTGGACACACCACATTTTCACAGTGAAAAATGACCCTTTTTTTGCAAAGTGCCTAGCTGTAGATTTTGAACCCTAGCTCTGCCGGCACCTAGGGAAACCTAGCAAACCTATACATTTTTGAAAACTAGACAGCCGGGGGATTCCAGGGAGGTATGGCTTGCGTGGATCCCCCAAAGTTTTCTTACCCAGAATCCCCTGCAAACCTGAGATTTAGCTGAAAAAATCCCTTTTTCACACATTTTTGTGTGGGAGAGTTGTGGCATCACCGGGTTGACACAAATTTCCTACCACCCAGTGTTCCCCCAGGTCTCCCGATAAAAATGGTGCCTCACTCGTGTGGGAGGCTCAAGTACCCGCGACAGGCAAGGGCCCAAAACGTATTGAGGCGACATCAAAATTGCCTATCACAAAATGACTGTGGCTATTTTTTTGGTGGTGGGGGCATTGGTATGCCCATTCTGGGCAGCCCCCACCCATAAAAAAAAGCCAGCGCAATTGCTGGCGCCTATTGGGCTTTCTGCCCCCACGGGGGCAGATCAGGGGCCACTGCCCCCATCCGCACCCCGGGGGGGGGGCAGAAAGACTGGCATTTTTTTGGGGAGATGTGGGCATTGGCATGCCCATTCTGGGCTGACCTCACCCCCTGCCCCAATATGCCTCCAGGGAGGGGCAGAAAGACTCTGGTAATTATTTTTGGGGTGGGGGCATTATAATGCCCATTCTGGGCAGCCCCCACCCCTACATTATTAAAAAAAATCCCTGGTTTCTAGTGGGCTTTCTGCCCCCCCGGGGGGCAGATTGGGGGCTACTGCCCCCGCAGAAAGACTGACATTTCTCTGATGGGGGGGCATTGGCATGCCCTTTTTGGGCAGCCCCAACATCAATAAAAAAAAAAATCCCTGGTTTCTAATGGGCTTTCTGCCCCCCCCGGGGGCAGATTGGAGGCTACTGCCCCCGCAGAAAGACTGACATTTCTCTGATGGGGGGCATTGGCATGCCCTTTTGGGCAGCCCCCACCCCAACGTCAATAAAAAAAAATCCCTGGTGTCTAGTGGGCTTTCTGACCCCCGGGGGCAGATTGGGGGCTACTGCCCCCGTCTGCCCCCTGGGGGCAGAAAGACTGACATTTCTCTGGTGGGGGGGCATTGGCATGCCCTTTTTGGGCAGCCGCCACCCCAACGTCAATAAAAATAAATAAATCCCTGGTGTCTAGTGGGCTTTCTGACCCCCCGGGGGGGGGGGCAGAAAGACTGACATTTCTCTGGTGGGGGGGGGGAATTGGCATGCCCTTTTTGGGCAGCCCCCACCCCAACGTTAATAAAAAAAATAATCCCTGGTTTTTAGTGGGCTGTCTGCCTCCCGGGGGGCAGATTGGGGGCTACTGCCATTTCTGTAGGGGGGGGGCATTGCCAAGCCCTTTTTGGGCAGCCCTCACCCCAACGGGGGGGGCAGAAAGACTGTTGTGCCCAAAAGAAAATGGGGGGAGCAAAGGCCCTTGCCCAAGGGGCCGCTCCCTCCTCCCTGGTGCTAGTGGGTGGATCCCTGCTTGGGGATTGCCCTCCTGGGGTGATCCCCAAGCAGGGATCCACTAGGGAAGGGTACCTTTGGAAAGGGGAGATTTTCCCCTTTCCAATGATACCTCTCCCATCTTTTTAGGTGCTCGGTGGGCTGAGAGAGCCCCACAAGCACCGAAACTGAGAAACAAACTAAGTTTCAGTTTCGATTTCGTTGTAATGACGATTGCGCGCCATGCGCGCGATCGTCATTACAAGGAAATACAAAAATATGCCTGGGGAGGTTGGGGAAGCTCTTCCCCACCTCCCCAGGCAAAAAAAAAAATGGGAAATCCCTCTGCTGTCTGCAGCAGAGGGATTTCCTGAGCATGTGCTCATGACGGAATGGTTCCGTCATGAGCACACTAGAACTTGTGCTCATGACGGAACCATTCCGTCATGAGCATGGAAGGGGTTAAAGAGAAGAGGCAGGGGGCGCGGGAAACCGGCCCCCGAAGTTCCCACGGTCCAGGAGGTGGCAGACCTTGAGGGGGATGCCCTGGAACCTACAGGGGAACAAGTAGCTGAACTGGGGGACCTGCCTGAGCTGACCCATTGGCAGCAAGAAGGAGGCCCCTCCAGGGAAGAGTTCTGTGAGGAGCAGAAAAAGTGCCCTTCTCTTGTGGGTTTGCGGCAACAGGCCACAAACCAGGCAGCAGGTGATCAGTCTGGATCACATTGGATCTACTGGGAGAATGGTCTCCTGTATAGTGAGCCTAAGGTTGCTGAGCCTGGGTCAGCCCGTGTGCTTTTGGTACCCCAGCGCTTCAGAGCCTTCCTACTGGGTCTGGCTCATGATGTACCTTTAGCAGGACATTTGGGGCAAGACAAGACCTTTGAAAGGCTTGTCACCCACTTTTATTGGCCCCAAATGCGCAAGAGTTCAGATACTCATTGCAGGACCTGTCAGACTTGCCAGGCAAGTGGTAAGAGTGGGAGGAAGCACAAGGCTCCTCTCCAGCCTTTCCCTGTGGTCAGTACCCCCCTTTGAACGGGTGGGCATTGACATTGTGGGGCCTCTGGATCCCAAGACAGCCATGGGCAACAGGTTCATCCTGGTCTTGGTGGACCATGCCACCCGGAAGCCATCCCTCTCCGTACTGTTACGGCCCCTGTGGTGGGACGTGCATTGATGGGGATTTTCTCCCGTGTGGGGTTCCCCAGAGAGGTGGTGTCAGACCGTGGTACCAACTTCATGTCCAAGTATATGAAGTCCCTGTGGCAGGAGTGTGGTGTAACCTACAAGTTCACCACTCCTTACCACCCCCAAGGTAATGGGCTGGTTGAGAGATTCAACCGGACCCTCAAAGGTATGATTATGGGTCTTGAGGAACCTATGAGGCGTAAGTGGGACGTCCTCTTGCCATGCCTTCTCCTTGCTTACAGAGAGGTGCCACAAAAGTCCTTAGGGTTCAGTCCCTTTGAACTGTTGTATGGTCACCCTGTAAGAGGACCTCTGAGTTTGGTGAAAGAAGGCTGGGAGAAAGCTCCCAGGAAACCTCCCTACCTGTCCCCGGTCCGCCGCGGCTGCTGTGCCGATCGTTGCGGAGGGACGTGGCTCCTCCCCCTAGGCTCTTACTTCCGGGGGGTGTGGATAAAGGAACCATGCTGAGGCGGCCGCGCAGCGGCCGCGCAGCGGGCTCGCCGCTGGCGTGCCGAAGGCAAGCCCGTCTGTGCCCGTCCGCGAATGGACAGCGGCCAGCGCCAGCCACGCTGCCCGTGGGGGCCCAGCAGGCCTCACCTGGACCAGGGAACAATTACTAATGCTAGCATCAACGGGATGTGTCAGTCCCACCTGTCTAAATGTGGGCTTTATGGAAGAGGGGTGGGACACACAGGCAGGACGATGCAATGCTTGTTCCTATTCACTGGATAATAGGATAAAGGGGGAAGAAAGCAATATTTTTGTTCCACACATATCCCTACAGTTGGCCTGCCCCTCTACTGTTACAACTAGATCAGATATCAGGGCCTGCCTAGTCAATTGTAGATCCCTTCCCAAGCATGCTGATGACATTTGGTATCATTTAGAGTCCCATTCTTGGGACCTTATGTTCCTAACTGAAACTTGGTTAAGGGATCATTCCTACCCTGACCTATCTTTAGCCATCCCAGAAGGCTACAGGATTACAGCAGTCAATCGGCCTGACAATAGGTTAGGGGGTGGACTTGCAGTGATTTATAGAAGGGACTGGGAGATCACGGTGAAGAAAATAGAGAATATTGGGATGATTGAAGCACTGTCGTTTTGCGTTAAAATCACCCCCACTTTTCCATTTGCTGGATTGTTGGTATACAGACCCCCTGACTCGCCAGCTGCTCAGTGGTCTGCACTACATAACATTATTGCTGACCTCTCTTTAAAATATGCAAATTGCACTATTCTCGGAGATTTCAATGTCCATATGGACAATGACATATGCCCATTAGCCGCTCAATTACTACACACCCTTGAAGGGTTGAACTTGGTTCAAAAGTGTCAGCCCCGACACACGTGGCTGGCCATATGTTGGACCTTATTTTTACCAACATTTCCTCTTTAAGAGTGGACTCTCCTCTCCCACTGACCTGGTCAGACCACTTTTTAGTCCCTTTTCACTTGACCACTCCTTCCAATAATAATCAGGTCAGTTCTACACCCGAAGTGAGAAGAAACTGGAGGAAGGTTACATCGGAGGCCATTGATCATGTGTTACATGATACAGTCCCAGTTTTGACGGGAGAGCCCAGTCAAGATGCCTCTCTTTTTAATAACTGGATTACACTTGCCTTGGACAAAGTTGCTCCACTTAATCACGAAACTGTCCAGAAAAAATCCCTCTGCCCCCTGGTTCACCACTGAACTTAGGCTGGAGAAAAGTTTATGTAAGCAATTGGAGCGTACATGGAGGAAATACTATCACCCCGACGCCAAATACAGATATAAACTCGCATTAAAGAAATTTCACATCTTAAAACGTAATACGATCAGGGATTATGTTGCTAACCGGATTAAAACCTCAGATAATTCGACTAAAGAAGTGTTCAAGATTGTTCAGGGCTTTTTGAAGCCGTTAGCCTTGAAAAGCACTATCTCCCCTTCAGCCTCCCTCTGTGAAGATCTTTCCAGTTTCTTTCATGACAAGATCCAGAAAATCTACTCCTCTTTCTCTTTAGCTGGGATCTCTACGTCATCAACTAAAGTCGACAATTCCAACCCTTGGTCGGAATTCCACCCATTAGGTACAGCGACCTCTTTGATGGAATTAAGTAAAATTAAATCGGGTGCCCCGACCGACCCTTGTCCAGCCAGTTTTTTTAAACTCCTGGCTCCATGGCTCAACCCCGTCTTAAATGCCGTATGGAACGCTTCTCTGAGCCTGGGTATTTTCCCTATGCCATGGAAAACGGCTTATGTCCAACCAATTCTAAAGAAAGAAGATGCGGACCCATCAGATCTAAAAGATTTTAGACCGATCTCTCTCCTCCCGGCTCCGGCCAAAGTGCTGGAAAAGGTCGTCCAAATGCAACTATCGGAGTTCCTGGAGAACAACCATCTTCTCCACGACTCCCAGTCGGGTTTTAGGAAGGGATATAGCACAGAAACGGCCCTCCTGGAAGTGGCGGAAACCATACGGGAAACGGTAGACCAGGGCAGATGTGCAATGTTAGTGCTGTTGGACTTGTCCGCAGCCTTTGACACTGTGTCACACCAGATCCTACTAGAGAGACTTGAGTCTCTAGGTGTGAAGGGTACTGTTTTAAACTGGTTCCGCACCTTCTTAGAGGGCCGGTCTCAAAATGTGTTCCTGCGTCCATTTACTTCGGCTACCAGATCGATTAGCTGCGGGGTCCCACAGGGCTCAGCCCCACCCTCTTCAATTTGTACTTGACCCCTCTCTCCACACTGATTGAACAGTGTGGCGTGAAGGTGGTCTCGTACACTGATGATACCCAGCTTGTCTTCTCTTTTAAAGAACACACGGAGGCAGCCTTCATGAATTTTAAACTCTGTTTGCGCACAATCTTAGCATGGATGACAAATAATTGCATGAAGTTGAATACTGATAAAACAGAGGTACTGTTTTTTAACCAACCCTCTCCTCCCACATCTGAACTCTGGTGGCCGGCTGAGCTTAACCCCCCTCCTAACCCGGTGAGCTCAGCTAGGAACCTAGGCTTCCGATTTGATTCCAGCCTATCAGGTAGTGCTCAAGTTTGTAAAGTTTCTTCCGCGTGTTTCTGGAAATTAAAAAGTCTACGCAAATTCCTGCATTTATTACCAATGAATTACAGGAAAAATGTGGTCCATGCGCTTGTAACCTCCCAACTGGACTACGCTAATAGTCTCTATCTGGGGCTCCCGGATTACCTGCTAAGAAAACTGCAGATCATACAAAATGCTGCAGCCAGGCTAATAAGAAATGTGCCTCTTCGCCATCACATCTCTCCTCACCTGCGAAGCCTTCATTGGCTCCCGATCAAGAGACGGATCGAGTTTAAGGCACTGATACTGGCCTTTAGATCTATTAGTGACGCTGGCCCCCAATATCTGAAGCATAGACTTCGGAGATATCACCAATCAAGATCTCTGAGGTCTAATCATCAGGACCTAATGGTGATTCCGCGCTTTAAAAAGGCCAGGATGGGGGATCGGGCTTTTGCAGTAAAAACCGCCTCGCTGTGGAACTCTATGCCAGTCCACCTTCGAAAGGCGAAGACAGAGCCCTTGTTTAGAAAGGCCTTGAAAACTTGGCTCTTCAGCCTAACCTAGAACACTTGTGGAATTCCTCAGTCCCTGTATGCAATCTGCACCTACCGTTCGCGCCGGGACACTTCCGTTGGAGGTAGCCGTGCGCTCTATAAAATGCACTAATAATAATAATGTATATAGCTACATGCTGGCCTTCAGAAACCAAACTAGGCGTTTCAGGCAACTCGCTCAGGCGAATCTGGAAGCCAGCCAGGAGGAGATGAAATGGTGGTATGATCAGAATGCCACTCTGATCGAATTTCAGCTGGACAGAAAGTGTGAGTCATGGCCCCCGTGGAGCCTTGTGCGCTCCAGGATAAGTGGACCGGACGATTTGAGGTGGTGGAGCGCAAGAGTGATATCACCTACTTCGTGGACTTGCGGTCTCCTAGGAACCCTTTGCGGGTCCTGCATGTCAACCGCCTGAAGCCCCACTTGGAGAGGTCCGAAGTGGGCATGCTCCTAGCGACATGATGGAATGGAGGAGGAGACTGAGCCTCTTCCTGACCTCCTGTCTGCAACAGAGCAAGATGGGTCAGTGGATGGTGTAAACCTCTCTTCCACCCTGACCCATGAGCAGCAAGATGACTGTCGCCAACTGTTGGGACAGTTTCCTGATCTGTTCTACCTGACTCCCAGTGTCACTGATTGGTGCATCCATGATGTGGACACTGGGGACAGTCCTCCTGTTAAGCACAAAACTTACAGAGTGACTGACAGGGTGAGAGCTTGCATCAAGGAGGAGGTCTCCAAGATGTTTGCATTGGGGTGATTGAGTCCTCTAACAGCCCTTGGCCCAGTCCAGTGGTCTTGGTCCCGAAGGCTGCCGCACTGGTGCCTCACCCGAACTCCAGTTCTGTGTGGACTACCGAGGACTAAATTCAGTCACCAGGACTGACGCGCGCCCCATCCCCAGAGCTGCTGAGCTCATTGATCGGTTGGGGGCTGCCCGGTACCTCAGTACGTTTGATTTGACGTCTGGGTACTGGCAGATCGCCTTGACTGATTGGGCAAAAGAGAGGTCAGCATTCTCCACACCAGATGGGCACTACCAATTCCGGGTGATGCCCTTTGGGATGAAGAATGCCCCTGCCACCTTTCAGAGGTTGGTCAACCAGGTGTTGGCTGGACTGGAGGATTTCAGTGCCGCCTACCTGGATGACATTGCAGTGTTCAGCGCCAGTTTGGAAGAACATCTGCGCCACCTCTGGGAAGTGTTGATGGCGCTGCGGAAGGCAAGCCTCCCGATCAAGGCGAGTAAGTGCCAGATCGGGCAGGGTTCTGTGGTGTACTTGGGACACCAGGTTGGGAGCGGCCAGGTGGCCCCCCTACAGCCCAAGATTGAGACCATCCTGGCTTGGGAACACCCCAAAACCCAGACAGAGGTGAGAGCCTTTTTAGGACTCACTGGGTACTACAGGAGGTTTGTCAAGGGGTATGGCAGCATCGTTGCACCCGTGACTGAGCTGACTTCCAGGAAGCAGCCCAAGAAAGTGAACTGGACTGACACCTGTCAGAAAGCTTTTGATGCCCTGAAGACTGCCATGTGCACAGCACCCGTGCTTCGGGCGCCCAACTTCTCTAAAGAATTCATTGTACAAACAGACGCTTCAGAGCATGGTGTGGGGGCTGTTCTTTCACAGATAAATGAGGAGGGCCTAGACCAACCCGTAGCCTTTATTAGTAGAAGGTTACTTCCACGGGAACAGAGGTGGAGTGCAATTGAGTGTGAGGCATTTGCTGTGGTCTGGTCACTGAAGAAGCTGAGACCATACTTGTTTGGGACTCACTTCCGGGTTCAGACAGACCACAGGCCCCTCAGATGGTTGATGCAGATGAGGGGTAAGAACCCAAAGCTGTTGAAGTGGTCCATTTCCATACAGGGGATGGACTTCACGGTGGAACACCCCCCTGGTACAGAACACGCCAATGCTGATGGTCTGTCCAGATTTTTCTGCCTTGGTGAAGAGAACTCCCAAGAGGTAAGGTAGTTCTCCCCACATTTCAGCTGGAGGGGACACGTGTTAGACCTGGCACCATTGGCGTGGGTCTCCCTTCCATTTTTTTGCTGTTGCCTCCTGTATTTGCTTTGTTTTTGCTGGTTTAGATGCTTTGGGCACTTTGCCACTGCTATTCAGTGCCAAAGTGAAAGTGCTCCCTATTGTAAATTATTGTAATGGATTAGTGACTCCATGATTGGCTTATTTGATTTACTTGTCAGACCCTAGTACAGTGCACCATGTGTGCCCAGGGCCTGTAGATCAAATGCTGGTGGGCTTGCAGCACTGATTGTGCCACCCACAGAAGCAGCTTGTAAAATGTGGCTCAGGCCTGCCATTGCAGAGCCTGTGTGCAGTCTGGGACTGCCATGTCGACTTGGCAAGTGCACCCACTTGCCAGTCCCTAAACCTTCCCTTTTCTACATATTAGTCACCCCTAAGGTCGGCCCAAGGGCAGGGTGCATCGTATGTAAAAGGTAGGACATGCCCTGATGTGTGTAGCATGTCCTAATAGTGAATTACAGCCAATTTAGTTTTTCACTATTGCAAGGCTATCTGTTCCCATAGGCCAGAATGGGCAGTTTGATTATAACATCTTATAATCCTAACTGACCATAGGAACAAGACAGGAAAATAAAGTTTAGTATGCCTGAACTCAGAATGTTAAAATACATCTTTTAGTGTGGGTGATTTTTACATTCGGTGTTTGAAAATATCACTTTTAGAAAGTAGGTATTTTCTTGCCTAACCATCCAGCCTGCCTCTGCTAGGTTTGTGTATTCCATGTCTGGTTTGTGAGTGACAGGGAGCTGGAGAGGGCCTTGGCTCCAGCAGTCTGATGGGTCAGGGCTGGGCTGAATAGGACCTGCATTGAATAGAGAATAGGGGGAGGAGATTTCCTTTCACCAACCTGAGCCCTCATAGAATAGAGAGTAGGGGGCGGAGATTTCCTTTCACTGACCTGAGCCCTCCTAGAATAGAGAGAAGGGGGAGGAGATTTCCTTTCAGCTACCTGGGCCAGGTCTGCTTTCAACAGTGCTGTCTCCACCTCCTGCCAGGAAGCTGCACCAGGGAGGACAGAACTGGTTTTGGCTGGGCACAGACACTCTCTGCCTTCAGAGAACAAAGGATTTTGCAGTATAAATATTGGGGCCCAGACCCCAGAACTTTATATCACTTCTGGGAATCAAGACGGACCTTTGTCAAGGAGAGAAACCAAGGAAGCTGAAGGAGGAGACTGCCCCAGTGCTGGTTGCTGTCTGGGGTTGGCCTGCAGTGGTTAATCATTTCCGAGAAAAGGGAAAAGGAACTTTGTGTACTTTATCATCTTGAGGAAGATCTCCAAGGGCTTGAAACTGAGCTTGCCTCCTGTCTGAAGTCACAGGGACACCAAGACTTCACCACCAGCTCCCCCCTGAATTTCCTTGCTGGGAATTCTACTGCAGAGAGGTGCCTGCTGTTGTTCTGGGTACCTCTAGTGTCTGCGTGTTGCTGGGAGCTGGAAGCACGACGCAACGAGGAAGAAGCGTGACGCCGCCACAGCAGTTGCCGTCGCCTCGCCGAAGAAGCGTGTCGCCGCCGCAGCTGTTCGCCATCGCATCGCCGCAGAAGCGTGTCACATCACCGGAGAAGCGTGCCTCCGCCGCAGAGGTCGCCGTCGCATCACCGGAGAAGCGTGTCGCAGGGCCTGTCGCGGCTCCAAAGTTCATCGATTTCGCCGTCGGGCGTGCACGCATCGCACCTACGTTGTCGCATCGCATCAGAGACGCCATTTTGTCGCATCGCACCGGATCGTCACATCGCATCGAGGCGCCACCTTGTCGCATCGTCACCGGGCCGCAGTAAGAAACGACGCATCAACTCCCCACACAGTAAGGAAGCGACCCATCACCTCCCCTGCGCTGCAGTAAGGAACCGACGCATCCACTCCCCTGAGTGTAAGGAACGGCGCATCAACTTCCCTGTGACCCTTTTGTTTGCATTGCGTGATGCATCCCAGGTACTTTGAGAGTAAAGTGTCGCATTACCATCTACATTGAACAAAGCGATTTCTAGCATTTTAAAGTCTTATTTTTGGATTACAGTAGTGTGGATTTTTGTCGTTTGGTCTTGTGTTAAGCCTAGTAAAGATTACTTATTTTTCTAAACTGGTGTAGTGTCCATTGTATTACTGTATGTGTTCACAAATGCTTTACACACTGCCTCTGAGATAAGCCTGCCTGCTCGTGCCAAGCTACCAAGGGGGTGAGCAGGGGTTATTTAGGAGTGTAGCCCCCTTACCCTGACTAGAAGCAAGGGTCCCTACTTGGTCAAAGGTACCTACCTCTGCCAACTAGAGACCCCCATTTCTAACATGGCTTCAAAGTGGATCTTACTAAAACTGTGAGGAAAAAGAGTGGAGGAAACAACTGTATGAGCGGAAAGACCTAATGCTGAGGCCCACCCAGATGGCAAGAATGCATTGGTTCCATGTTAAATTAATTCTTTCTTTAGTTTTACACTAGGTATACTAGGTTATAAAAGTTAAAGGCGGAAGACTTGGCCCTCTTGTGACCTTTTTGGTTTGCACATGTGATCCACTCATAGTGGCTGAGTCCTTTTATACCATTGCTGGAGTGAATACCCCCTGCTGTGCCCTAGATCTATCTGTGGCTGTTAGACCATCACTTCTTTCTATCTTAAATAAATAAGAGAGTGATGAAGCAGACTGTTGTAAAACACAAACTGTTTACCAGAAGATTTCAAAGGTATAGCTTATCCTTTGTGTTGTTTGACAATGTCCGTTGAGAGTCTATATTTCTGCTTCTACAGAGATTGTGTCTTAAGAGGTTTGACCAAAATTTAAAACTGTGAAATCCTAATTGTAAATACCTGTTCCCCGACATGCCTTGCCTATTGTATTTCATCTTCTTTGTTTGCCCTGTTTGTGTGCATTTTAGTGTTGCTGTGTGGGGAATTGTTCATTCATGATTTTTTTTTATCCTGCTTTTTAAATTGTTGTTTAGTTTCTTTTTATGCTTTCTGTAGTGTTTAAGATGGATATAAAGTTATTCTTATTGTAATGTTACCCTCTTTTAAACTGAATACTTTGTTTCATTCAGACCAAACACAGTTCTGCGGCTACGCTTCAATCATTTTGCTACAGAGTGTAGTTGGGACCACTTATATGTTTACGATGGCGACTCAATATATGCCCCATTATTGGCAGCTTTCAGGTAAGACACAATTTGTGTTTTAATTTCATTCCTGTGACTAGTTTTGAATAAAAAACTATTTAGCATTTTAACTGAGTTCTAGGTGTAAACTTGCTTAGGAATTCTGAGCTTGAACTTCATCAGTTTCTAGTATTGGGGTTTCTGCCATCGTACTTGCTGGGTGTTTTGAGCTTCAGTCTTTCTGGGATTTTCTGGTTATTAAGTTTCTGCGGTTTCCTTGGTAAGAGGGTTGCTGTGGTGTTCTAGGTGATAGGGTAACTGGTACTTCTTGGTATTGCATGTGCTGTCTGTTACACAGGCGGCTAGGGAAATCTGAAGGTGCCATTATCTGAATAGTTTAAAGGTAATATAGAGGCTGGTGGATAATTTAGTTTGGAGCTTGCCTGTCATTTGGGGGAATGATTTGAGTCAGGAAATGGCATAACCACTTTTGAGCATTAATTCACATTACAACATTTGGCAAACTTTGTTTTTTTTTTTTAAATGTGATGAACTACTGCTTAAACGGTGTTGCCCTGTATCAAATCATAAACTTTCAAAATTCTTCCAAGTATTACATTTATCTTGAGGCATACTTAGTTACTATCCATTTAGACCTTTTTTTTAATAAAAAATTACAACAAACAATATGTAATAGAGAATAAAAGTATCTATAGTACTTGCTTGGTTACAAGGTAGATATTGACAGTTCATCTGTAAATTGATTGTAGTGTGTTTGTTTGCGGTCTGATGCAAACTGTAGTTAGTAAATAACATGCCTTTTATCTTTTTATGTCCTGTAAGATATAAGAGAGGAAAATTAATCCAAGAAAGTAGAAAGGTAGAATAGAGTCAATTATGACAGGGTTTGGGTGAATTGAATAAAGTGCAGACCATGGTAGTTGTATAAAGCGATACAAAAGGGGATGATGGACGGAACGTTTGAGCCAATCAAACACTCACCCCCAGTCAACTGATCTGGGTTTAATCCATCATCATTCTTTAGCTCACTCCACCACCCCAGTTCAGACATGGCCATATGCAAATCAGTCTGACCCTGTGCCTCATGGGAACAGTCCAGCCCGAACTGCCAAGCCATGTCTTCCCTGGACCGGAAACAAGCATCCTAGGACCGGTTTCTGGCATTCCAGCCGTCATCAGCCAGGCTTGCTTGAATCCAGTGGCAAAGTGAGCAAGGGACCCACGTCTGGGCATACCCCCGCCAACTTAGGGCGAACAAAGCGATACAAAAGGGGATGATGGACGGAACGCTTGAGCCAATCAAACACTCACCCCCAGTCAACTGATCTGGGTTTAATCCATCATCATTCTTTAGCTCACTCCACCACCCCAGTTCAGACATGGCCATATGCAAATCAGTCTGACCCTGTGCCTCATGGGAACAGTCCAGCCCGAACTGCCAAGCCATGTCTTCCCTGGACCGGAAACAAGCATCCTAGGACCGGTTTCTGGCATTCCAGCCGTCATCAGCCAGGCTTGCTTGAATCCAGTGGCAAAGTGAGCAAGGGACCCACGTCTGGGCATACCCCCGCCAACTTAGGGCGAACAAAGCGATACAAAAGGGGATGATGGACGGAACGTTTGAGCCAATCAAACACTCACCCCCAGTCAACTGATCTGGGTTTAATCCATCATCATTCTTTAGCTCACTCCACCACCCCAGTTCAGACATGGCCATATGCAAATCAGTCTGACCCTGTGCCTCATGGGAACAGTCCAGCCCGAACTGCCAAGCCATGTCTTCCCTGGACCGGAAACAAGCATCCTAGGACCGGTTTCTGGCATTCCAGCCGTCATCAGCCAGGCTTGCTTGAATCCAGTGGCAAAGTGAGCAAGGGACCCACGTCTGGGCATACCCCCGCCAACTTCGGGCGAACAAAGCGATACAAAAGGGGATGATGGACGGAACGTTTGAGCCAATCAAACACTCACCCCCAGTCAACTGATCTGGGTTTAATCCATCATCATTCTTTAGCTCACTCCACCACCCCAGTTCAGACATGGCCATATGCAAATCAGTCTGACCCTGTGCCTCATGGAAACAGTCCAGCCCGAACTGCCAAGCCATGTCTTCCCTGGACCGGAAACAAGCATCCTAGGACCGGTTTCTGGCATTCCAGCCGTCATCAGCCAGGCTTGCTTGAATCCAGTGGCAAAGTGAGCAAGGGACCCACGTCTGGGCATACCCCCGCCAACTTAGGGCGAACAAAGCGATACAAAGGGGATGATGGACGGAACGCTTGAGCCAATCAAACACTCACCCCCAGTCAACTGATCTGGGTTTAATCCATCATCATTCTTTAGCTCACTCCACCACCCCAGTTCAGACATGGCCATATGCAAATCAGTCTGACCTCTGTGCCTCATGGGAACAGTCCAGCCCGAACTGCCAAGCCATGTCTTCCCTGGACCGGAAACAAGCATCCTAGGACCGGTTTCTGGCATTCCAGCCGTCATCAGCCAGGCTTGCTTGAATCCAGTGGCAAAGTGAGCAAGGGACCCACGTCTGGGCATACCCCCGCCAACTTAGGGCGAACAAAGCGATACAAAAGGGGATGATGGACGGAACGTTTGAGCCAATCAAACACTCACCCCCAGTCAACTGATCTGGGTTTAATCCATCATCATTCTTTAGCTCACTCCACCACCCCAGTTCAGACATGGCCATATGCAAATCAGTCTGACCCTGTGCCTCATGGGAACAGTCCAGCCCGAACTGCCAAGCCATGTCTTCCCTGGACCGGAAACAAGCATCCTAGGACCGGTTTCTGATGATGGATTAAACCCAGATCAGTTGACTGGGGGTGAGTGTTTGATTGGCTCAAACGTTCCGTCCATCATCCCCTTTTGTATCGCTTTGTTCGCCCTAAGTTGGCGGGGTATGCCCAGACGTGGGTCCCTTGCTCACTTTGCCACTGGATTCAAGCAAGCCTGGCTGATGACGGCTGGAATGCCAGAAACCGGTCCTAGGATGCTTGTTTCCGGTCCAGGGAAGACATGGCTTGGCAGTTCGTGCTGGACTGTTCCCATGAGGCACAGGGTCAGACTGATTTGCATATGGCCATGTCTGAACTGGGGTGGTGGAGTGAGCTAAAGAATGATGATGGATTAAACCCAGATCAGTTGACTGGGGGTGAGTGTTTGATTGGCTCAAACGTTCCGTCCATCATCCCCTTTTGTATCGCATGGTAGTTGTATAAACAGTATGAGATTTAGATACAATCTAAGATTAAGTACTACTTAGCGATGCTGCTTTTTGGCTAGGTAAGTGCTTTAGAAATACTATATACATCCATACATACGTATGGGTTTTTGTTCAGGTAATAGGTCCCTCGCATGGTTAGTTTGTTGAAAAATTCTGCCCTTACACCTCTGGTAGCATCATTGGACCTTGCACTATTGTGCTGGCATATCATCGTCGGGGAAAGTTGGCTGCAGAATGTAAATTATTTCTGTGGAAAGTTTGTAATAAGGTGCCAGTCTTGTAGGAGAAGAGATCTGGTGCCTTAATGTGGTTTGAACCAGTCCGTGTATTTATCTAATTTCTCTCATTAAATGTGTGGCAGGTAGCCATGTTGCCTGCGCTCCTGATTTAGGATGGACGTTCCCATTATGTGTGGTATGAAATGTTATTGAATGATTTCCAGTTGCTTGTGCCTAAAGTAAGTCCTAGTTCTGTTAGTTGGAAATCTACACATTTTAGTTCAAGGTATGTGTTAAATCTTAGTAAGAAAACAAGTGAGTGCATACTCCTCCTTAATTAATGTTGGAATTCTTTTAATTTAAGAACCACATAATTCCAATTTGATTTAGCAAAATCCTCAGCACACGTCTGCAAAGTAATGTTAAATAACAATGCAAGTCTACACAAATTATAAACACAGTATTTGAAATCTTTTCTCTTTATTCTTTTCTTTCTGTTATTTCATAACGTTCTCAATTAGCCAACACATGTTTCGTCGCAAACACTGGGAAATCGTCCCGCGACTTTCTCAAGGCTGAGTAAACAAAATAAACAATGGCCATTGTGACACCATACATAAAACTGGTGTACACAAACTTAATTCAAATGTTACCGTGACATAATGTGCAAGTGCATAGGCATGCACATGGTGGACCTATAGTGCAAAAAAGTGACTTCGTGAGCATCAATGTGTGAAAGATTAAAATCAACATATTGCACAAGTATAACCTATAATCACTACATCCAGGTGATGGAGATAAACCTAATTAGGTGAAATGCTACCAGAACCCGAAAATGTCCAAAGGTATCAAGACCCGGCTGCAAGTACGAAAACCTGAACATAATTAAAGAAACGCCTAGCCCATGTATGTCAAACCCATATCTCACCGCAGTGAGTAAACATCACAGCCCTCAAAGACCAAGAAGTGAGTGCAGTCTCATCCATCTAACCAAAAAATCATGCATCACCAAAAAAGATATTTTTCTATATTCGGGTACCTTAAATGTCATAGGTAATGATCTATGTGGAAGTAAGCAAAAGAGTACAATTAGAAAAAGCCTGTCATGAGTAATCCTGTTAATCTAGTGCATGTCCAAGACAATATTACGAGTCATATCACCTACTTTCCATGTGGTGATAATTCCATCCCACACGCGTTGGAATGTAATCCGAGTCTAGTATCCTTGCTTCAAAATGTTCTGTATCAGATCTCTGTACACTTCCAATGAGACCATTCTGAAAATAAAAAGGAAAAACTCCGGTGTAACCGGCTTCCCTTAAGGACCTCGGTCTGCATAAAAACACTTCCGTAATCAGTACCTCCATGATGCATCGGAAAAGAACCAAAAGTGGTTCACTCCATTGCTTTGATGCCAAACTACCGCACTATTTGTAGTCTAACCGCAAACCTAGAATTCTTACCGCTAAGCGTCGTTGTTATTCCGCAACTCAATCAGTCAGTCCGGTCCTCGAGTACGAGACCCGGAAATGAAGCTTTCCTGCAATTATATCCCGGGATCAATAGTGGTGGAAAGAGGACTAAATCTGCCCTTCTAAACTGCAGCCATCTTTTAGTGTTCAGAGGTCGATTCAATACATATATTGGAAATCTGATGCCATCCACTATCCTGCAGGCTCTGAAACGCACTACGTGGGATTTAAATACCCCGATAACCGCAACCTGAAAACCTGGTTAATAAGAGAAATGCCGGTACGTCCCCAAACCGACGACATCTTACTAAGTGTCAGTTGAAAATCAAAATCTCCCGTTGCTAACAGGGGCGGCTGGTGTTAATGGGCGAAATGGGCGTTGCCCTGCCACCCTTGGGGGAGAGGCAAGAAAAGAATTACAAAACGGCAGCTGAAATGAATTTACTTGGTTACTTGCTGCTCTCATGAGTCATATTTATTATAGTGCAGCTCAGCTGTGAGCTACTTTGCAGAGGTACAGTCCTGCAGCGCATGCCTGCTGGGCGAGGTATTCTTCGACCAGCAGGCACAATCTACAGCAGTGACATCATGGCAGAGGGCGTGCCGACTTTGAATGCCGTGAATAAGGGTTCTTTTTGGGCGCCTGCACAACGGCCCTGGGAGGAGTTCACAGAACTCCATTCTTTTCAATGGCAGGGGGAGTGTCAAGCTGATGGGAAGAACGAGGGAGTGGGTGGCACTGGCAACAATTAAACACTCGTCATCACAAGAGGGGGCGGGTTTAGGAGGGGTGAAGCAGGCTGCTGTCTTCATTCCTCCCCTGCCGTCTCATTACGCAAGAGGGAGTGGGAGAGGCGATGAGACATAGCTTTCCTGCTCCGTCATCCGTCCTGACCTGGAAGGCAGCAGTGCCAGTAGCATTGGCATTCAAAGTAAGTTCCACTTCCTAAAATCCTAAATGGTGAAAATTAAAATATGGTGTAACAGTAGTGCTTGTTCTCCGCTGCCAAAGGAAATCCGATCACTCGGAATGTAAAATCAGTGGAGAATCAAACTGGATTTAAAGCGTCTTTGTTGTTTGTAAATTAAATCAAAGAAAATGTTTTTGCATTTTACTAGTGTGAATCAAACTAGTAAAATGCAAAAACATTTTCTTTGATTTGAGTTGCAAACAGCCAAGACGCTTCATGTTTGAATATGAAGTTGTGCGCGCGCTTGTATTAAAAAAAATAAGCTGTGACTTGCTAAGTCAGCGGCTGCGCACTTGAAGCCAACGAGGGAAAGAATCGATTGCTGATGCTCGAGATGTAACTGGCCTGTAATGGAGGGAAGTGTACAGTGTTGCTAGTGCTACCAGTGGGGTGTGTGTTTAGCAGAACTATTTCCGGCTCCTCTTGCTGCTGTCACCGGTCATTCATGTTCATGTAGCGCCAAGAATGCACACCTTCTGGTTATCTAGCTGGTAGCAGCCATCACCGTGTGCTGCTTTTTACTGGTGGTGGCGGGGCTCACCATTACCAGGCAAACGTTTCCAATGCCGATGGAGCGGAGCTACAAACCGCTGGCCGCCGTGGCCGAGCCCAGCCCTGCTTGCCTCAAGTCAGTCAGTCAGTCAGTGATAGCATCCAATAGCTGCAGACTGACTCCCAATTAGCGAGGCATGGGCAGGCCTGGTGCGAGCGACCCTGCAGTCTGCTAGGAGCAGAGGCCACTGTTCCTCCATTGCGTTCCCCACGCTTGTCTCCACTCTCTGCCTCCCCTATGCCTTCAGAAATGTGCGTCAGGCTCAGGCCCTAGGGGACACGGGGTCACACATGTTCTCTCCAGCCGGGTTGTGTATCTTATCAGGAGGATACGATTAGGATACACCTCTGCTGGAGAAAACAAATGTGTGCCAGTGAGGGTGTGCCCAGCGCACGGCGGTCAGGCTTGGGGCCTGGACCTGCTCAATTATACTCCCCGTTTGTTGAGCAGCAGCTGCTGCCTCGATGTTACATGGGATTCGCCATCAGTGTGGGTAGTTTTTTTTATGACTGAGATATAGTTGTAATTTAGGGGTCCGTTTCGGGATTAACAGTTTTCTTGTAATCTGCTGTGCAGTTAAGACATTCAGGCTATTTTCAGCCCCTTGTACCACCCACCACCCCCAAAAAAATGTAATGGCGTACAGTAGGCAGAATGAAACATTTTAAAATAGTGAATATATACACCAGTCAGTAAAATGCAGACTAATAGGAAGGGAACTGTGTATATTTTCTCCAAAAACATTTGCACTGTTGCAGAGCTCACAGGACCCTTTACCTTCTGTGCCTAATTGAGCATAACATTAATGATCATGATATGCCCCAGAGTAACTGTTGTCCAGTCGCACATTTTGCTGCTTGGAAATGTACACCTGCATTTTCTTGTACTGCAAAATGTTTGCCCCCTTAGGGCGCTCACCGTGGTGCGCTCTGCCACAAATTTTACGCCTACCACTTACAAATGTCACCAGCCGCCACTGTTTGCTAATACAAGCATATGCAATCAGTGGCTCAAGTTAGAGCTCCAGTAAAAGCTAAGCAAAGGATATTCATTCTTGAAATCAACCTGGTTATCGCAACCTAAAAGACCCACGAATAATGCATAAAATACCAGTATGTCACCTGACCGAGGCCATTTTCCTTAGTGTTCGTTTGGAAATGCGCATATCCTACTGTCCAAATACGCGTATAAAGTCAGTGGCTCCTGTTAGAGCTAACTAATGGAATGTCACTTGTTGAGAGTGAACTCTTCATTTCTTAGGTATGCAACAACAATAGTTAAAGGGCTTTAAGCGTAAAAGCCTCAGATTCAAAAATTCTTCATCCTAATTCGAGCTGTGTTAAAAGTATATTGTGTTTCTCCATCTCCTGGACCGCTCACACACGTTTAATAGTGTCTAAAAATTATATAAACCGATTAAGGCTGGAATTAACGGTACATTTCAAAAGGGGTTGCATATGTCGAGAAAGACATACCCAACTAATACATTCCTAGTGCTTATACAATACAAAGGCAACCAAAGATACAGATTATAATTATTCTGAAATTGTAGTCTTCGATGTAAACACAGTGCAGCTATTGATAAAAGGTCTATTTCAGTGACGATAATCTGCACATATCCCCTTAAGATCTCGCATGTTGTGATGTATACATTCAGAAGGACAATATCCATCTCCCAAGAAAGTAATGAAGCTCCTGGTCAACATTGAGCCCTGTCTCTGTGCTGCGTAGTCTGAGAATCCAAAAGGCTTCACGTCTGCCTAAAGTCAATTCCCTGTTGCCTCCTCTAGGGTGCCCCAGGATTTGGTCAATGCCATAAAATGTGAAGGTCCTGTTTCTGGTCTGTGAGGGGCATTGCGCTGTGTGTGCTGCAATGGGATATCTGATATCCCCCTGTTTGACCGCTCTCATGTGTTCCCCAATTCTTTCACGTAAGGTTCTTATGGTGCTGTCCACATACTTCTTGCCGCATTTGCACTCGATCGCGTATACAACATATTTCGTGTAGCAGTTGATATTGGACATAATCTTATATGTTTTGTCACCTGGGCCCTTAAAGTGTTTTCTTGCTGCTTGCCCACTTGCATACACTGCAGTGTCCACATCCATAAAACCCAATCATGAGTGGAGTCAGCCAACTAACATTCGCTCTCACCCCAGGGTAACTCTGGCTCAACAGATTTCTAAGGGAAACCCCCCTTCGATAGGTAATGTCTGGCCTGTCCGTAATAGATCCACATGGGGATCTGTCTGCTCTCCGAATATGCCAATGTCTGTTCAAACTGCCCTTCAAATACTTTTAACACCGCTCGAATTAGGTTGAAGAATTTTTGAATCTGAGGCTTTTACGCTTAAAACCCTTTAACTATTGTTGTTGCATACCTAAGAAATGAAGGGTTCACTCTCAACAAGTGACATTCCATTAGTTAGCTCTAACAGGAGCCACTGACTTTATACAGTATTTGGAGAGTAGGATATGCGTATTTCCAAACAAACACTAAGGAAAATGGCGTCGGTCAGATGACATACTGGTATTTTATGCATTATTCGTGGGTCTTTTAGGTTGCGATAACCAGGTTGATTTCAAGAATGAATATCCTTTGCTTAGCTTTTACTGGAGCTCTAACTTGAGCCACAGATTGCATATGCTTATATTCGCAACGGGAGATTTTAATTTTCAAGTGACACTTAGTAAGATGTCATCGGTTTGGGGACGTACCGGCATTTCTCTTATTAACCAGGTTTTCAGGTTGCGGTTATCGGGGTATTTAAATCCCAAGTAGTGCGTTTCAGAGCCTGCAGGATAGTGGATGGCATCAGATTTCCAATATATGTATTGAATCGACCTCTGAACACTAAAAGATGACTGCCGTTTAGAAGGGCAGATTTAGTCCTCTTTCCACCACTATTGCTCCCGGTATATAATTGCGGGAAAGCTTCATTTCCGGGTCTCGTACTCAAGGACCGGACTGACTGAGTTGCGGAATAACAACGACGCTTAGCGGTAAGAATTCTAGGTTTGCGGTTAGACTACAAATAGTGCGGTAGTTTGACATCAAAGCAATGGGGTGAACCACTTTTGGCTCTTTTCCGATGCATAATGGAGGTACTGATTACGGGAAGTGTTTTTATGCAGACCGAGTACCTTAAGGGAAGAAGGTTACACCTGAGTTTTTCCTTTTTAGGTCTCGCGCCTAGCGTTGCAGTGCGCAGCACTGCTCGCGCAGCGCGAGACCTCATGTAGGGAGTTCTGAAAGCTGACCACACGCTCGTGCGTGTGGTTTTGCTTTCGCTGGCTGCCATTGGCTTTAGCGTGTTTTTTTTAAAAATAAGGCACGCAATTGGGCAAAGGCGGGTGCATGTCCCGCCTTTGCTCCGCCCATTCCCGTCCGTGTCTAGGACGCGCATCAGGGCGCGGCACAAGAGACAGGCTCCCTCGCCCCCCCGCTCCTCTGTGGTGCGCGCCCACCACTGGTTTCTATTTCCGCGTTCGGCTCCTCTGTGGTGCGCGCGCACCACAGGTTTCGATTCCGTGCTTGTTTCCCTTTAGAAATGACAAAGTGCAGTTTGAAACTTTACTGCTGTCTTAGCCGTGGAGGTTGGTGCGATAGTAGTTTGTTGTCACTTAAATATGTATGCCAAAAACAGAAGCTCAAATGCAAAGAAAACTGTCACTGTTGAGCTGTCGGGGGACACAGCACGCCACGCCGCTTCTCGGGGGGGACACAGCACGCCACGCCGCTTTCACTTTAAGAAGGGCTTCCCCCACCGCTTTCACTTTAAGAACGGGCTGCGCCCCCAGCACTCGCGGGACGTCTGCTTCAGCGGCCGCTTTTTCTTTTCAATGGGCTTTTTATTTGTTGCTTTGCACCCAGGTATCTATATATAAAGCAATGTTGTCCATAAACTGTTTTTTGGAGCTTCAAATAACACTCTCGTGTGTGAACTCATTGTATTTGTGGGATGTAAAAGGGCACAAAAGCATATGTGCGCATTTGAAAACTTTTCTCCCACCTCCTCCTTCCCGTGTAGCTTACTCTGGCCACAAATCGCTCCCTCCCCTGTCATTTGCTTTATATCCCCACTGCAATACGTTTCGTGAGGATGCCGATGCTGCCCTGTTTCATGTATTTTCATTCCTGATCAAGCCACTCCCAGGACCACACTGCCTCCGCCTTTCCCTTTCCTCCTCCCTCACAGATGCCAAGCCGAGTCTCCAGGGGGAGGAGGGGAAACGAAAAAGGTAAACCAACGCTCCAGCTACCCTTTTGTCCCTCCCTCCAAGTCAGTCGCTATCCGACAAACCATGGTGTAAATACACCGATGGCCTTCTGTCCGACCCCAGGGGTCAGATTTTCCACGTTCCCCACGGCTCATCCCGTCGTTTGGTGCTGCTCTTTTTATTCTGCTTTTCCCCTTTTGTTGCTCGTTTATGGGTTTGCTCTTTCCGATTGGCTGGGGCTGTTCAGCGAGCAATGCTTATGGGGAAGGGCCCCCGTCTGCTCCACCCCCCAAGGTACACCATTACCCAGTGTAGCAGGTTGTGTTATGGTAGTACACAATTGTGCCGTGCTACGGTACAGTATTTTCACATATTAGATAGGCAGACGCTGTGCTTGCCCACTTCTGGCCGGTTTTCGTGAGCATCTGTGAAGTAAAGCATTTCTCAGACTGAACTCCTGCTTGTGAGGATAACATACAGTGCGTTGAAGACAAGCATCTGTCTCGAGCAGAGCTGGATGGCCCATTACAGTGAACTCGTGTGTGCTTCTCTGTGACCGTGCGAAGGAACGTCTGCAAGGATGAACATGCGTGCATAGAAGCGAACTTTGTGCATCTCTGATGATGAACTCGTGTGTCTACAAAGGTGAATATACAAGAGAAAAACTGTAGGTGTGTGGTAGCAAACACGTGTGCATGTGATGATTATATACTACGACAACAGGGATGAATTTGTGCACTTGTATTCATTACTTATTGTGTCTGTGAGGATGAACGTGTGTATCTATGGATGCACATGCGTGCCTGTGAGGATGCACTTGTGTGTCTGTGAGGATGCACTTGCATGTGTGTGAGGATGCGCTTGTGTGTCTGTGAAGATTAACTGATTTGCCTGTGATGAAGAATCTACAGCATCTGTGTTGTCAGTAAGGATGTATTTACTTGTTCGCAAAGATGAACTCACCCGTCTATGATACGAACGTGTGTGTGTGTGTGTGGCAATGACATTTTCTGTTGGTGAGAAGAACCAGTGTGTGACTGAGTGAACTTGTGTGATCGCTACAATGTTTTTTTTTTATTACTGACAGTCACGTTTTCTGTTTGTGGGGACGAATCTCTGTGACTGAATGAAAAGAGGTCGTTGAAGTGCACCATGTGCCCTCCTCCTCCCTCATTTGACTGTTCCCTGCAGTGAGTGCCACCCTCACATCAGGCAGATAGTGCACTTCTCGGCACATCAGTGAATGGCGGCCCTCGTATCCAACAGATTTATAGTGCACGTGCCCCTCGTGTAGTGAGTGTCCTGTCACAAAGTGCACACTTTGCCCCATGTTACAATACACATTACCCACATTTGAAGTAAACTATTATCCCGCCCCACCATACAGTCCACCCCAATTTCTTATCATATTTTTCCTGTTCCGTCATGTTACCACTGTCTGCACAATTTAAGTTCGTTCTTTTTATTTTTCAAGATTCCGTGTCTTTCCTGCCTTGCTATTCCCCATGTTCTTTTTTTTTTTTTTTTTTTTTTTTTCTTTTGCTATTTTACTGCCTCTTGTGCCTTAGTTGCAGAGGGTGTCCAGACACTGTGCTATGGCAGCTGGGCATTATTTGTGTTGGCTATGGGAAGGGTAGAGGTTTCCAGCTTTACTGGAGAGCCAAGGGCAGCAGCTCGTGTGTTGTGCAGTAGAGCTTAGAATGTGCAGTTTTACAGTAAGGCGCAGCTTGTTGAATATCAGTCGGACAGTGCTTAATTTGTGAAAACAATAACTGCCAGGGCCCTCGTCAGGAGGCCACTGCAGATTGCACCACCTATTGCCCCTGCCAGCGCTGCCAATAAAAGCACCAGCACAACTTGTGAAGAGCAGCTGCTGTTTGTGCATTTTATTAACAACTCCTGTTTCTTCCATTGAGATGAAATACTGCCGGTGCACGGGTCCCTTCATTTTGTGACAAACGATGTCTGCTTTAAGGTGAAGTTGCTGTCTGTTCACTATTCTGAGGTGCTTTCATCTGCGCCATTCGGGGTGTTTGCTCTTTGACCTGAATATATCTGAAGCGCCCTTTCTGTTGGTATAGTTTAAGTTATTAGTATTGTAAATAACAATGGCTTGTATTTATGTTTTAAACCCCAAAACATAAACAAAAGTCATTGTCATTTACAATGCCAATAGCTCTAAATCGCGTGAATGCGAGACCTATTGCATTTCAAATGCTTGTTATTTTTAGAAGTGGTCTCATTGGAAGTGTACAGAGATCTGATACAGAACATTTGAAGCAAGGATACTAGACTCGGATTACATTCTAACGCGTGTGGGATGGAATTATCACCACATGGAAAGTAGGTGATGATATGACTCGTAATATTGTCTTGGACATACACTAGTTTAACAGGATTACTCATGACAGGCTTTTTCTAATTGTACTCTTTTGCTTACTTCCACATAGATCATTACCTATGACATTTAAGGTACCTGAAGATAGAAAAATATCTTTTTTGGTGATGCATGATTTTTTGGTTAGATGGATGAGACTGCACTCACTTCTTGGTCTTTGA
The DNA here is from genome assembly GCA_963921515.1 of Calotriton arnoldi. Taxonomy (NCBI): domain Eukaryota; kingdom Metazoa; phylum Chordata; class Amphibia; order Caudata; family Salamandridae; genus Calotriton; species Calotriton arnoldi. Next base: position 170,021 of record CAWUFW010011793.1, read on the forward strand.
GGGCTGTGTTGTTTACTCACTGCAGTGAGATATGGGTTTGACATACACGGGCTAGGTGTTTCTTTAATTATGTTAAGGTTTTCGTACTTGCAGCCAGGTCTTGATACCTTTGGACATTTTCGGGTTTTGGTAGCATTTCACCTATATAGGTTTTTCTCCATCACCTGGATGTAGTGATTATAGGTTATACTTGTGCAATATGTTGATTTTAATCTTTCGCACATTGATGCTCACAAAGTCACTTTTTTGCACTATAGGTCCACCATGTGCATGCCTATGCACTTGCACATTATGTCACGGTAACATTTGAATTAAGTTTGTGTACACCAGTTTTATGTATGGTGTCACAATGGCCATTGTTTATTTTGTTTACTCAGCCTTGAGAAAGTCGTGGGACGATTTCCCAGTGTTTGCGACGAAACACGTATTGGCTGATTGAGAACGTTATGAAATAACAGAATGAAAAGAAAAAGAAGATTTCAAATACTGTGTTTATAATTTGTGTAGACTTGCATTGTTATTTAAAATTACTTTGCAGACGTGTGCTGAGGATTTTGCTAAATCTCGGTGTTGGTCTCTGGCCACAAATTTTGGGGGAGGTTGGTGGTTCTCCTCACCTTACAGCACCGTAGCTTGATACTGTACGGAACAGATATATGTGCGATTGTTCCTAAGTGGCGCCGTCATACCTAGCACTATACCACTGATCTATAGAATCTTAATTCCAATTTGATATTTGTCTTTATTATTTTTTATTTCTTATATTCTTTTATCTTATGCTTTTAATCTTCATCCTTATTTCATGATACATAGGTTGTCATGGTTTTCCAAAGTATTACGGAAAGTTGTTGCAGCAGCCGACACGTGTTTCGCCCTTTGACGGTCAGTTTGACCAGGGCTTTTTCACCGCTTCTATGATCGGAGTAGGCAGAGTTTTGTCTTGTGGCATAATATTTGACAAAATATTTTACATCGAATGAAACAAGCAGAGACAGATATATTTTACAGTCTACAAGCTGCAGGTCCTGGGAAAAATCCCTTGTTCGGTTGCGGAGAAAGTGTGTTAAATCCTAAACTCTTAGGTTGATTGTTATGTACTTTGCAGTAATCGTGATTTGGAAAATGTTTGAAAATTATTTCTTGGATGCTATTCCAAAATCTAGTAGAGGGCATCAGAAAAGCAGGTGATTAAAGTCTTCTTTAGAGTTACTGTTACAAAAACTGCAGTTGTCTCTCACAGTCTCTGTAGTTTATCTGGTGTCCTTATTGCTCTATGGAGCAATTTGTATTGTGCTAAAGTGGGTAGAATGTAGTTATTGACCGGGATCTCAAATACTTGCACTATAATGTTTGGATAATTCTGTGGTAGTTGTCAATCCTATTTGAATAAGGTCAGTAGTTAAGATGTTTTTGGGCTTATTTGTTAGTAGATTTTAGATATCATATGTCCGGTTTTGTATAGTTTGGCATTTACGGTTGGTAATGAGGGGTTTTAATGTACTTTAAGGGTTTTAGAATGTTGCAATTTCAATTTGAGAAACACGCACAGTCCTTTGCTTTCTAGGTTGTAGAGATGTTGCTGTTTCCCAAAGGATCTAGGTTTATTTCTGGAACCTAATCCATGACAAGAAAAGTGCCACATTTCATCCTTTCTTTCCAACATACTGGTAAATGTTTGATTTTAATTGTTTTTTGTTAAACCATATTGAGACCAAATTAGAATGCGACATTTTAATTTAAAGTTTGCCATCTACCAGAAATAAAGCCACGTTAGTTTTTTGTTTTAGACTAACTTTTAAGGAGGATCTGGTTTGTGCACGGTCAAGGTTGATATTACTGGGATGTCTGCTGTTAGAAATTTCTCTACCTCAAATCATGTAGAGAGCGACAAGGTATTATGGAGCCGGATGGATCTTTGTCGGAACAAGAAATCTGTCTAATTGGAATGAAAATCTGCCAAGTCAATGTCTCCTTAGTCTTCAGTGAGTCTTCACATTTGTAGAGTAATACTTTTTTTTTTTTTTGCCTTTCCAAGTGAATTCATAAAGAAGTTTGTCTAATTTCCTGAGGAATTCTTTGGTTCTCCTGATTGTATCATACTGATTAAATTATTTATTGGGGTTACCATCATCTCAATGATGTTGATTATCCCTCTCTAGTTGATGATTTTTGCGGACCAACCATCCACTAAGTCTGTTTTTTTTTTTTTTTTTTTGTCATTTCTTACTGATTCTGTGAGGTTGTTGCGTTTGTATTCTGTTCCAAGGTATTTAGGTAGCCTGGTTGCCAGGTAGGCTCCTGTCGCCTAACACATCTTGTGCAGAAGACATTTAGTGGTCTCCCTTCAGATATATCTTGAATGTATATCATGAGACTTTTATGCATGTATGGGTAGTATTAATCAAGGCTGCATTAGATATGTTATTTTAAGTTAATAGGTCTTCTAAAGCGCTCGATAAGCAGAGGGTGTCTCGGCGCTGGCTTTGATAAAGGAGAGAGATTGGATGGATGGGTATTATCTAGCAAATGCTGAAGAGCCAAGTCTTCAGATGTTTCCTAAAACTCAACAGATTGCATTTTTAATGTGTAGTGGTAAAGCGTTCAATGCTTTTGACGTGCCTAGAAAGAAGCTTCTGCCGCCGCAGGTGGATAGTTTTAATCTAGGTACAACAATATGTTTAGCAGAGGCAGAACGTTGAGTTCTGCCTGGGATGTACCAGTTAAAACTTTGTTGAAGACAGGTGGAACCTAGGCCATAGAGTGCCTTGTAGGCAACGCAGAGTGCTTTAAAAATGCATCTCTTTCTGATAGTGAGCCAGTGCAGGTATTTAATGGCTGTGGCTACAGAGTGATGTTTGGGTATCTTTAGCAGGAGTCTTTCTGCCGTATTTTGTAGTAACTGTACTTTGTTATGGATGTGCTGATGTGCTGTGAGTAGTAAACCGTTGCAATAATCCAACTTAGTATAACTAGTGGTGCAATAAGAGTGTTTTGGAGGTATAAGGGAAAAAATGGGAGGATCTTTTTTAGCATTCTCAAAGTGAGGAATACCGAAGATAAGGCACTGACATTTATTTATTTATTTATTTATTTAGTGTTTTATAGAGCTCGAACGTGACCCGTTAGGGTATCAGAGCGCTTTACAGGGATAACACGTTGTATACAAGTATGAAATAGTCAAAGAAAAAATAAATATATATATGTAGGCGTAGAAGGAGGTGAAACATTTGGGGAATAACGGGGTGTATACAATGTTCAGATCATAATGCAGAGAAATCCAGCAAATACATTTGTGGGAGTACTAGGTCAGTACAAGATGGATAGCAGCCAGTTAGTCCAAACTCTAGCGGCAACAAAAATAAGCAAAGCCACTGAGCGGTGTGTGCAATGCATGATTTATGGGAGAAACTTGCCCATTAGGAAAGTTTTGGCTTCCTTTTTAAAAATTGACAGAGAGGGAATTTTTCTGATGAAAGACGACAGCGAGTTCCAGATTCTTGGTGCGGCCCCAGAGAAAGCACGATTGTAAGTTTTTTCCTTTCGGAAGCGGGGTGGCTGGAGCACAAAGTCTCTGGCGGACCTGGAGTTTCTGGCTCCTCCACAAACCATGATTTTCTGGTTGAGATATGCTGGGGATTTCGTGTGTAGTGCTTTGTGGGTGAAACATGCCAGTTTGAGTTGGATTCTGGCTTCAAGAGGAAGCCAGTTCATCGCCTTCAGATGCGGTGAGGTGTGGTCGAATTTGTTTGAGCCTGTTAAGAGTCTGGCGGCGGCGTTGAGGCAAGCTTTTAGGGGGGCCGTGGAGATCTTGGGCTGGCCTGAAAGGGTTGAGCATCCGTATTCGATTCTGGAGATAACTAATGCCTGGACTGCCATTTTTAGGTCCGAGGCATCAAGGAAAGGTTTTAGTTTCCTCAGGTACCACCTGGCAGTTTTAGCAATCGAGTTGATGTGGTCTTGCATATTCAGGTTGCTGTCCAGGGTTATGCCAAGAGATTTGGCAGATTCCACTATGGTCGGTGTGCAGTTTAGTGCGGTGATCGACTTAGTCCATTCCCGGATGTCAGTGTTACTTTTAGGGGGAGGAGATTAGAAGGAACTCCGTTTTTTGTGCGTTTAGTTTAAGCTGGTTGCAGGTGAGCCATTGAACAGTCAGCTTTAGGGCCTCATTCAAAGAGTAGATCTCCTCTAGAGATGAGATTTTGATGTAGATCTGGGTATCATCGGCATACATGTGGAAGGAGATGTTGGCGGTACGTAGCAATTCAGCTAACGGTTCAAAGTAGAGATTGAAGAGGGTTGGAGAAAGAGTTGATCCTTGGGGGACTCCGATCGTTATCGGGGAAGGAACAGATAGATTACTGTTGACTAAGAATCTCTGGGTGCGGTTCGGGAGGAAGGATCTAAACCATTCGAGAACGGTTCCACTTACTCCCATCCTGAATTCGAGGCGTTCAAGTAGTATCTCGTGGTTGACTGTGTCGAATGCCGAGGATAAATCCAGTAGAATTAGGAGATATGTTTTGCCTTGTTCAAGGGCTTGGAGAGCATCATCCACAATATGGAGAATAGTAGTTTCCGTGCTGTGCCCAGGCCTGAACTCTGATTGGAATTCGTCTAGCAGATTAAAGTTGGTGATATGGTGGCTCAGTTGAAGTTGCACACATTTCTCCAGAGCTTTCGCTAGAAGTGGGATATTGGATATTGGTCTGAAATTGTCTGGAGTAGTAGGATTCAAGGTGTTTTTTTTTTTAAGATGGGGACGACTTGACCGGCTTTTAGAGAGCCAGGTATAGACCCTTGTAGTAGGGAAGCCTTGATTATTGTAGTCCAAATGGGAATGATAAATTAGGAGGTCGCGTCCACGCAGCTGGAGGGGAGTGGGTCATTAAAGTGGTTATTCGGATTTAAGGAGGATAGAATTTTCGAGGTGGAATGGTCGTCATATAACTTGAAGTTGGACCAGTGTGCTTGGTTCTTGGGTGTTGTCTGGGGGGGAAGAGAGGAGAGATGGGACCCGGCAGGAAGAGGTCGGATGTTGGTGGCGGAATTAAGTTCTTTTCCTAGGGAGGTAATTTTGGCTGTAAAGAAGGAGGAGAACTCCTCACAGGTTATTAGGGATTTTGAGGTTTCTTTGGAAGTTTTAGCCAGTTTGTTAGATTGGTGTTTGACCATTTCAAAGAGCTTACGAGGTTTGTTCTTAGCGTTTTCCAGTTCCGATCTAAAGAACTCTTTAAAAAAAAAAAAAGTTTTTTTTGAGGATGTTCCTGTTGTAAGCATTTCTGGTCTGTCGGTGAAGTTTTAGTTGGGAGGCTGAGGGGTGCTGTCTCCAGTTTCTTTGTTAGCCGGAGGGTTCTCCTTTCATTGTTGAGGGATCCGTTGAACCAGGGCTTTTTGTCTTTAACTCTGGATCTTTTTAGTTTTAGGAGGGCAAGATCATCAATTATGTCCGACATAGTCGAGTTGTAGTGTTCTGTAAGGTTGTTGACCTTTGAGAGATTTGGGGGGGGGGGGAAGAAGGAGGTCATTCTCACAACGTGCAGCCAGCTTCTCGAGATTTAGGCTCTGTGTCCCTGAGCCAGAGTTTCGGTTTCACAGGTTGCGCTGGCCTTGTCTTGTGGGTGCCAGGCAATAGGAAGGTAATAGCGTGGTGGTTGGACCAGTCGCATGGATCTATTGAGTTAAGCCTGACCGCCGCTGCCTTAGCAATGATCCAATCCAGTATGGCGCCTTTCGTGTGAGTTGGTAATGTGCAGGCTTGAGTAAGTGATTGGTCAGCAAGGAAGTCTTTGAGGGTGTTAACCTGAGGGTCATTGACGTCATTCCAGTGCAGATTAAAGTCTCCGAGGAAAATGTCATTGGAGTGGGGGGAAACCTTAGCTGTAATGATTTCCATGAGGTGGTCGATGAAGGTGTCATTCTTGCCTGGGGGGTGTTAGAAGATGTGCAGTTTGCACAACTGGGTAGCACTGTTACATATGGAGAGTGCAAGATATTCGCAGGAGTCGGTGGGGTCAGCGTGAAGTTCAGTGACGAGGAGGTCTGAGCGGTAAATGCAAGCAATGCCTCCCCCTTTTTTTAGTTGCCTGTCAAGCCTTACGATGCTATAATTTGAAGGGACCAATAAATCTTAGTGAGGTGACGATGATTCATTGAGCCATGATTCGGTAAGGATTGCTACGTCAGATTTTTGGCTCGGGATGAGAGCGGCGATGTCGGAGGCATGCTTTGCTGCTGATTGGCAGTTAATTAGGAGGCCGGAGAGAGGAGGGTCGGTGCATGTCTTGTGAGTCAGGGAGGATAAGGGTACTTGCGCTGAGTTGTTGCTGTTTACTTCTCTGTTACAGAGAATTGATGGTCTATTAGAGTTGATTGCAACTGTGTGAATTAAGCATTCATCTTTCTTGACTGGAGGCATCAGGAGAGTGCTTATAGGATAAGAGGAGGGCTTGAATTTCGTCCTCCAAGAGGTAGTTGAGATGCTTGCGAGGGCGAAGGTGTCTAAAGGCTAGCGGCAAGGGTTGAAGGAAGGGCTTGGTGAGTGGGGGAAGAATTGAGTTCTGGGAGAGCTTGATATTCGAGATAGATTGTTCCGTGAGGTTAAGGATGCTTTTCAGTTCAAGAACGGAGTTATGGATGCTCTGAGCTATGTTGGTTGCTCTGAGGTTGAGTTTCAAGGTCCATGAGTGAAGGTTGAACTTGGGGGAAGGCGACCAGTGGGTCAAGACTTGTTCTGCTGGCATGGTTGGGTAGCCTGGTAGTGGAGCTCGACCACCCTGTGTCTAGGTTTCTGAGAGGAGGGCTAGGCACGCTCCGCAGGGTGGACAGGGGGCTATTGGGGCGGGTGTCCGCTGCGCTGTGTGGGACTAGTGTGTTAGTCCCTATGAGTGATGGAGAGGAGCGAGGGTTGGAGGAGGGCGGCGGCGTTGTCTTTTTGAGAGCTGATGGAGGTTGGGGGGGGGGGAAAGTGGAGGGAGGTTCACTAGTAGATATAGGGGAGATGCTGCTCAGAGTGTCGTCTTGTGTGGGGAACACCATGGGTAGAGTCGGGTCAGTCTGAACCTTAGGAGAGGGGGTGCAAGTGGGAGTGGCTGTAGCTTTGGACATTAATGGGAAGCCCTTAGCCTTGTCCTTAGAGCTGCATTGAACGGAGCTATGAGAATAGTCAGATGGCGACAGCAGGCGCTGGGGGAGCATAGAGGGATAGGAGTCATGCACATGTTTTTTAAGAAAGGTAAAAAAATCAGCAAATTTGTTGAGATCTGTGTTTGGCGCTTGGATCAGAACGGTGCCGTTTTTAGGTCTCGCGCCTAGCGTTGCAGTTTTTTTTTTTTTAAACGGTACGAGATTGGGCAAAGGCGGGCGCATGTCCCGCCTTTGCTCCGCCCATTCCCGTCGGTGGCCAGCACGCGCAGCAACGCGCGTTCGTCTCGCTGCTGCTGCCGCGCTCCCTCCCCCCGCTCCTCTGTGGTGCACGCGCACCACTGGTTAAGTGTTGCTGGCTGCGGAGGGGAGGGGGCGGTGCCCCGGGCCATGGCGGGAAGTGGAGCCAGCCTGCGTGACTCGTGCCGCTAATTCTTGGTTACCCAGAAGCCGTTACCATAGAAAAGGCCCCTTTCGGCGTGTTTGCATTTGATCTGTGCTGACTGGGCAGAAGACAGCCCGTTGGAGTGCTTCTGAGGTACTCGAGTGTTCAGTGGAAGAGTTCACTTCCTCTCAGTGTATGGACGGAAACATTTACCTGAGCTCTTCTCCCCGCACTCAACACCACGTGTTCTGAAGATGTGAATCTTTATTTTTTGATCAAGTTGAATACTTTTTGGTAAAACTGTCACCGTTGGGTGTTGTAAAGATTTCTGCCCTCCCAGCCAATGATCGCTTTTATTAAACATGCCGAGTCGAGCGTTTCTCGAGGTGTGCGCTGTGCTTCTGTTGCACCCGACTTGTAAGACAGGAAAGGCGACTCGCTAGCAGTGGGTTTGAGTTCAGCGCTGATACACTTCGTTTCCTCGGGGCAAACCATGTGCTTTCTCTCACACTGCGCCGAGACGGCCTCCCACTTTCTAGAATGTACATTTAGAAGTGCCTGGGGATGATGGAGTTTTATATTTCTTTTTATGTTGTAAGGCCTTATGTTTTTAAGTCTCAGCTTAAAATACAATAGGAAACATTCAAATCCCGTGCAGAAAACAAACAACCCTGCTTTACAAATAATTACCTCTTATTTTCCTCCCTTACAAATGCTCATCACTAAATGTGCAGCAGTGTTTCACTTTCCTCAAGAAACTCTGCCATCCGGACAGTCCTTATTTGATGTTTACTTGACCACGTATTCATACCTTTACACTTTGCATATTTCATAATGTAAGTATACCATCCTTGCCACAGTCTACAATCATGGCCATTAAAATATATGTTAAGCACTCTCACATATCCTACAATTCCGATCCCCCTTGTCCAGCCAATACTGTGAGCTTATTCTATCCTGTTCCCAGTGGTTTTTAAACATCACTGTCTTCTTTACTTCAAGTTTTGGAGTGCTAGTTAAACAGTTGTGTTCTCTTGTTGTTCTAAGTTCATATTTTGGGTATAAGGGGCAGTGTCACCTCCTCTCCGCCAATCACGGAGGGGTTTGAAGAGAGACTTACACACAATGATAACAAAATGTGTACGCAAAATCAACTCTAGCCTTAAGTATGGCGTGAGAGTTGTTCACAGAAGTTTAAGATACAGACACACATATGCACTCCCACACCACACCTCTTTCAACAATGTCACGTCTGTGGCACAACGCACATCCCCTGTAAGCACAACTGTAGTTTGGTGAGTGTCTACAAGATTGAATCCATCTGACCTAAACGGGTTGGTGGTAGAAAGGAAAGCAAACACCCTGTATGAATCCTATGGCGAGAACCCTGAACTAGAAGTTCTACGTAAGGCAGATTGGAAGCACACTGAGACGGAGAGCAGAAACGCACAACTTACCAACAAGTTTGGTACAGTAGGAGCATAAGACATTGTAAGAAAACAATGTCAAAACCAGGAGACAGAATGCAATCTAAGGCTAGAAACAAATACAAAGAGGCTGAGGGACTACAAGACTTTAACCTCAACAGATGCATCCTCCATTATGGGCAGCACCTGGCTCTAGCTGGTATGGAAACAATGAAGCTCCACTTACTTTTTCAAACAAGACTATTGAATGTTGGCTGATTTTTTGTCTAATAAATGATGGTAGAGTGAAATTTGTGGGAGTTGTCACACGAGTCTCGAATTATCTGCTGTTAGGACTTCGTAAGGACTGGATGAACGTTAGCTAGTCCTGTGTAAAACCATAACATCTTAAGTGGGTGTACTTTCTTTTTCACTTCACTCAAGATGAGTTGGCCTTGCTAGGATTGCCAATCACTGCTAGGGACCCTGATGTAATCGCCACTAGTATGAAGCGGTGTTTGTCGAACATTTTGGAGTCACTCTGTCATCGTGTCTCGTGCGGCCATCTCGAGGGTTGCTGCGTCTGTGGCAGCAGCCTCCCTTCTAGGTGCCATTAGGGACATTGCGAGTAAACATGCTTCTGACCCACTCCTTGCATGCGCTTGGCTTTCAGATAACTTCCTTTCAGGCCGAATACTTCGTCTCAGGGCTCACTTTACTTCACCAATTACCCGGACTCCAGGGCCCTTAATGACAGACGTTGTTTGACAGAGACCAGGTATTTTCACAGGACCGGGCCCCCACCTTTCCTGGACTCCCTGGGGCGCAGCCCTGCCCTGGGCCTGGCGACTTCTCTCAGGGCACTGGCGCTCCGATTCCGACTGCGCTATTGCTGTTTCACAAAGGGCTGTCCCCGGGCTATTCTTTTTATAGTCATTAATTCACGGTAGCAGGACAAAGACAGCCCCTGCCATGGCTTAAATCCACAAATAGATTTACCGCGCCCCCATTCTTCCCACACAGAACTTGCCTTGCTTGACTCGCGTGGCTCCTCTTTGTAGGACTAGAAGTCTAACGAGGAACTATCAGTACTGTATTAAAAAGTCCTGCGTGGCATCAAGGTGACTTCTCACAGTACCGGTACTCAACGTAACACACTCTGATAATCGAGGAAAGATGTTATTCCTTTTTCTCATCAGGTTTGTGAAGCAGCCCTCCTTCCTCCCCAGGGCACTGTTCTGAATTAAGCCACGCACTCTGTTGTCAGACATTCCTTTCAGGTTAGAGGCGTTATTCTCGATAAGAATCTCGACCTTTGTTTTCTTTTAGAAACTCAGCTCTGCGAGGATGATGACCCCTCCTCTCTGATCTCGCTCCTAATATCTATCTTGTCCTGCTGTCAGGGGGTGAGAGTGGGGGCTTTGTAGAGATGGCGCTGGTAATAATAAATTTACTCAAAATGCAGGAGTACTTTTAAAGGAGTATTTTTCCACATATCAATACTTCGAGTAGGATTTGGGCCCGCTTTTGCATACGTTATTTTTTTTTTTAGAGCGCTGTGCTTTTCACAAGCGCTACTGCCTACTTGTTATTTTAAAAGTCGCTGCTTGTTTGGTTTACTTTTGGCCAGTCACTCTCCAACAGAGCATTTTGGCACTCCGTCACCAACTGCTCCCTCCATCCTCCCTTAGTAGGTAACAGACATTGCCATTTACAATGCCAATAGCTCTAACTTAAAAAAATGCGAGACCTATTGCATTTCCAATGCTTGTTGTATAGGGTAATGGGGTATAGGGTAATGGTAAGGTCAGATTTGTGAAAGTTTAGTTTATTGTCAATCAAAACTCCTAGATTTCGGGCCTTGGTGACTGGGGCAGGCAAAGGATCCTTCTCTGCTGGCCAGCAAGATGGGGTCCAGAAGGAAGTTTGTGCTCCAAAGAGTATCACTTCTGTTTTACCTGCATTTAATTTCAGACAGTTCCTTCTCGTCCATAAGCTGACTGCCTGCATACAGTCTCAGAATCTGGTGCTTAAACCTGTGTCCTCTTTGGCCAGCCAGGGGACGATCTGAATGTCGTCTGCGTAAGAAGTCAAGGAAAAGACAAATCTTCTGATTATATTAGCCAGAGGTTTGATATAAATAATTAATAGAAAGGCACTGAGCGATGATCCCTGGGGGACACCGCATGGAAAGAAGAAAGAATGAGATACAAACTCATCAAATCTGATGGACTGTTCCCTGTCGGAAAGAAAGGATTTAAGTAGGTCCCAGGCTGTGACGATAACGTAGGATTTCAGACAAACGTTCCAACAGCACTCCGTGATCTACCGTATCAAAGGCAGCAGAGAGATCAAGCAAGATAAGTGCTGCCCCTCGGCTCTGATCAGGAGCCTGCCTGATCTCTTCGGTTGCCTTGATCAAGGCTGTGTCCGTGCTATTGCTGCTGCGGAAATCAAATTACGTGGTGTCTAGATGGTCATTAGATTGAATATGGTCCATCAGCTGAGTGTCTATGATTTTTTCGATGATCTTAGATGGAAGAGGGAGACGTGATATTGGGCGATAACTACTAGGATCTTTGGGGTCCAGAGTTGCTTTTTTTAATAGCAGGAGAATTGAAGCTTTCTTCCAAATAGATGGGAATTGGCCAGTCGAAGTCATGAGCTGGAAAATGGCTGTAAGCTGGGGGCCGATGGTCTCCGTCACTGAGAAGCTATCTTTGGTGGGCACGGGTCGTGTGGGGAACCTGACAATGTTGTTCTCAGTAAATTAGTTACCTGTTCTAGGGTAGGTGGTGTAAATTTACAGAGACTTGATCATTTCTTGTATATGATGGTGGGGTCCTTGATACTGTATGATTTGTGAGTAGAGGAAGAGAATAGGTTGTAAACTGCTTCCACCTTTTCTAAAAAGAAGTCCACTAAGCTGTTGCAGAAGGATTGGCTGCTTGAGTTGGTCATATTGGATACACCAGTAGTCAGCTTAGCCACTGCCTGAAGAAGGTCTTTTGAGGACTTTTTTGCTTCCTCTATCTTTCTGGTGAAATAAGACGTTTTCTCTTTGAGAATAAGAGACTTGTACGCAGCTAAGCAGAGCTTGTAACTAGTCTTCTCTGCCTCGTTGTAATTCTGTCTCCATATTTCCTCCTGCCTGCGGCAATTTTGTTTTTGTGCTCTTAGCTCCGCTGTGAACCAAGGGGCTGAGAGAGAGTTTCGTTTGACTTTTCACAATTTAGGTGGTGCTAGTAGTTGGGCTGCTTTATCAACCCATGCTATATATTGGGAGGCCGCTATATTAATACAGGTGGAAAGCGAGTTCCTACGTTTTTCAGCTAGAAGATCTGGTTGTATGGTATGCCATGCGCAGGAGATATAAGTGCCGGGCTTGGTTAAATGCCCATTGTTTGGGGGGGGGGGGCTTACATCAGCATTTTCCTCTGAATATTCGAGTATTGTTACCATAGACATATGTTTTACAGGTTAGGTTTTTGAATGATATGCCTACAGTATGAGGATTCACTCTTATTGCTTCTAACATTAGTTCAGTTGCTAGGAGTACTAGAACGGTTGAAAGGGGATAGCCTTGTCTTGTGTGAAGTCGTAAATCACAATAAATCCAGTAAGCGTGGATCGAAATTAAACATGCTTTAATTCCAGAAAAGAAACTCCAGCCACTCCGCAGGAAGCATCCAGTAGCAACTGCCGCTCCTTAGCTGGCCTTCAACTATATACATTCTAAATGGAATTCTCTGCAACAGCAGAGTATGACAATGCATAAAACGAAAGCATTTTATATAACATGAAATACAAGGTAAAATGAAACAACATAAATGGAGAAGAATTATAAAACACCACACATCTTCCCCCTATAACAAAGAAGCCAGAAGAAACATCACACATTGTTTACTTTCACCAAACAATTAAAGTTCCAAATACGTCCATCATCCAATTTGGCCGCACTCCGAAAACCTTTGATTAGAGATAAATTTTTGCTTAACTTAGAAAGACCCTGTGATCTCTCTGGTAATTTGACCTTCACAATATCACCAACACTCACCTTAAAAGGCTTCACAGCGTTACGTTCATCATAATTCTTTTTCCTCTCACTCTGAAAACGCAGCTCTCTTTCACGAGACAATTTCATCATTCCATCCCCAGACAACACACTCTTACGGTTCAACAAGAGTATAAGGCCTCCTTTTTTTAAACCACTCAAAAGGACATAAACCCGTAGTGGAATGCGGAGTGAGTCTATACTCCTCAACCCTTCTTTTAACAACTTGAATCCAGTCATTCCCACTGCTTCTAGAAATTTGTATAGCTTCTTTCAATGTCCTATTGAACCTTTCGATCATACCATTAGATTCTGGGTGATACTTAGCACATCTTTTGTGAGTGATACCCCTACTCACCAGAAACTCCTTCATCTCTTTTGAAACAAATTGCACTCCATTGTCAGTAAGTATAGACCTCGGGTTCCCTTCCCTGGCAAATACTTCAGACAGAAATTTAACAACAGCTGAAGAACTAACTTCAGGCCACCGAGAAAGCATTTCCATAACAACCAAAACATACCTAGAAGTACTTCCAACATTGATAGGACCAAGTATATCAAGTGCAATGTACTCCCACACGTCTGGGGGAATTTCTCTGCAAACCATGGGTGCCTTCCGCACCTTGAGACACTTGTCACTTAACCTACACTCACAACAATCTCGAACCAACCTTTCAATAGCGATATCCATTCCTGGCCACCAATACATCGATCTGAGACGTTCCTTCGTCTTGCAGATGCCCTGGTGCCCCTCACGAGCCAACCGAACCAACTGTTCCCTGACCCCCAAAGGAGGAACCAACCGTCCACCTCTAACAAGTACACCATTACAGACTGACAACTCATCAGCCACTTTGACAAAACTTGCAAAAGGTTCTGATTTTTTCCAGTGTACATAATCAGATAACACATTGCTGATCATATCTTTCAGAACTCCATCGTTGTCAACTTCTTGTCTCCACTCCTCCTCGGTCACACAACCACCAGTAATAACAAAAACCCTGATGTCATCTTCCTTCCACCAGTTAGACTCATCTCCACAAACAGAGGCAACTGAACTCCACCTCGATAAACAATCTGCTACCTTGTTATCCACACCAGGAAGGTAAGTAACAGTAAACTGAAAATCTTGTAAAGCAACAAGCCATTTACAAATCCTAGTAGAAATGCAGTCTAGCCCCTTCCTCATAAAGACTTCTTGTAGTGGCTTGTGATCGGAACACACTGTAAACTTCACCCCCCAAAGAAATTGCTTGAACTTCCTAACTGCCCAGTAGATCTCTAGAGCTTCCCTTTCAATAGTAGAATATCGCTCCTCAGCTCCCCTCAATGACCTAGAGGCAAACAGCATGGTCGCTTCTTCTGACCCTTGTCTTTGCTTCAACACCGCTCCAAGTCCTTTGACGCTGGCATCAGTGTACAATACACATGGTAAACCAGGCACGAAACTTCTCAAAGCTTGAACTGAGGAAAGTGCACCTTTTAAGATCCTCAAACTCCATGCTACGTTCCTCAGACCAACTAAACTGCATCCCCTTCCTAAGCAGACTACGTAAGGTTGCAGTCCGACTTGCCAGGTTGGGAACAAAACGCACATAAAACTCGACCATTCCTAGAAAAGTTTGAATATTTTCTTTTTTAGTCGGCTGAGACAGCTCCACGATGAATTGAACCGACTCTGGTTTGGGACAAACTCCGTCACTAGAAATCACATGACCTAAAGAAGCTATCTGTGTTAAACCAAATTTGCGTTTACTTAACTTCAATGTTATGCCTTTTTGCTTGAAAATGTGCAGTACAGCTCTCACCCTGCACACATGCTCAGACCAATCATTGCTAAAAATTAATACATCATCCTGGAATAATTTTACTCCATCCAAATCCTTCAATTAACAAGACATCAACCTCTGAAAGACCGAAGCGGCCGAACACAATCCGAATGGCATACGATTAAAGCGAAAAACACCGAAAGGCGTAATAAACGCAGTGAGATCCTTTGAATCATTACTCAACCTAACTTGGTGATACGCGGACATCAAGTCGAGAGTGGTAAAATACTTGGCACTCCAATCAATGTAACCATCTCTTGAATGTTTGGAAGTGGAAATTTATCAACCACTACCTCTCTGTTTAGGTGGCGAAGATCCACGCAAAGGCGAATCTCACCAGAACTCTTAGTTGCAACGACCACAGGAGCCAACCACTCTGAAGCTTCCAGAGATTCTATAATACCTTCACGCTCAAGTCTCTTCAACTCATTCTGTACTGCATCTTGAAGACTCAATGGCACATTTCTAACCTTGCATACAACGGGAACAGCACCATCCTTAATCTTAATGTGGTGAACATACCCCTTCACACAACCCACCTTGTCAGCAAACACACTGGGAAACTCACTTTGAAACTGTTCGGACAAAGTATCAACTTTTCTAACTTGTACGGGTGGATCTAAATTAGGGTCTAAGAAAATCCCAAGCATCTTCTGTTGCTGCCAACTCAAGATGGAATCACCCTTCACTGGTACATAAAGTTTTCCAGTAGCTCTGTTTCCTCGAAACTCAGTCAGCTAGGAAGTACCCAACCAACTCAATGGGCTTTCCTCCATAGCTGTACGGTGTGACATCTGGAGCTATGAGAGAAACCTTTCCCTTAAAAGTTCGCTCAAAATCTCTATCAGAAATAAGAGACAACTTGGCGCCAGAGTCCATAATCATTATAACATTCAAACCATTTACACACACTACGTCTGAGGGATGTGAACGAGTCATATCTTGCAACTCATTTACATTAACATCAGAAACTTGCAACAAAATGTCACGTTCAAGTTCTCCAACAACATTAACTTTTTCTTTCCTTAAGTTGCTGGACTAACATTACTTAGCAAAATGACCTTTCTTTCCACACAACATGCACAGCAGGACAATCTTTGGAATTCACCATATGATTTGAATTTCCACATCTGTAACGAGAACCTTTTTGTTTTGAGAACGCAATAGGTTTACCTTTAGAGGAAGAAACCACATTAACAGAAGTTTCACATTTGGACTCGTTCATACCCAAATTCTTAGATTTTTGCAATTCACGCATACACTCCATTGAGTGCTCAACTTGTTTGGCAATGATGAGCACCTCAGTAAGACTGGGATCACTCTTGCACCACAATTCTTCTCTGACTTTATCACTCAAGGATTCCAACATAAACTGATCGCTTATCCTTTCTTCAGTATTATCCCCAAAATTACAGCGAGAAGCTCGTCTCAAAGCTGAGACAAAGTCTTCGACAGTTTCCCCTTCATGTTGTTTTCTTTTACCAAAATGAAACCTCTCCAAAATTATAGAAACCTTGGGTAAGTAATGTATGTCCAATTTTTTTACAGCTGTCAAATTCACTCAAACCATCACCCTCATTAACTAGATCAGGTAAGTTCTCATAGACTTCTTGACCCTCAGCTCCCAAGCAATGAACCAACAGAGATGTTTTCCTTTCAGATGATAGGTTTGGTCCAGTAGCCTTTACATAGTTTAAAAACACTTTTTTCCATTTCGACCACATCATGGGTGGATCGCCAGGGGAAGAAAGGAAAAAGGGAGGAGGTGAAATATGTTGCATGTTAAAATGCCTAAAACAGAGTGCGAAAAACACTAAGAAACAGTAATAATGAATTTGGCGTTCAATTAAATTACACCGATATTCGAAATGATACCCGAAACCTCCTGCAAAGAAAAAGATTATATAATACAAGGCAAAAAGTAAGGGAAAAGAGAACAAATAAAAAAAAATCAGAAGAAGAGGAAGGACAATTAAAACAGCAGAGAAGTAATCAATAAAGTTTCCACTTTTTTTTTTTTTTAAAAGAACAGCAACATTATTTGTTGGAAAATTTTGAAACAGCAAATGTTGTACATGAAGTACACGAAGAGAAGAACACCTATCTCAACGAGGAAGTGCTAGAATGCTACTTTAGTCCTCTGTTTATGTTCATCAATCAACTGAATGGGTGAAACAGGAAGAAACGTCATCTTTCACCGTCATGCAAACAGACGCAGACGAACGAGACGAAGAAAGAAAAGAAATCCAGTGAGCGCAATTGTAAAATGTGTGCGCATCACAGATAAAAGAAGAAGTGTAGAAACTCAGCGACAAGGAACCAAAAAGATGTCGCCAGTGTGGAATAGTGTGGAATTCAAGAAAGGAGGTAGACTGAGATGTAGTTTTATCCAAATGGTAGATTTATTCTTTGGTTCAGTCGGGACAGGAACATTAGAGGATATGTTGGTTGTAGTAGTATAGAAAGTAGTATCAGGAAAATCAGCCCCACTGGAAGCAGCATCCCTGCTCAGCCCACATACAGCAACTGACAATTCCACTCAAACATACACACAGGGAACATTCTGTGACATCACTTAGACTGGCTGAGCAGCAGAGTACAGAACACAGAAGAAATATAAAACACCACATCTTGTTCTTTATTTGTTCAGAAAAAGCGATCCAGAAATTGCTCCTCCAGTTCTAACTATAGTTGATGGGTTTGAGTTGGAGACCATAGCCATTTTGATGAAAGTATTCTCTATGGCAATTGTTTGAAGGTTTTATGAAGGAAGGGCCAAGCTACTTTGTCAAAAGACTGCCTCTAAGACTATGTATACGTTTGGTCTATTTGGGTGTTTTACTTTTATTAGAATGTAGCTGAACTGTTATGTACTATCAGTTGACATGAAGCCTTTTTGAGATGGATTGATCGATTGGGGAGGAGTTGGTTCAGTCAATTTGCAAGCATTTTGACACTTGATTTTAAAGTTGATATTTATAGGTCTATAGTTTTTGATGAGTGAATTCTGATATATATGATATGATGGGCAATATATAATGCGCACAGCTATTCCAAGGAGTGTCTCGGTGCAGACGTAGAGTGGTCGGCAGAGAAGGAATTAGACTTGCGCAAAGAACCAGGTTTTCAGTTTCTTCCTGAACACCACTGGATTACTTATGGAGCTTAGCTCCAACGGAAGCTGATTCCATGCTGATGCGCCCTAGAATGTTAATGATCTGCCCCCTGATCTTTGATGCTGAAACTTTGGGATCACTGCCAGGAATTTGTTGGTAGATCGTAAATGTCTAGTAGGGTTGTAGAAGCTAAATCTAGCTCTAAGGTGATCTGGGCTTGTCTGATACAAGGCATCATGTACCAATGTCAGAGCCTTAAATTTGACCCTCTCCCTGATGGGCAACCAGTGGAGTCCCCACAAATGTGAGCTGATGTGCTGTCTTCTCTGCACATTTATCAGGAGGCGAGCTGCCGCGTTCTGGATCACTTGCAATGTTTCCATTAAGTACTTCGGTATGCCCAGATATAGTGCATTGCCATAATCCATTCTAGATGTAACTAATGCCTGGATGACTGTTTTCCTTGCTGAGAAGGATAGCAAGGGCAGACATTTCTTAAGGGACCTCATAATTCTGAAACATATGCCTACTATCCTTTTGACTTGAGGAAAGAGAGAGAGTCTATTGTCAAAGGTTATTCCCAGGTTTTTTACCTAGTCCTTCTGGGGACCTGGAGGGGAGGCATTGTCTGGCCAAATAGTTTGCCAGAAGTTTGGTGGGAATGTCCCAAAGAAGAGTACTTCTGTTTTTTCCTCATTGCATTTAAGTTGAGCTTTGGCTAGCCAGTGGAAGACTGCGGTTAGGCAGCTTCAATGTATCTGAATAGATCTAAGAGGGGTGTTTTTTTTTGGGAGGGTTCTGTATGGGCATCAACACGGTTTCAAATGGCACAATCTGTTTTTCTCTGTGATTGATGTCATTAGTTTTTGAGCTTGCTTAAACTTTAGATAGTTGTCTAGCATCTTCCGTGCTTTATAAGATTCATAGAGTTGTTAGGACGTGTTTTTTTTTTTTTTAAACTTATAAGCCTGTTATGTTCCTAAGGATGTTATTGTTTTCATGAGTGCATTTCTAGCTGCTCTAGTAGGCTATGGCCTTTGTAGTGTCTGAAGTTATGATTAAGGAGATCAATTTCTTTTTTGATATCTTCTAATTATTTTATTACTTTTATTTTGCTTGACTTTTATACTTATCTTCCTTCTGAATTTAACCCTAAAGGCGTAGGAGTATATTTTTGGGTGAGGGTCCAATTAGGAGTTATCATTGAAGTAATTTGTAATTGCTTCCTTTATTATTTTGATGATTTCAGTTTTATTTTGAATTTCTTTGTTTAATCTCCAACATCTTACATTGGATTTGGCATTTTCATTGCAATGCCTGTATGATCTGAGATAAGGATGGGTTTGATATATGTATTCTCAATGAGATGCAGGTAGGTATTGGTCAGTAAAGGCTTGGGCACAAAGGAAGATGATGGCATAGCCCTGAGGCTCTGCACAGCACGGGGACATCTATTAAAATATCTCCAACCTGAGGCATCATCCAGCTGCTCTCCTGTCTCACAGGTATGCGGACGATGTCCTTTTTTTCTATAAAGATGATGCCATAATAAGGTTTACTAGCCATTCACATCAACGTGGCCTATTTCTAGCCAGCATCCAGCTACATCTAGAATGGCTATCTACTTACCAATAAAACTAACCGAGCTCGCTCAATATATCCAGGAGCTGTAACTCTTTGCAGTCCGCCTTCTTCCTGTACATTGGCTTTTTTTTTTTTTGTTGGTACGAGTAATCCCAACCACGCACAAGCCATGTCCATTGTTGAAATTGTGACCACACCGATTTGAGTATTTATCAAACTGCCACCAATTCAACTCCTTTTCCACTAGTTCTAATAGTCGCTAATTATTCAGGAGTCAACCGCTTTTCAGTGTAGCAGTTTTTTCTCTACAGTGATTTCAGGTTGTAAGCCAAGTTTGACTTCAAAATGGTGCCCACACCTTTTCTAATGCGTAACACCGACAGACTACAAGAAATTAGCAAGCCTGTATGAAACTTCATGCAGTCTGTATGGAACAAGGCTCCTCCGCTTAAAGAGGTTCAGCGAATTCTCTTTTGGCACCCAAATGCTTAAATTTAACACTAAATTCCCCCCCTTCCTCTTGCACTAATTGTGTACAGTTCCTTCGCCTGTATGGGCATGTTACAATGTACTTTATTCGTTGCATCATTTGTACTGACAAGGGGGGCTGTTGTACTTCCTCATATGCATATATCATAGAAAACTAATAAAACATGTTTAAAAAAAAATATCTTTACTCAAAATGGCGACTGGTTCCCTAGCAAAAGGAAAGAATGAAAGCTGAGCCTCTTAACCCAGATTCTACCATTTAAAAATCAAACTGAATATCCACCACACATTCTAAACTTAGCTTTAAAAACTTTCAGATCTGCACGAGCTAGCGCAAAATACTAAGACTAACACTGACCTGCTATAATTAACAAGCATTGGCAAAACCAGTAGGTCTCACCTATGCAAGAGCTGTTGGCTTTGCCAATGGTTTTAGCCATGTTGTACAACTATGTGTCGCTGCTGTTCATCATGGCTAAAAATTAATGGCATATAGGAAAGTGATGTGGAGCCTCGTAGAGTGGAATGGCGAAGAGTGGCATAAAGTGTCGTGGAGTGGACTGGCGTAGAGTGGACTGGCGTAGAGTGGACTGGCGTAGAGTGGACTGGCGTAGAGTGGACTGGCGTAGAGTGGACTGGCGTAGAGTGCATTGGCATAGTGTTTCAGAATATAGTGGCATAGAGTTGGAGTGGTATAGAATTCAGCGGTGTACAATGCAACATCGTAGAATGCAGTGGCGCAGATTAGAGTGTTGTAGAGTAGAGTGCAGTAGTGCAGAGTAGAGTGGCATATAGTGCAATGGCATCGAGTGGAGTGCTGCGGAGTGCAGTTGCGTGGAGTGCTGCGGAGTGCAGTTGCGTGGAGTGCTGCGGAGTGCAGTTGCGTGGAGTGCTGCGGAGTGCAGTTGCGTGGAGTGCTGCGGAGTGCGGTTGCGTAGAGTGCTGCGGAGTGTGGTTGCGTAGAGTGGAGTGCTGCGGAGTGGCGTAGAGTGGCGTGCTGCGGAGTGGTGTGGCGTGCTGCAGAGTGGCGTAGAGTGGCGTGCTGCAGAGTGGCGTAGAGTGGCGTGCTGCAGAGTGCAGTGGCGTTGAGTACAGTGGTGTAGAGTGTATGGTGGCATAGAATTCAGCCTTGTATAGTGCAGTGGCGCAAAGAGTGCAGTTGCGTGGAGTGGCGCAGAGGTGCAGGGTAGAGTGCAGTGTCATAGAGTCTATTGTTTCAGAGTGAAGTGGAGTGGTGCAGGGTAGATTGGCATAAAGTACTGGAGTGTAGGGTTGTGTGCTACACAGTAGAGTGGCTTAGAGTGAATTGGCATAGAATAGTTGGATGAAGAGGCACATATTAGTGGTGTAGGTTATAGTATGCATGGTGTGGTAGCACACTGCCATTACAGACAACACGTTTTCAATTGAAATGACCATTACATTTGCACAGACATACAATTTTTCTAATACATCTATACAGTACACAAATGATAATGTGTGGCAATGGCACCACCTAATGTACTGATTTGTTTTGATAATATTTTTTTTTTCACAACAGATTTTATTGTTGACAGACCATAAAAGCCCGGGAGGGTCCAGGGCAAAACATCGTATATATAATATGACAGTGATAAAGATGTCAACATTTTACAATTAGTCCCCCTGAAACATGAGGGTATATTATGCAAAGTCTGTAACATATGCACATTGAAAACCAAAAACAAAGGTGTCACCTTATCTACACAGCCTACATTTATACACAATTCCAGTCGTGATAAAACAGTAAATGTACAATCTGTCCCTGAGCCTACACCCAATATGAAATCAGCAGGGCAAATCTTCAACACTTCGCGCCGGGGGAACTGGTTCAAGGTAGAGACCACGATAATCGGCCCACCGCTTCCATATTTTCGGGTGTTTCTGGGGGCAGCCACGTGCCTTAAAAATTGGAATTTCAAGCCCCATAGAGAAGTCAAGGCTTCGCTTCCAGGCCCCGACCGAAGGCGGGGAAGTCGCCTTCCACGCCCTGGCAATGTCGCGCTTAGCAAGGGTAAGCTCTAAAAACAGCAGATGTCGTTTGTACCTGTTCCCTCCGATTTCGTCAGTAATGTGGAGCATGGTTAAGCGCGGCGATCGCGGAACGTCCCAACCCAGGACCTCAGAAAGGCAGGTCAGCACCCCACGCCAAAAGCGTGACAGGGCCGTGCATTCCCAGACTGTGTGGAGGAAGGTGCCCTCGGCCAGCCTGCAGCGGGGGCAGGAGGGAGAGGCAATCATCCCAGCGCGCCAGAGCCGATGGTGGGTAAAGTATGCCCTATGGAGGTATTTGAATTGTATGAGTCGAAGACGTGCCGCAATGTTCGCGCCGGGATTCTAGAGCTTCCACCCAGTCGTCCTCATTAAGTGGACCCAGGTCGCCCTGCCAAGCCTCCCTAGTCTTGTGAAGTGTATCGTGGCTGTGAATGACCAGGGTGCGGTATAAAGCTGTGATTTTGTGCGCGCCCATCTCGCCCATGAACACCTTGGCCTCAATAGGGCTAAAATCGGGTATAGCATCTTGTCGTGATAGATAGGGGGAAAAGGCATGTCGGAATTGAAGATATTTATAGAATTGGGAGCGGGGCATTTGGAAGTCAGCCTGCAATTGTTGGAATGACTTGAGAGTCCGGCCCCGAAGGACATCTCAGACCATTGATATACCAATAGCATCCCAGCCCGCTAACCCAGGGAGCTCGAGCAGCTGCGGCAGGAGGCCATTACGCCAGAGGGGAGTCTCTTTGGTAAGTTTGCCCCACCATGGAGTAGAGTATCATGTGTAATGATTTAGGGTCCATCAGCCATCGTTCAAGCGCATAGGCAGGGTCCCGCCGGTCGCCGTACCACCAGTCATTTAGGACAAGGAGGTGGGAGGCGGCATGATAAAGCTGGACATACGGGGTCGCGAGACCCCCGCCATAAGTGGATTGGAAACATGTGCGCAGGGCAACCCGCGCGGGCCCCCCCCCCCGTGTCCGTGTATAGGAGTCGAATGTATTGTAGAAGTCTGGGTCCTATGTTTAAGCGGGTAAGGAGTGCAAATAGATAGGTCCAGCTGAGGGAATCCAAGGCCTTATCCATGTCGGCTAGAAGGAGCGCGGCTGGTTCATTTAATCGGTCCATGGAGACAATCTCGTTATGCGCCCTGACAAATCAGTGAACCGCTTAGTGCACTTTCACAGTGTGTACCGCTCAGGAACACTTCACGATCCCCACTCCAACATCTATATGTGTAAGGTAAATTCCAGGATGTCTTAATGTATTCTTTACCCAACCTTTCATATTTGCCTGCTTGCATTTGTTTGAGGCAATACTAAAACTGAAAAGTAGTCACAGGCAGAGTGATTTTGCCATGAATAAGCCATTCTGTAGCTGGTTTTTCTACCACTGTGAATGGTAATTTTTCCAGTTTTTCAATGCTCAGCACTGTATACTTTGCTCCTTTTTGTGCCAGTTCGATCTGTTTATCAGTTAGATTGTATTCTGTAAACAGAGCCGACGTGTTGATAAAACGCCAAGGCACATAGCCCGCACGCAAAGATTGCAGCGTCCAGCTTAATAACATAATAGAACGTAACTGAGATTGGCCCTGCTGTAACATGGCTAAATCTTGTTCCAGTATGTCAATAGCAGAGGATACAATGTTGTCCAATGAATACATTCTGGATGACAAAGTAGTTAACCCATTGTCGACCACAGTGAGAGTTTTCTCTAAGTTAATACGATCAATTTCACGTATTCGTTCTGCGGCCTCTACCTGTGACACTTTCCATGCTTCATTATAAGCAGCATAGATGCCGGCATATATGAAACGTTTTTGATGCGGTTTTCTTGGTCCAAGCAAGAATTCCCTAAGGTCTGCGTCTTCTTTAAGTAAAGATAAGTGTTGTTTCACATCCTTAAGTGTAGATTTTTGTAGCCAATCGAGGCATAATTTTCCTACACTGTATGTTGTTACTACCCCCGGATGTTGTCTTTGGACGTATCGTGGGTCTGGCCTATGAATAGTAAACCCCTGTGTTTTATTCAGGAATCTTTCTTGACAGATGTTTGCGTCTGTGAGCCAGATCAACCATTTTCTCCAATCCGGATTTGTTCTGTTGATTTGTAGTATTGTGTCAACTGTAACCGCTGCCTGTGTATTGTTATTACTGGCAGGTGTTGGTACAGAAGGTGTTTTCATGTCTTTGATTTTGGCTAAACCAAGACAAGACGTTTGTTGCACAGTGTCATTCAAAAACATTATTTCTGAGGGATGATACATGCTCTAAATAAAGCTTCTAACCCCTGCACTTGCCAATCTTTAGTACCCCAGACAGATTTTGTGTCTATTGTGTCTTTCCACAAGTCGAAACCATGTCTAGACAGTTGGGCAATAAATGCTGCAGAATAAATCTGTTTTGTATTATTTAACATAATTTTCAGTCCTGTTTTGTTTACATTTTTATAGTAAAATGTTTCTGGATCAGATGTATTGTATCCTGAAAAATATGGAAACTTTTTAGCAAACTTATTTGAACTACCTTTTGGCGGTGTAGGACAATGCTCCCATTGGTTAAACATAAACACATTTCTAGGTGTTGCAGATTTATGCAAAAAATGATGACCATAGTGGTTATAGCAATACAGCTGTTCATAGTCTGATGACCCCTCTAAATATTCATTATTAGAAAATGCAGCAGACTTTTCTAGGTCAAACATCATGTCATTTACAGTTTCAAAGTCCCAATCATCAGAATAGGTACTGGATGAAACAAAATCACTTAATGAAATCGTAAATAAATGTGGAATATTCAAATGTTCCGTAGTGCCGAAAATATCGAAATCTGTTTTGTCCCACACTATACCATCCTGTATAGGAACGGCTGTGATGTTCACTGCAGACAAGACTCTTGTTTCACGATGGGATGATTTGTGAGGTTTCAAAAGTAAGTTCACATCTTTACTTTCAATGTCCAAATGGATGTATCTGCCATTTATAAGCACGCTCATAGTCCTAACCAAAGCTAGCCACAGCAGAAAGAAAAATATTCCAGAAATAATCCATAGTTCAATCCATGGTGAAACCAGATAAGTCTTTCTCAAAAAATGAAAAAAGTCTTGTACTTGCTGTTTAAAAGTTTTTGATGCTGGCGACGTCTCAGGCTCACTCAGATCCTCAGAAAACGTATCAAAATTAATGAAATAGCCAGAAGCAGTTCTGTCAATTGTTGGAATTGCATCAGGATTTGTAGAAATCGCTGGAACCAGTTGATCACTTGTTACATTGGTGTAGACAGGTGTATTTGGACGAACTGTTATTTGAGTTTCAAGAGGGATGAGTTCCATAGCATTGTTGCTCAGTCCTTCATCTGTTACTGCTGAATTCTCGATCGTCATCAGTCTTTCAGTCTGAACCTCTTGGATAGTAGCGAGAGGAGTGCATCTGCTACTAGGTCGGAGTCCACGAGGCCTACTATTTAGTATTGGCCACATACTGTGGTTTGATGAGGTCGATGGATACAAATCTTTTCTCCTTTTTTCCAGCAAGGGGCGGCAGAAGTACTGTTCTTGTTCCGTGTACGGCTAGGACCGGTACTGGTTGTCTGTAAGAAGGTCCAAATTCCTTCTTGTCCGCAATCTTCTCTCTGACTAGATCCCCAACTTTGGAATCCAGACAGGCCTTGCTGGGACTCCCGGTTTCCCCCCAGTGGTGGTTGGCTGCAGGAACACGTTGCTTTGTTTCGATCTTAGTTCATTTAGATCCTGTAAAACAGCCAAACGATCTTTGATATCAAAGGGTTTATTTTCCACCACTGTGCCTTTACATTTGAGATCAGGCACCCACATTCTTGTCCCAAATAGGACCTCATATGGCGTGACCCCCCCTAGGGAACTTCTTGGCTAATTATTTAATGAGCGTTGGACCCCATAAAGATGTTTGACCCACCCATAACCCGAACCTAATACCCTAGCTGTTATAGACTGCTTTATGTCCCAATTTTTCCTTTCCACAACAGAATTTCCCTCAGGATGAAACGGAGAGGAGTACCGCAATGCAACGCCCAGACTGGCCATGGCTTCTTTGTAAGCCCGAGAGCTAAACGCAGGGCCCTGGTCAGAATGTAGCGTGCCTATTGCGTATGTGCCGATAAAGACTCGCAAATCTTTTCTAACAGTTTGAGCGTCAGCCGAGCGCTGAGGCCATATCCATAGGAACCTTGACTTAGTATGTGTGGGATTGCATTTGTCCAGAAGGACGCCTGCGCGTAGATAGTCTAATGCTGTCTAACAATGGTGTCTGTACTGGGCAGGCTACTTCGTAGCATGGTGTCAGGTGGCGTTCTGCATCACGCTGTACCTTACAGTCTATGCAGTCATTGATGAAGATGTGAATATGTGTATTCATTCCAGGCCACCAGTACATCTCTTTTAATGTCAATATTGTTTTAGAGATCCCTTGATGTGACAGACCCTCCCCCCAAATGTGCTTCATAATTCAAAGCTGCTCTACGTTCCATGTTTGGAATTACCCTATCCCCCACTCCAGGGATTCGAGCAAAAGGAACGTTGTTCGCATCAATTACATGAGTACTTGAGTGAAAACATTTTTGGTAACGCTGCACCACTGCCTTTGCTCGTTGCATTGACAGCCAACATTATCTCACTGTCTATTCTCGTTTTTGAACGAGTGATCGCAGCTACGGAAGCCGTCTGAACAGCCCCCTTTGTGGCTTCGTCAGCCAATGAATTCCCTGCAACGTGAACGCCATCACGTTGATGACTCAGTGTATGTATCACGTGAGCTTTTGGTAGTTCGTTTTTTAACTGAATTACTTGTTCCCAAAGCGTTTTATGCTTTATTGTGCCACCTTTTGCATCTTTGAACCCATTTTCAAGCCAATATTGTATATATTCATTATACGACTGAACACAGTAAAAAGAATTGCACACTATTAGTGTGGGGAATTCGCGATCTGTACTTTCAAGTGCCAGTTTGAATGCTTGTAGTTCAGCTCGCTGAGCTGTACAATCTCCTAGACATTGAGTTTTTGTGACCATTGGTCTGAAGTTACCATCGCGCATGCGACCTTTAACGATTGCGCACGCTGCACTCTAAGCTTGCTTACTCCCTGTTGCGGGTTGTGCGGATCCGTCAGTGTAAATTATGAATTTATACTGATCGAGAGGCAGAATTTCAGTAGGCAGAGGACATTCATGTTCATATTGCAGGAACGCTTGTGTTTTTAGATCAGGCTCAAAAACATATTCAATATCTGTTGCAGCAAGAGAATTAACCCATTGTATCCATCTTGGATGTAATGCTTTAGCATTTGGAATGCTCGCTTTTGTGACCGCTCCTAAGGCAGGTACTGGGGTTACGACAATAATGCGTTTCCCTTGGGCTAGGGCTCTTTCTTTTGCTACAGCGGTTTGAACTGCTGTCAGTATTTTTTCAGTTGAAGTGAAGCGCATTTCTGCTTGTGTATACAAATGAGATTTGTATGCTATTGGTACTTTTTCACCCTCATTAAATGTTAAGTAGGTGAATCCGCATTGACCCGAAATTATTCGGATCACTAAGTTGCGTTAACTTACGCGTGTTTGTAAGTGATTTGTTGCTAACATGTTAGCTTGGAGTGAACGCAAGATTTCTGTGTGTTCCTGTGTCCAATTTTTGATTGGCAAAATCAGGTTTGATTAATGCGTAGAGAGGTTTAACCCTTTCTGCGTAATTTAGAATGTAAGTTCTTCAGCGTTTTTGGAGGTTGAAGCAGCGCACACCTTTCTAAATAGTTGGCTGCCAAGCTCTTGCCTTCACTTGAAAGCTCATATCCTAGAAAAAGGACATAGAGATGGGCAATTCTGGATTTTTTAAAGTTGAACTTATAGCCCTCATAGGCGAAACCCAGTATAATGGTGCTCACCCTGTTCAAGTGCCTATCCAGGTCATCGTCTGTCAGATAGATGTCATCGACACATGACAATGCCTCATTATCATAAATTTGTATTAACTCCGTTACCCTCGCTGAGAATAACCCCGGGCTGTTCTTGAACCCTTGTGGGAGTCGACAAAATTGACGCTGGGTCCCCATTATTGAGAGAGCTGTTAAGTACCTGCTTTCAAGTGCTATGTTTTGACAAAAGAAACCATTTGAGATGTCTAATGTGGTTTTATATTTTTTACGCACAATGATATTTATTAATGCTGTACTATGTGCATTTTGCACTGCAAATGTTTTTGAACAAGTGTTTAAGTGTCTGTAATCCAAAACTAGACGATATATATTGTCTGGTTTGGAGACCGGAAACAAAGGATTGTTCATTGAAGAGGTGCATGTTTCAATCACCCCTTGGTATTCAAGTTGATCTAAGATCTCCCTGACCTGTTTTTTAGCTTCTTGCTTTATAGGATACTCCCTTTGTGCAGTAGGTTCATTTTTTAGATGTATTTTATGGTGAGGTGAGTCCTCATCCCATCCTACATGATTTTTGTATAATGCTGGGGCCTGGGCAACTGCCCATTTCCTGGCATAATTATATTTTAGGTGAATTGG
This sequence comes from Calotriton arnoldi, assembly GCA_963921515.1. NCBI lineage: Eukaryota > Metazoa > Chordata > Amphibia > Caudata > Salamandridae > Calotriton > Calotriton arnoldi. The sequence goes on from CAWUFW010011793.1 coordinate 198,582, forward strand.
AATATGGTTGGAGAAGGCAGGCATAATAATGTCTTCACCATGTGGGCACTCCGTGACAAATTGTGGTGGCCTGTCTTTTTCAGCTAGAAGTATATCATAACCCCGTGAAAGTTTTTCCCAAAAGAGTGTTTTCACCTTTCTTGGTATGTCTCCCTCCATTCGGAGTGTTATTTCATATAACTTTTGTGGAGTACTAACCCTGGTGTCTACAGTCTCAACTGTAATGTACTCATTCAAGTCCACTATCTCCAGAAGTTCCTTCAGGTTCTGGCGAGCTATTGTGACTTCTGCCGCACTGTCCAGCATTGTCTGAGCCCATTCTCCGTTCTTGAGTTGTGTTCTCAGTATCCTCAGCATGTCTGATCTTCAGACCTGCTACCTTCTTTTTGGAGAATTGAGGTTTTGATTTCTTTTTCGGAACGTGTTTGTCGTCTTTGGATTTCACGCGTTCTTCTTTATGTTCTGACCGTCCTCTTCTTTCCGATGTCTGTGACGATATCTGAAAGGTACGAGAGGAACGTGTATCAGTATCTTGATACCTGTCAGGCTTTTTCAAATTATCCCTATTCCTGAGGTTATACCTCCTTTCAGAGGGCTCCTCTTGAGGAGACCTACCTCGGGATTGAGAACGTTTCTTGTTTGAGTTTTGTTTTTAGTTTCCCACTTCTTTTTAGAAGATGTAGGAGTTTGTTTAATAGAGTCCTTCTCAGGACTTTCAGATAGTTTTGGCTTCAATGGTCTTCCACCCAAACTATCTCTGCCTAATTCTGCATAAGATTGCTCTATTATTCTGGGTAGTTCTGTTTGATGTTCTGTAACATCGAATTCCCTTAATCGTTGGCGGATCGCCACTGCTGCTGCCTCCCTTTAATATTAGATAATATTATTGTTGAGACCTGGTCGAAATTTTTCAGTAATTTCATACCTAAATTTAGAGCAGGCTCTGCCCCGTATTCGTTTTGAATTTGTTTCAGGACATCTGGTATTACTGCAATTGACGGAACTCCATGTGTTTTACTATAGATGGCAGCAAAGACTGAGCCCCAAGTGGTGCAGTCTTCCAGTTGTGGTGTGATCCCCATCGGTAAACTGATTGTTAGGATTCTGTGTTTCTCATAAGGGCTAGTATTAGGAAATACTGCTTCTATGTGAGTAATCTTTTGAGCTATCCAGAATGGAATTTGCTCACGTTTTGTGGGCATTTTACCCATGACTACGTAGAGAGTCTGTGGTGTAATTTTTAGTGTATTCCCCTGTTGAGGGGTTTGATTTGGAATAGTCAATGGTGGTTGGACTGTGAAAGTCCGCATGGCATATTGGACTAATTGTCTGTAAATTTTTATTAACTCTGTAAGTTGAGTAAGTAATTCCTCGTCTGACATTATATCGATGTCAGGATGAGGTGTGTAGCCGGCTAGAATCGGCCATGTTGCTCCTTGTCTACCTAGTGGACCGAGCCTGGTAATGTTTTTGTGATGTTTTAGGGCGCCTTTAAACCAGAGCTGATGCTCCTGGTATGTTAGTGGAATTTCAATATCCTCGAAAGGAATATATTCCTCTGGTGGTTCATCTTCTTTGTAGAAGTGAAACAGTTTTGTTACTGAATTTGATTCAGGGAATATTATCCATGAATAGAATACCTCTGTCTGAAAGGATTTGTGTGCCTCTATCACGAAAACTGCTCTACCTCCTCTTGGTGGTAGGCCGTGTTTTATAAGTTTTAGAGTGATGGCTCTTCTTAAGTTCGGATGGATGTCTATAACACCCTCCTCGGTTTCTTTTAAACCTGTAATGTTAAAAGCTGTTACGACTGGTTGAGCCGCAGCTCCACCGGTTTCGGTAGCATTGTCCCTGCGTGTGGACATTTGTTTTTTGAAAAATGTAGAACAAGTTTCAAGGAAACAAAAGATAAGGTGCACAATATTTTGGAACACTGTATCCTTCAACGTTGAACAAACCAAACAACTAATATAGGGTTTTTTGTCCTATTTAGTTATGGCGGATAGTTAACCCCACCCACTCCAGACATCTTATGGAGTATGTGAGTAGGGGTCTCTGAGAAAAGCACGACTGAGTTACTCAGTATCTAGCGTTAAATTACTGCCTTACCAAACGTTTGGGTGCCATGTAGTGTAGTTCCTATTTCCCTAATAGGCTCTGCGCATTGGAATAATATACACTATAGGCTTGACATAGGACTGAGGTCGGTATGTCCCTATCGAGTATATTAAACTTAATTACTTGTGGCAGCTAGCTCAGAGGCCACTAGAAACTCCTTGAGAACAAGGGAGTAGTTTCTGGCAACCGCATAAACATGACCACTTTGTTTCCCTTTAGAATCGGAACAAGTCTCAGAATCGTGGAAACAATAAATAAGTTTCACTCAGTCAATCGTGCATGCTTAGTTTCTACAGAGTTACACAGAAAGGAAAGGCGGGCGTTTCAATAAAAAGGTTTTATTGAACAGTCTTGTTTCTCGTGTAAGAGATATGTGCTGTTATGATCACAAGACAGTATGCAAGATAAATAATGTACAGCGTAAGCAGTAGAAATAAATAATACTGCGCTAGCATTATCTTTTAGCATATATTCACGTACATAAATAACATGAGCTAAAAATGCGAGTACTCAAACGATACGTCTCTAAGCTAGTTCTACCCCAATGTACCTAACCTGGTCTAGGTGTAGGGAAAGGTAAGAAGTAGGCGAAGTATTCTCTAGTATGGTATACTAAGAGTATGTTAAGTCTAGTATGCCAAGAGTCCCTCTAGGTTCTAGTCAGCTCCATACCTTGAGAATGATAGAGGTGGGAATCTCTTGCCGGATCTGGAACTCCCCGCGAAGGGAGTCAGAACACTGGAAGCTGGATTCTTCTGCGTGCATGAATGACAGCGTCTTCTCAGTGCGTCAGGCCGGGATACGGGCTCCTCTGAAGTCGAGGTCTCCTCTTTCTTGCTTGGGCGAGGGAAGGTATATTTATACCTGATAGGTGCCTCGGAATGTTAGCATTGACGTGAAGTCGGACAGAGGAAGACGTCAGGAATGAACCCTTAAGGTATAGCGGTTCATACATAATAGATGAGTTCTTGGAGAAATCAATAGTCCTGTGCTAGGGGAACTCCCGAAGCTTAAGGGTCTGGTTTCTAAGAACTCGTTGTGACGTTAGGGTGGACGGATGTCGGTGACCATGCCTGTATTTGGAGTGCACGGTTAATGCCTAAATAAGGACAGAGATTCTATGCCTATATAAGGGCAATGCGAATTGTGCCTATATAAGGACATGATTCAGGAAAACCTATATACGGACACCTAAAGCGGAATACAACACCGGGGTTGCGAGACCCCCGCCATAAGTGGATTGGAAACATGTGCGCAGGGCAACCCGCACGGGGCCCTCCCACCCCCAGAGGAAATGACTGAGAGCTGAATTTAATTGTCAGAACCATGTATGGGATATGGATAGTTCTGCAGTTGGTAAAGTAGGTACGGTAGCGAAACCATTTTGAAGATGTCCAACCTACCAAACTACGTCAAGGGCATAGACGACCAAGTGCTCACCTGTTTAATTCTAGGCAGTAGGGGAGCTAGATTTTTGGACCATGAGTCCGGTTGGGACGACGATAAGAACACCCCAAGATATTTAAAGCCGTCTGGCACAACCGTGACCTGCTGCGCCCAATCTCCCAGCTGATCGCTCCCCCGCAGAGGCCATAAACAAGACTTGTGTGCATTCATATAGAGGCCAGAAGTTTGGCCAAAGATTTCCATTATGCGGAGCAACCGGGGGCCAGACCTATTCGGGCGTGTAAAGAAGAATAGGACGTCGTCAGCGTAGAGCGCTATACGATCAGACACCTCACTCGACCACTCGAAGCCATACACCTGGGCATCTACACGCACCCAGGCCGCAAGTGGTTTGATGGCTAGGGCAAACAAGTAGGGGGACAGGGGGCAGCCCTGCCTGGTACCTCGCCTGATATGAAATGGCCGTGAGATGGAATCGATGACACGCACCGAGGCCGTGATGTCAGTGTATAGGAGTCGAATGTATTGTAGAAGTCTGGGTCCTATGTTTAAGCGGGTAAGGAGTGCAAATAGATAGGTCCAGCTGAGGGAATCAAAAGCCTTATCCATGTCGGCTAGAAGGAGCGCGGCCGGTTCATTTAATCGGTCCATGGAGGCAATTGCGTTATGCGCCCGACGAATGTTGTGCCGAGTCGCCCGGTTGGGCATAAAGCCCGCCTGGTCGGGATGGACAAGTGTAGAGATATGCGGAAGAATGCGGTTAGCAATGATCTTGGCGAGGAGTTTGGCCTCAACATTTAGAAGGGAGATTGGTCTGTAAGAAGCGTGGAGTTCAGGGGGTCGGCCAGGCTTTAAGAAGACCACCATCTTGGCGTGGCGCCAGTCAGCCAGGAGGCAGCCCTCGTCAACCGCGGCCTGAAGAGCCGCTAGATAGCGCGGTGATATGTGGGACGAGTATTTCTGAAAGAACTCGCACGGAAACCCGTTCGGTCCCGCATATCTGTAAGGGCAGATTGGACTTCTTCCACGGTGATCAGGGCATCAAGGTAGTCTCGCACGTCATCAGGGAGAGATCGCGGGTGCAGGTCGGCCAAAAAGCGGTCAATGGTGTCCGCAGGAAGAGTCTCCTGCGAGGCGTATACATTTGCATAATAGTCCGCGAAACTAGTAGCGATACCCGCTGGATCAGTAAGGATCTGGCCCGTCGGTCCCAGTATCCCGGGAAGGGTCACAGGACGAAGCGTCTGTTGGCATAGACGGTGCAGGAGGGCACTGGATTTGTCCCCCCATTGATGAATGCAACTACGCGTGGCCAGCCAGTATAGCCTGGCCTCGTCCATTAGGTCGCTGGCGTACACCTGTTGGGCAATGGGAAGCTGACGACGAGCCATCGCACCATCGGCCTCCCGACTCCTGCGTTCCAGGTCTAAGATTTGTGCTTCCGAATAGACTAGCTTCTCGCGGCGCTGCCGGCGCCGCGCGGTACAGAAGGCCATGTCCACCCCCGCAGAGTTGGTTTCATGGCCTCCCACAGGGTCGCTGGGGAATCTACCGTACCAGTATTGAGGGAGAAATATTCAGCAAGGGCCTGGTACATATGTTGGTGATATGAGTTGTCTTGTAGCAACCAGGCAGAGAGGCGCCAGCTGGGCGGAGAGCGAGTCGGATCTAGTCGTAGAGCCAGTGAGATGGGAGAGTGATCAGACAGACCCCTGGGCAAGATCTCGGCCTTCTCAATCTTGTGAACGTGTGAGGGAGAAATGAATATATAGTCGAGGCGTGAGAAGGTGTGGGTGGCAGAGAAATACGTGTATTCGTTCGCGGTCGGGTGTAGCTTCCGCCAGGTATCAACCCACCCCAAACCCTGTACTAGCGTGTGTAGCTTGGATTCTCGCGTGGCCGGCAGCGGCCCCGTGCCGCTCCATCTATCCACCAAGGGACACATTACATCGTTCCAGTCGCCCCCAGCCACCAGCAGCCCCTGCGGAAATTCAGCCCATAGGGAGGTCACCCCTTCCACCAGGGATGACGACAAGGGCAGGGAGCATAGACGCACATCAGCGTGAGAGGCTCACCAAATAGCGTGCCAGATACCCCTGTATACCTGCCCTGGGGGTCAGACCAGGAACGGTCATGGACAAACGGTAGTCTGCGATGAATCAAAATTGCCACACCCCGGGACCCCCTGGTAAAGCCAGAATGATAAGACTGGACAAAGCCAAAGCGCGTCAGGCAGAGCGTCTTGTTGCCCAAAAGGTGTGTTTCTTGGAGCATAAGAATGTCAGCATTGTAGCGTTTAGCCTGGCGAAGCACCGCCCCGCGTTTAACCTTGTCCAGTATGCCCCGAACGTTCCAGCTAACGATAGTTAAGCGCCTATCCTGGGTGAGGGTTATGTCGGGTGAGCAATGCATAAATGGACCAGTGAGTGAGTATCAGAATGCACGTAAACTCTAAGCAGGAAAGAGATCAGTGAGAAAAAAACAAACAACAAACACCCCAACCCTCCCGCCACCCACCCCACCCCACCCCACCCCAATACCTCAAAACCGTTGAAGCATCTGTCGCAGCATGGCGAGCGTCCCGCCCCCAACGGGGGGTAGAATCCACTCACATCCAATGTGTAAATCTATGCAATTAGAGTCTTTGCCAGAATGTACAAAGCCATGCAGCCCAAAGTATATTGCCATCAAGAGTAATGCAGCTGTAACAGGAGTTCAGAACCGTGTCATCATGTTGGGGACCGGGACTTCCGACCATCAGTTACACCTCTGCGGGAGCCGCTACGGGGCCCGGATCCTCGCCTAGAGCGCAACCGGCGTTGCTGTCTCCCAGTGGGCCCAGGCCCGTTCCAGTCCGAGCCTGCTGAAGTAGCGTCGGAGTCCATTCCAGAGGGGGCATTGGCCTTCCGTTTAATCGATTCATCTGTCCATTGGAAAACCTCTTCCGGAGAGTCAAAGAAATATGTCCGTGATTTAAACGAGACGCGCAGGCGGGCCGGGAACAATAGTGAATACTGAATTTTCAGACCACGCAAACGGGCCTTGGCCTCCGTGAACGATTGTCGGCGCTGCTGGACTAATTTGGTATAGTCGGGGAAGCTCATGATGGGTCGTGAGGCATAGGTAAGTACTCCTTTGATCCGGACCTGTTGGACAATCACATCCCGGTCTCGGTAGTTGAGAAAGCGGGCGATCAATGGGCGGGGGAGAGCTCCCAGGGGTGGCTTCTGCTGCAAGACGCAATGGGCCTACTCGATGATAAAGCAGGGAGACAAGGATGCTTGAGGGAGCCAGTCCGCAAGCCATTTGGTCGCAGCGTCGTTGGACTCTCAGCCCTCGGGAAACCCCACGAAGCGGAGGTTGTTCCTCCGAGCGCTGCCCTCTGCGTCCTCCACCCTGGCCACCAGACCGCGCGTCAGCGACTCCAAAGAAGAGACCTTTTTCTGGAGTGTGGTGACCACGTTCTCCGTCGCGGAGATCCGCGTCTCCGCCTCGGTGATCCGCTGTACCGCGTTGCGAAGGTCCTGCCGGAGGAGCATAACGTTGGATCCCACAGCATCGATTTTGGCTTCAAGGGCATCTCGGGATTGTGTAATGGCCGCCAACAGTGCAGCATTATTATCAGGGGCGGCAGGTGCTGCGGCCTCCTGGCCGGTGGTTTGGGCGGCAGCCTCCGTGTACTTGTCTATGGTAGGTTGCTTAGACGTGGCTCCGGTAGGTTTATCCCTAGCCATCATGGACAGTGCAGGGGAGGATACTCCAACTGGGAAAGGTACCTAGGAGGGAGAGGGTATCCCGGCCCCAGCCTCAGGGACGTCTTACTGGTTGGCCAAACGTGGTCGAGGGGGAGGGCCAGACACCCACAAGCCGCACCAGGACCTAGCCCGGCCGCCTCCGCAGGCAAAGAACCCCCACCCCCCCTAACGGGCAGACCCAGATAATGGCGCCAGGCTGCAGACTCCGTCTCCCTGACGTGGGACAGTAGAAGGAGCGTAGGGGCCGGCCCACTCACCAGGGCAATGGTCAAAGAAGGTAGGTCCCACGGAATCCCCAACAGGATCAGGCCAAACCGAAGAGGCAGACGGGCCAGTCATCAAGCCACCGTCAGGGCCCAGGTCCACCGAAGATGCAGCCAGAGAGCAGGCCGAGAAGCCAACGGCCGCGCCCTCCGGGCCCCTCTACATGAAGGATGAGAGGGAGGGGGTGGGGGGGGGGAAGCCGCACCTCAATACCCCGCAGCGGCTCCAAGGTCGTCCACACAGCCGCTCCAGATGGTCCTTGGAATCCAGGAGAGGACTCCCAATGTAGTGCAGGGAAGGGGGCACCACCGCCCATATGGCCGGTTCCCCAGCAGCGCGAGCGGCCACCGCAAGGCCCGCTCGGCAGAAACGAGGCAGGGAGGCCGGCTCGCCTCTACAAGATGGCCGTCCACGGCCTGCAGCGGCACCCTCTCCAAGGCTCCAGTGAAGTACAGGGAAGCAGGGGCGAAGAACAGCTCCCGCCTCTCCCCAGACAGCAGCCAGAGAGGGGGCCTCCAGCGACCAGGCAGCACTCACGGCCCGCCGCGGGTGGCGGCCGAAGATCCCCTCGCCGGAGGTAGAGCACGCTCAGGACGACCTCCGGACCCGGCCGCGCCAGCGAGAACGGCGGGTCCACAACAGTAGGAAGGTTTGGTCCACACCCAGGTTGCGCTCCGCTGGTTCGCCGCGACCCGCAGGGGTTCAGGGCGAAAATATGTGTAGGGAGATGGCAGGATTAGCGAAGGATTAATGAGAGGCTGCGGGAGCGACGTTAAGGCGCGTCCGCCATGTCGGACCGCTTGGCCACCTTGTTTTGATAATATTAAGGTATTTGTTTCCAACACACTTCAGAATTCACAATAAATGTGCTTTATTTGTGCTTTCCGAATTCTGAAATATTTGCACAGTTCATTTAAATGTTGTGTGCTAGGGAAAAAAACCTTTTCTACCACCAGTATTCAGCATGATTGTCACACAAATCCCCTCACTTTGAAGTTGGAGAAAGAAAAATAAACACCAAGCTCCCTCTGAACACAGAACCTGACATTTGACCCTTGTCTTTGAATGCACAGCAAATGTGACCAGATAAGAAAAAGGTTTAGGGGCCTGTTTACAGAAAGGAAAAAAATACAACTAGGGGGTATGCCCAAATGACCCTCCTATACCTGGGCAAAAAACATCAGCAAGATGTACAAAGAGAAAAAAGTATGGAGGGATCAATCGCTCATTTATTTTCGTCACAGGCACCGTAAATTACCCGGACGTTAACATTATTTGTAAATATAAATATAAATAATTTCACTAGCTACACATATCATTCAGCGGGACTCTGATACCTAAAATAAATACACACGAATTAAACATCAAATGAACAATACATAAGACATAGACAAATATACATTAATCAAACATAAATCATGATCAAAACCACAATACATACACACAGTTCAATACAACATAAGAAAACCCTAATTATCACATATATTGATGTACACTCCTCAGTCCGAGTGATACATTCCGAGGTAATCCTCTGCGCACAAGAGGTATTACACCTCTCTCTCAATTATTAATGTGCGCCTATAATCAAAAAGCCAGATGAAAATTAATGATGGGACTCCTCATATATCTGTCGACGCGGTCGCGTTTCAGCCCACAATTGCTTTCGGCTTCCTCAGGACAAGGGTACATAAATCTGGAATCTATTCCAAGCTATCGAGATCGAAACAAATCCTTTTCCTCGGGGGAACTCGCTTCCCTCACAACATGGTTCCAAACTTCATATGGAAACCTTCAATATTTTGCTGCTTTACAAACAAAAGTAACCCTCCGGTCACTGGTACTGGTGTGGCGCGAACAGTGAGGACCGTACTTTTGGACGGGAGACTTGGGCGGGAGTGAGGCGAAGGATTGGCCAGTGACCGGAGGGTTACTTTTGTTTGTAAAGCAGCAAAATATTGAAGGTTTCCATATTCCAAAAAGGATTTGTTTCGATCTCGATAGCTTGGAATAGATTCCAGATTTATGTACCCTTGTCCTGAGGAAGCCGAAAGCAATTGTGGGCTGAAACGCGACCGCGTCGACAGATATATGAGGAGTCCCATCATTAATTTTCATCTGGCTTTTTGATTATAGGCGCACATTAATAATTGAGAGAGAGGTGTAATACCTCTTGTGCGCAGAGGATTACCTCGGAATGTATCACTCGGACTGAGGAGTGTACATCAATATATGTGATAATTAGGGCTTTCTTATGTTGTATTGAACTGTGTGTATGTATTGTGGTTTTGATCATGATTTATGTTTGATTAATGTATATTTGTCTATGTCTTATGTATTGTTCATTTGATGTTTAATTCGTGTGTATTTATTTTAGGTATCAGAGTCCCGCTGAATGATGTGTAGCTAGTGAAATTATTTATATTTATATTTACAAATAATGTTAACGTCCGGGTAATTTACGGTGCCTGTGACGAAAATAAATGAGCGATTGATCCCTCCATACTTTTTTCTCTTTCTACATCTTGCTGTTTACAGAAAGGAGCACTTGTGGAAGAATAAAGGGAGAGCTAGTGTGAAACATTACTAACCACAAAACCAATGGTAAGCAACGGGTGCAATACATTCCCAGGGAATGTTTCTGAAAGTCTGCTGCACGGCCTGGAAGCCTTCAGCCCAAAAATTGTAGTTATCAGCAAATGTATTAAGCAAATTACAAACCATCACAGAAAATGGAATAAGCAACCTCGGAGACGCCAAAGAAAATCCTGAAAAAAGATACCACTGACTCCCAAACCAATATCCACAACTTTCAGAGAGAAATCTCAGATTGAGACTTTCAGTCATCGACATAACATACATAAGGATTTTTGCATCTCCTGGCGAACAGAAAACCGTGCTAACTCCTACACTGAATTAATAGATATGTGGTTTTCTAAAGTCTTGGATCCCATTTTCAAACCCAGTTTTGATGGATACAGAGTGCATCGTGTCCCCGCTAAAAAAACGTTACACCTGAAATACTGAGACCGATTATATGTAATCCTGTGTGACACCAACACACTGAATCCATTCAATACATGAGGAAAATCAAACAAATAATTTGGAGTTGATATTCCTGACTCTGAAATGGAAGTGAATCTTATTGGCCACAAGTAACCGTAAGAGCTCCAAAGCCTCCTTAAACAAACCTTACAAGGCACTTGACCTTTCTTTTTGAGGAGGATTTGCCTTCACTGGGAACTATATAGTAGAAAAGGGACTATATGACTTAAAAGATCTTCTGCTACCCTGCTTCACTTAAACATAATGGTGATCCAGTTTAAGCATGAGATCCCCAGATCTGATCTACTTTCATTTTCTCAATTGGCCAAATTAGTTGGGTTGTTGATGATCCCTGATTTGACTTTCCATTAGCTAAAATGTTGCAATTTGTTTAATTACAAGTACAGTTGCATGGTGTAGTTCAAAAGGGAGCAGAACTTGCCATAGGGGCCAGTTGCCACAAGCCACACAAATCTAGCACATCTCTATAGTTGAGCTGTGGATGGTGCACTGGCTTTAAAAACTTTTGAATTCCCACATAAGGCAAATTGGTCTAGATCGTAAGACATAATCCGCTTTTATCAGAATGAACCTATGGACAAAAGTATGACCCAGTGTACCAAATGAGCACAGACGTTTGGCATGGGCTTCTGAAAAAAGGTAGTTAATCACCCTATTTGTCTGGGAGACCACAACAACATTGTACTCAGCAGAGATTTTGGAGATCTCCACTACTAGGAGCAAGATCATACTGTTATTCAAATAATCTATCCTTAATTGTATCGCCTGCACTTTGATTAGTTAGATTCTACCTTCAGATACCCACAATTTGGGATAAGGGGCAGTGCCCTCCTCAACAGTTGGCACCTTTCCTCAAATGCCACTGATTCAACGGGTGATCAGCAAATGCATACCATCCTACAGGCATTGTTTATAACATCACCTTAGTAGGTCAGGCAGATATGCTTTGCACACCTAATAAAATTACAGTAAGCTGCAATCACATCGCTGTCTCCTGATGTGACCAAACCTCAAGCTGCTGAACTTAGCAGTGTGCTCTTAAAGTCCCGGTTGCTATTTATGGAGGCATAGGAGAGTTAGAAGACCAACTGAATATTGATTCTGACTGTGGTTGATGCTTAAAGATCTGTAGTAGATACGTTTTTTTTAATCCCACCACTGCAGTTGTGGGTGGTACACCATATATGAATCTAGATTTCTATCAAGCTGCTAAACGTTTTTCTTACTTTACTTCAAATAACACCCATATCTAAACTTTATAGGTATGTGTCCTGTTCCTACACACACCCTTTTTGTGTATTTTCTGTTTTTGCTTCGGTCCTCCTCTCTTAACACTATTGCTTCATCAGACATGAGTTTGTACCATTGAAAGGGTTATTGCCTCTTCGCCTGTCTCCAACTTCATCCATCATCTTTTCCCTCTCTGCCATTGCTTTGTAATTGGGATGCTGAAATAGTCATTCTCGTGCCTGCACAAGACTTCAGTGCACCATTCGTTTTTGAACTCTATTCCTTAGTACCCAGTAAGATACTAACACACTTTGGCCAGACCTTTCAGCCCACCTGATGTCTGGAGACGCTTAGTCAAAATGAGCCTCCGTTTCAGAACCTTTGCTGAAGCTAAGCGCAACCCGCTAAGGTAGGTTTGCAAGTACAGAAGACAGGATAGATGCTAGTGCAAGGTGCAGGTGAGGGGCAAGGAAGCTGGTGTTAAGGACTACTCTGGCATATAGTTGGGGCTCGTAGTGTCCTGAGAATTCCCAGTTACTTATGAAATGCCTAATACAAGAATAGGACAAGAGTGCTCTGATGACTGTTGGCACCAAGCCTCCACGGGCCTGAGCAAAGTGCAGGACTGTTTGTTGCGGGGATTCTGCTCATACACAGAACTATGCACAAGAAAACAGGACCTCAGTAAATAGGGGTGTACATCCTATCACCTTAGTGCCCAAAATCCCAACCGACTAGCAATAGTGTCTCATTCGGTCTCCTACAAATATCAAGAAGCTACGAATGTTTAGACAACCCAGAACACGAGCACTCCCGACTCACCTCAGAGTCGCGGGAACAAGACACTCTTTCGCTCTCACGTACTTGTCCACAATAAAAATAATCAGAGTCACTAAAGTTCAAAATGTTTATTTTGACTATTGTGATTCATAAAACAGTATGCGAACCACAACTAGCAGCAAAATGAATAAGACCAGAATCATTAGCATTGTTACAATACCATAGAATATAAAAGGAGTCGTCATTTTATAAAGACTGTGAAAAAGGCAAAATAACTGGGCCTAATCACCCTCCCCTTGGTAGTAAGAAGTTATTTTATATAACAGAAGATCTCTGGCGTTATTAGCAGACCCCTACCTCAAAGCTTAAACGCAAAGGTTTACATCATAGGAACAGCAGAGCTCAGCTCCATGGAACGGCTTTCTTCGAGAGTGTTTCAAAAACATGCAAAAACGTTATATCAAAGCTCGATTCTTCCATATTGCAGCTGTTGGTAACATGTTATGTCTAGGTAATAGGGACTGACCAGAGCAGAATAACAAGAGACATTGTTGACCGACCTTGCACATTATGTTCAGACAGAATTGAAGGGAATGCAAAGAACGTGAAAAACAATCTTATGTACAGGGCAGAGGCAAAGTGTCGCGAAAACAAACTCTTAGCAGAGGCGTGCGCAAAAGCAGCAGCATAGGGCAAGCAAAACTCATGCTAACTTAGCAATGTCGACAATGGCTACATAACCCCATATAACACCCTCCCCCTGGTAAGTCAGTAGGACATAGACAGAAGAACAAAAACAGAGTTCAAAAGCCAGGCAGTGTTTAAAATATTGGTGAGGGGGTGCGGCAGTCCAAAATGTTTTGACGCACTGGGGTACCAAGACGGTCCCTACACGCCTAGGCTGGCTTCATAGACTATGGTCCATCTTAGGGATGGAGAAGATCTCTCTCTCTCCTTGACCAATCCTGGGGCTTCCTTCCACGACTTGTGGGCACCATTCATCGCACTACTGACATCCGAATTCACGGAGCTCACCTGTCCCAAATATCTCAGACTCCTGCGATTAGCGGACCCTCCCTCATCGCTTGCCCCCACTACATCAAACACTTAGTATGCACTGGGTGGTTGACCTTTGGAATGAAACACCTTTCTCTACCATATCTGGGTGGTTTTCTTTTGAGGAGGAGGAGAGGGGATGGTGGGGGGGGAGGGGGGTTCGTTTCCCTTTCTTTATTTGTTTATGCCTGATATGTGTGACAGTGATATGTCGGGTTGCAACCCGAAGACTGTTGAGCACACTGGCTCGTTCAACTTTTCCTTGTGTAAAATCAATAAAGAAATTTAAACAAAAAAAATATTGGTGAGGGACTTTCTAAAAAAACCAAAAACAAACCTGATAAAAAAGGGAAAGTTCGAAGAAAAAGCTAAAGGCATTTTAAGCTTGAAAAAAGACTCAGTATTGCAGACAGCGGAGTAGGGACGACCCAAGCAGTCAATCCATGAAGGTCCGGGTGCAAAGGAATGCAATTCCTTCCAATAGATCATCTTTATCATTGGCAGAAAAAAGCGATGACATCCAATTTAGTAAGTCGAAGGAACAGACATGTTCCACACAAGCAGGAGCATCCAAAAGTAGAAAAGGCAAACTTGCGTGATATTCAATGAAACTTCGTTGTAGGAAAGTCTGCGCAGCCGCACAGATATCCCATTGATCCAAGATTCCAAGTAAAGCTGCACGCGTCATTTGACCATCCACAGAACAAGCCTCGTCATGCGTCTCTAAGGGACCCATCAACCGGCTGAAATCAGGGATTGGACACCACGTGTTTGATAAGCAAAGTTCTATCGCCCAGGAGAAATGACATCCTTTGCAATGAAGCACTGGCTGCACGCAAGTAAAGTAGGCAAAGCGGAATGTCAAGTCGTAACTCACGCCAAGCGTTGCTAACGGCAAGCATCCAAAAGCCTCATACAGGTGATCACGGCACAGTTGTAGCTGGGCCGGCCTGTGCAGAGCCACAAAGTGGGCAGCCATTACAAAGCACAAGGAGGAGAAGCAGGACACCAGCAGCCAGCGCCAATATTAAGGGGAACCCTCCGAAAACGCTGGAAAATATAGAATTAATAAAAGCCGGTATTACCCCGAATATAGTTTGAAAGGAAGATAGCAGCCCAGATCCCACACATTTAAAACGAGCATTGGCATAGTCAATAGGTCTCGCTTTTGGGACCTTATAAGTATTTAGTTATGCAGCACAATATCCTTGGTGCAACAACATCAACTGTTGCATGGCTAAACACTTATAAGGTCCCAAAGGCGAGACCTATTGGCTATGCCAATGCTTGTTTTGATTGCCCAGGGCCCATGGCATCCTTGCTACACTACAGGCCCAATAACTATTGCTTGATCGAGGAATGCTCCCATGTCCAATCCTGACCCTTCCAGAATGTGGTGAGTCCGTCCCTGCACATTAAGGGAGTCTCTTACTAATACCCCAACATTCTTTCTCGATCCACTGGAGCATTATGCAAAGTGGGCTTTGCGGATTTTCGGGACATTCACAAGAGATAAGTGTACCACTAATAAATCTGAAGGGAAATCATTTATAAAGGGGTATCCCACAAAGGATGGCAGAATTGCGACCCCTGACCTTGACTGGTAGGTCGCTCCCCCACCACACAGCTCCGTCTTAGTGCCCTGCTGCTGCCCCTGATTGTGCTCGTTTTTCCTTTCTGTGCCCCCTTGCTGCCCCTGATTGTGCTCGTTTTTCCTTTCTGTGCCCCCTTGCTGCCCCTGATTGTGCTCGTTTTTCCTTTCTGTGCACCTTGCTGCCCCTGATTGTGCTCGTTTTTTTTCCTTTCTGTGCCCCCTTGCTGCCCCTGATTGTGCTCGTCTTTTTTCCTTTCTGTGGCCCCTTGCTGCCCCTGATTGTGCTCGTTTTTCCTTTCTGTGCCCCCTTGCTGCCCCTGATTGTGCTCGTTTTTCCTTTCTGTGCCCCCTTGATGCCCTGATTGTGCTCGTTTTCCCTTCTGTGCCTGTTTCCCGCCGCTGCGCCCCTGCAGCCCCGCCCCCTCACTGCCCATTCGCTGCCCCATTCCCTGCTCCTCCCTCCCACCTCCCCATTTATGGCGGCCGCTGCGCGGCCGCGCCGTTGGCGCGCCGACGGCGCGCCTAAGGCAAGCCCGTTTGCGCCCGTCCGCGCCGTGACCGCGCCCAGCGCCAGACCCCCTGGTCCGGGCATCCCCCGCGCCCGCCACATCAACAGACGCCGATACGACGCCAGCACCCTCCACGCACTCAACCCCGGAAAAGATCACGCCTGCTACCAGGCCACCCCGAAGCGCACCCAAGGGCCCTTCACCTGCCGGAACTGCAGCTTCGCCAGCACCCGCCCCGCCAAACCACCGCCCAGGAAAGAACCCAACTACCTCAGATGCATCCTCCTCAACACCCGCTCCGCCCGCAAACACGCCATCAAACTCTGGGACCTTCTCGACTCAACCTCCCCAGACGTCGCATTCCTGACGGAGACCTGGCTGAATCCCGCTTCAGCCCCCGATATCGCCATTGCCATCCCGGACGGATACAAGATCACCCGCAGGGACCGCACCAACGGAGTCGGAGGAGGCATCGCCATCGTCCACAGGAACACCCTCAGAGTCTCAACCAACACCGACGACACCCTCAGCACCGCCGAACACATGCACTTCCAGATCCACACCGATCCCAACACCACCCTCAGAGGAACCCTCATCTACAGACCCCCCGGACCCCGACCACAGTTCAGCGATTCCATCGCTGACTTCGTCAGCACACACGCCATCGCCTCCACGGACTACATCCTCCTCGGGGACCTGAACTTCCACCTCGAGAACAACAAGGACACCAACTCCACCACCCTGATCGACAACCTCGCCACCCTCGGACTCAGACAGCTCGTGACTACACCCACCCACGCCGCCGGCCACACGCTAGACTCCATCTTTTCCGCAAGCCCACACGTCTCCTTCAACCACACCTCCGAACCCCACTGGACTGACCACCACTGCATCCACTTCACCTACAGGAAGCCCACCACGCACCACCGCACTGAACAAATGCCTCGCCGCTGCTGGAGCAGAGTCACGGAAGACCAGCTAACCACAACCCTCGCCCTGAGCCCACCCGCCGAACCCTCCGACCCCGACACCGCCGCCCGCAACCTCAGACAGTGGATCGACGACTGCGCCAACACCCTCGCCCCGCTCAAGAATCCGCCCAACAGCCACACCAGCAAGAAAGCCACCTGGTTCACCGAAGACCTCCAGGCCTCCAAACGAACATGCCGAAAACTGGAGAAGATCTGGCTCCACGAACGGACAGCGGACAGCTACGCCGCCCACAAGAGCGCCACCCGCAGTCACCATCACCTCATCAGATCCGCCAAAAGGGCCTCACTCAAAGACCGCCTAGACAACAACACACACAACAGCAAAGAGCTCTTCAACATCGTGAAGGAACTCTCCAACCCCAGCTCCAACACCAACGACATCCAGCCATCGCGAGACCTGTGCGACTCACTGGCCACCTTCTTCCACCGCAAAATCGCCGACATCCACGACAGCTTCAACACCACGACCGCCCCGGCAACCACCGAGACCACTGCCCCCACAACCACCAACCGCCTGCTCTCCTGGACCAACATCAACGACGAGGACACCAGCGAGATCATGAACACCATCCACTCCGGTTCCCCGCTAGACCCGTGCCCTCACCACATCTTCAACAAAGCCAGTACAGCCATCGCGCCCCATCTCCGGAAAATAATCAACATCTCCTTCGAGACAGCAACCTTCCCGGAAATCTGGAAGCACGCCGAGATCACCGCCTTACTCAAGAAACCCAAGGCAGACCCCAAGGACCTCAAGAACTTCCGACCCATCTCTCTGATCCCGTTCCCCGCGAAGGTCACCGAGAAAATCATCATCAACAAACAACTGACCCGCTACCTCGAGGAGAACAACATCCTGGACCCTTCCCAGTCCGGCTTCCGCAGCAACCACAGCACCGAAACCGCCCTCATCGCCGCCACCGATGACATCAGGACCCTGCTAGACAACGGAGAAACAGCAGCCCTCATCCTCCGGGACCTATCAGCCGCCTTCGACACGGTCTGCCACCACACACTACGAACACGCCTTCACGACGCCGGGATCCAAGAGAAGGCCCTGGACTGGACCACATCCTTCCTTTCCGGCAGAACACAAAGCGTCCGCCTCGCCCCCTTCCGATCCAAGGCCACCAAGATCATCTGCGGCGTACCCCAAGGCTCCTCCCTCAGCCCAACGCTGTTCAACATCTACATGGCACCCTCGCCCACGTCGCCCGACAGCACAACCTCAACATCATCTCCTACGCCGACGACACCCAGCTGATCCTCTCCCTCACCAAAGACCCTCACACCGCCAAAGCCCACCTCCACGAAGGAATGAAGGCCGTCGCCGAATGGATGAGGACCAGCCGCCTGAAGCTGAACTCGGACAAGACGGAGGTCCTCATCCTTGGTTCCAACCCTTCAGCCTGGGACGACTCCTGGTGGCCAACATCACTGGGAACAGCCCCGCCACCCACCGACCACGTACGCAACCTAGGGGTCATCCTCGACCCCACCCTCTCCATGACTAAGCAGGTCAACGCCGTTTCCTCATCCTGCTTCAACATCCTCCGAATGCTCCGCAGGATCTTCAAGTGGATCCCCACCGAAACAAGAAAAACAGTCACCCAGGCCCTCGTCACCAGCAGGCTGGACTACGGAAACGCCCTCTACGCAGGAACGACGGCTAAGCTCCTGAGACGGCTGCAACGCATCCAGAACGCCTCTGCACGTCTTATCCTCGACATCCCCCGACGCAGCCACATCACACCCCACCTGAGAGACCTGCACTGGCTCCCTGTCAACAAGAGGATAACCTTCAAGCTCCTCACCCACGCACACAAATCACTCCACAACTCCGGACCAGCCTACCTCAACAGACGACTCAGCTTCTACACCCCCACCCGCCAGCTCCGCTCGACCAGCCTCGCCCTCGCCACAGTCCCCCGCATCCGGAAAACGACCGCCGGCGGCAGATCCTTCTCCCACCTCGCCGCCAAGACCTGGAACACCCTCCCCACCAACCTCCGACAGACCCAAGACCTACTGGCCTTCAGAAGACTCCTCAAGACCTGGCTCTTCGATCAGTAGCAGCACCACCCCCCTCTTCCCCCAGCGCCTTGAGACCCTCGCGGGTATGTAGTGCGCTTTATAAGTGACTTGATTGATTGATTGATTGATTACCCCAGCCAAGGTTGTCTGGTTAATTAGCAGCACGGAGGGGGGGTGATAGCAGAGCTGAGCTGCCACGCCTACGGCCTACTCACCCTGCCAACCCCTTACTTACACCATAGACCCAGCATGGGCCTGTGCACATATTCACGTACTCCTACATGCCGTTGTGAATAGGCCACAACCACAAAACAAATAAAGTGTTAATAAAATGCAACTAGGCTAGAGGTACTATTATTTTAGTTACTAAGAACCCACCCGCATTGCACACGTACACCAAAAGACGTTTCAGGGCCGATGCACAAGGAGCACGTGTAATTGTATTCCTGCAGTATACTTCCAGTACTTATAAATGGGATTGTCACTCAGCCCCACAGTGACTAGGCAGGGCTCGAGTTTACAAAAATGTGGATTACTCAACTGAAAATGGTACTCGTATCGACTTTAAAAGGATGAGAGGCTGAATGGGCCCCACCGGAATTTGAATCTAAGACACAAGGTCAAACACAGCTCACTACTGTGAATGCATTAGTGCAGGGAGCCCCCAGGTATCCCTGGATATATAACACTTAGTCTCACCTGCAGATTGGTACAAAGCTCCTACATACACGTTATCCTTCCAAGCGCCTATTTTTCTTACGATAACTTCCGAGCCTCCTGATGTTGCATATCCTCTGTGTTTTTATTTTTACATGTTTTAATCTGAAAAATAGGCATTATTGGAGAACTTTTTTTCTTGCACGGTACAACAGGAAGACCTTTTCGGCTGGGCGTCATTGGCCCCGCAGGCTTGGCACCAACATTCTCTTTAATAAAATATATTGTTTGCCTCTGATGAACCTTCAACCCTGGACCGAGGGATTCGCACGTATGCACTTTGTGCAAGTCAGACAAGGGGACGGGCGGGGCAACCCTCCAGGTATTATTGTTATTGCCCACCTCCGCCACAGGGGGCGCCAAAGAAAGCGATAACCTAGAGCTTCCTTTAAATGACAACACCCAAGCGAGGCAGCCAATGAACAGGGAGCAGATCAGCACTGGGAAGTACAGATCAACAGCAGGAAACACTTTGGGCCTGGTTTGCACTGTGGGCCTGTAGTCCCTGGGAAAGTCGACAGTAGTTAGCTGCTTTCATGTGTATGTGTGCCTCAGGGTTGGGATAGGACTGAGTGGCTAGATTTTAGGTTGTCAGAACAAGTTTTGATACCGGTTGTCTCAAATTGTGTGATCTTGGACAAAGCAATCTTGGCTTGATCACCCATAATATTTTTATACACACAATACTGCAACGTTTTAACGATCTTTGGATATATACACTGCATTACTGTTAAGCAATGTATATGATCGTATGCTGTTCTACTTCCTCGTTTGTTTAGAGGGGAAGGGGGGGTGGAGGAGGCGAGAACGAAGAGAGGAGGAGGCAGCAGGGGGAAGGGAGAGAGGAGGGGGCCTGCACCTGTTTCCCTTGCGGGAGCGAGCAGGGGCACCATCTGTTTGCAAGTTAATTACAAACAGATGGTTTCAAAGCTCGCTCCCGCAAGGGAATCGCCAAACGTGCACGCGTTGCCATTGAAAGCAATGCAAAGCGTGCACGTTTTTGACCGAAAAAGTGAATCGATTCCTAAAGGTCTCCTCCTATGCAGCGCATGCGCGCTGCGTAGGCGAGACCTAAAAATGGGCAAGGCCTGTCGTATCAGATGCATTAAATATTTGGTGAATATGCATAAGGCAAGAATCATTAGCATTGTTACAATACCATAGAATATAAAAGGAGTCGTCATTTTATAAAGACTGTGAAAAAGGCAAAATAACTGGGCCTAATCACCCTCCCCTTGGTAGTAAGAAGTTATTTTATATAACAGAAGATCTCTAGGCGTTATTAGCAGACCCCTACCTCAAAGCTTAAACGCAAAGGTTTACATCATAGGAACCGCAGAGCTCAGCTCCATGGAACGGCTTTCTTCAAGAGTGTTTCAAAAACATGCAACAACGTTATATCAAAGCTCGATTCTTCCATATTGCAGCTGTTGGTAACATGTTATGTCTAGGTAATAGGGACTGACCAGAACAGAATATCAAGAGACATTGTTGACCGACCTTGCACATTATGTTCAGACAGAATTGAAGGAATGCAAAGAACGTGAAAAACAATCTGTTATGTACAGGGCAGAGGCAAAGTGTCGCGAAAACAAACTCTTAGCAGAGGCGTGCGCAAAAGCAGCAGCATAGGGCAAGCAAAACTCATGCTAACTTAGCAGTGTTGACATTGTATCTAAGGGCTACATAACCCCATATAACATGTTTGCAATGAAGGTATGCAGTTTTAATGTCACTCTTAAAGGTAAAGTAAAAAAAGGGGTAAGCAATTCCCATCACCCCCATTCATCACTTCAGACTTGAGACCATGTAGAAACGGTCCTAGGTTCTTGATCCATCACAGGGAACTCATTTGGAATAATTAATTTTTCTCTAAAAGCATTCTTAACCATGATGGCCAGAAAATTCTATTGTGATAAAAACTGCAACCTCTGCCAAAAGAAGCCCAAACTACTTGCCACTAGGAATAAGCCATGTACTTTGACCTATAGCTGCCCATCTGCCTAGAACATAGAAATCTGCCACAGACTCTAAATAGATCTTTCTGGTTTCAGTGTGAAGAGGCTCTAAATGCAGTGCTTGTCAACATCTTTGATAAATTATTATTTCCAGGCACCATCTTATTCAGCAGTATAAACTAGGAATAAACTGAAAGAGGTCAATCACGTTGTGTCCAACTTATGGCACTCTAATGATTAGTAGGTTTTAAAATCTACATGTTTCCTCCTATCCTCATAAACTCCAGGGTAGTCTTGAAATTCAGAGTT
This sequence comes from Calotriton arnoldi, assembly GCA_963921515.1. Taxonomy (NCBI): domain Eukaryota; kingdom Metazoa; phylum Chordata; class Amphibia; order Caudata; family Salamandridae; genus Calotriton; species Calotriton arnoldi. The sequence continues at coordinate 220,368 of CAWUFW010011793.1, forward strand.
TCCATTTTCCTTTTCAGGTCGTAGAGCAGTGAAACTCTAACTTTCTACAGGTTGCAACCCAATGACATAAAACGTTGTTCTGCAGGCTAGCTAGTCAGGCTGCAAAGTAGCTCATTTCATTTAAAGCTGATGTCATCAAATTTGTCAGTGTTGCTCCTCAAGTTATCAATATGGACGTCTAGATGCTGTTCTAGATTGTATAGAATCTGTATCCTATTGGAGGATGCTTGCAACCAATTAAAAGGTTTTAATTCCCCACCCCCCTTCCTTGGCAAAAGGAAGCTGAATGTTATTGTATTAATCATCTAGCAAAGATTGGCCTTCCATAATTTTCTTTCTCATCAATTTATCAGAGGTTACTGAAATCATTCACATAGTTAAATTGGAAGTTGTTAATAAAAAGTTTTCTTTAGTCACAATACAAACTCCATTTTGTACATTTAATTTGTTTAATTACAAAGCTTTACTCTAAGAAAAAGGACAATGTGAGAAGAGGAAGACAATTCAGTAGCAATGTAAATCTGTCATTAGCGAACAAGGCAGTGCAAGCAAGCATGTGGCAGTTCTGAGAATAGGAGCAGCAGAAGAGCTGGGGGTTGAGAAGGGGATGGCAGTGAGGACTGGATTCATGTTTAATGAATGGGTGGAGCATTCCATGCTCTCTCACTCCTCCTCAGATGTAGTGTAGAAGGGGTGTAGGGTCATGGCTGGGCTCAGTCTGCGGTCCATTGCCCCCTGTGATAACGATTTGCCAGACTTGTAACGAGGGCCTGTGTGTTATGGGAGATCCATCACACATTGTCCTCCGGTTCACTTGCTTCTGTCTGAAATCGTATCCATAAAAGCAACACATCAAAAATTCAATGCTTGAGACCCCAAGGAGCTCTAGGAAAGGTCAGATCACAACTCGATTTTAGATTCCTAGTTTGGTGAACTTCAGACCAACTAGGTATCACTTCTGTGATGAATCTGCCCTATTTCGTTGCTTTATTCTGACCCCAGAATCATAGAATTTGTAGAGATTTCATATACGCACCGAGCATCAAAGCATATTTAAAATAGTAACACATGGGTGTTAGTATCTGAGTAGGAGTATATAACGTTTCCGTTTCTCCTTTGTATTTTCACCTAATTATTTGCAAGACATTTACATGTTGGCTAGATCTGCTTTTTTTTAACTGCATGTACCAGCGGTTAAAGCATGATTAGACTGAAGTAGTCTCACAACTCGCATCAGTTTAGGACATTCTATATGCATGACATAATAAGTATTTTACAAAGCGAATAGGTCTGTCCTTATGACCACGCCAGAACAGACCTATAGTCTTTGCCAATGCTACTCCGCATTGGCAAAAAGAGCAACATGTTTTCAGTAAAAATAAGCAGCTCTATAATCCATACTTGCACATGTATGCTTGATAACGTGACAGTGGCTGAGCATTGCTACACATGCATGTGTCGCGATGCATGCATTATCGTCATGACATGTGACTATTTTGTTTTTAGTTGATTTACTGTTCCAATATGGCAGGCGTTCCTGCTCCTGGGCCCTCCAAAACCATTTTCAAAAACTAAAGTTCTAGACTAGGAGGGGGAATAACTGGAGGGGTTAGGGATTTAAAGACAGAGCATCTACCAATGGAAGCAGGGTAAAGGTGTGACAGGAAGGAGGTGCTGGATGAAGACAAAACCAAGCAGCACAAGGAGGGGCAGGGGAGCAACAGAGGTGAGGATAGGTAGATCAACACAAGTGTGGAGAGAGTAATTTTGAGTGGAGGAGTGGCACTCAATTGAGAGATCAAGAGAAAATATGCATTTGCATGAAGTGCTTAACAGAAAATAAACTGGGTCCTTGAATTTAAGTTTCAGAAGGATGAACTCATCCAATCAAAAGAATGGTAAAAAAAACCCTTAAGGGAAAGGACAGACAAAAGAATAGACACGAAAGCCATTGAATAAGAAGCAAATGAGATTGACAAAGTCAACCAGTAGTAAGCAATGAGCAGTTCCAAGACCCTCTAAGTATTGATATTGTTCACAATAGGTGTCCGCCAACAGACGGCCAACCGCTGTAGCCATGACTACATGAAACACGGTCTGCTTATTGCTTTTTCCATTCACGTGCAAAGACAACTTAGTTCAGCATGCCTTACCTTATCTTTTAATGGTGTGCCACATACCTTTAAGAAACTAGTGCGCCATTGATTTTATGTTCGAAAGCGTTGTTGAGTACTTCAGTTGTACATTAATATTCTGGTCACAATTAACTTGTTAATAATTTCCAGTTGTACAGTGTTTACTGTGGTTCTGTTTCATTTGCAACTGCCGCCATCTGGAAATGGGACCAGAGACTGCTTCTTAATAGCCTTTTAATTTCAGCAAAATGTGTGTCGGGAAGTTGCATGTACATCCGTGTGTACGGGCAGCTCTGAAATACATTTTCTCCAGTTTCCTTTAGTGTCTGTAATCCCTCCTCTGAGAGGGCTCCTGATTGTCCCTGTCTTTGAGCTGATCTATCTAACGCATTATCAAAAGCCAGGTTTAGTTCGCCCCCCAGCAGCAACATCCAGTCAGGTGATCTAGTAATCTGTCACTGCCCTATGCAGGAACCTCTCCTGACCCTCATTTGGGGCGTAAACCGTGCCTATGGTAAGAGTGTGGGAGTCTAATTGGAAAGAGTGGGCCAGTAGTCTGCCCTTAAGTTCTGCTTCTTTAGGACCGATCTTTCCTCTGAACGTGGAGGAGATCAGGATGGCAACTCCCGCAGTTTTGTTGGATTGGAAGGAAATAAGCTGATGGGGGAATGCTTTGGAACGAAGCCTCTGAGTATCTCCTGGAAGGAGGTGGGTTTCTTGGAAGAGGCAGATGTGTGCTCCTGTGTTTTCGAGGTTGGAAAGTATGGCACACCTTTTAACTGGGTTGTTGAGGCCTTTTACTTTCAGCAAAATTATTTTAGAGGCTGAGTCATTGTAAGCGTCTCTGGGGGAAGTCTGTTGGAGCTCGCAAGTGGGGGAGAGGGAGAATAAAGGCCCACAGTTGAGGATTGGGAAGAAGAGCACTTGAGACCAGTGACGTATCGGGGAGGCTGTGCAGGGAATTAGACTAATGAGATCTGGGAGTGGGGGGCATCCTTCAAACTCAATTCAAAACAATTAACAGTACTCGAGAAACATTAGTGTCCTGGATGTTATGACCCATGAGGGGTGAAAGAGGTCAGCAGAGCCCATCCCGCCCGGGCCCACCCCCAGCAGAGAGTATAAAAATTTAAAAGAGGGACCACAGTAGCCCCAGTTCAGCCCCTTTGCAGTGCCCTGGTGACAGAATGTAGTTCTCTTCACGCTGGACCATCAGTGCCCTCTCCCAGGGAGGCCAAGACCGCGCTGCACTCCCTGGCAATCGTCTTTGGATCCGGGCCAAGGCGGGTTGAGGCGTGGCCCATCGTCTTCCATTTACGAGTCGCTGGGTCTCTGTCCGAGCCGGCAGCCGATTGAAGATTCTCCGGAGGATCCTCTGTAAGCTGGAGGGCCTCCTCTAGAGAGCGGATCTGATCTATCTTCCTGTCCAGGCGGAAGATCAGCCGAAAGGGATGGCCCCAGGAGTATGGGACTACGAATGAGCGGAAGTGGGCTGTAATTGGACGAAATGTTCTTCTTTTTTAGGTCTCGCCTGGCGTTAGCAGCGCGCATGCGCTGCTCTCGCCATGCAAGGGCCTTTTGGAATCGATACGATTTCAGAAGGGGGCTTTAAGCCACGCCCTTCTTTTCAATTGGCTCGCGTCCTCGTTTATGTTAAACGACGGTGCGTGATTGGCAACCGGGGTTTTTGGTTTCCGTCTTGTCCACTTTTAGGACGGCCCATTTCGACTGGCCGACGCCATCTTGGATTCCCGTGACGGAGGAGGGTGTGCTCCTAGCTTGTTTACTGGCTCCTAATTGGCAATGCTACCCGCTCCTCCCTCCCCATCCCCCCATCCCAAAGCAAACTTCCCAGAGTTGGGCTGTTCATACTTCATGTGCTTTCCGAGGCGGAGGACTACTCTGATCAACACTATGACCGTATCTCACCCAAGCGACCCCCCCCCTTAAATGGTATGTATCTAAACCTACCTAGTGATGCCATCACCCGTTTATTACACCCTCTTGTATCACATAGTTCATAGTAACAATAAATATCCCCTTTCGTGTACCACTTAGTTGTATAGGATGTTCCCAAGTCTACGAAGATTTAACTAACCACCTCCTACGCTTGCCACACTCCCCTTCCCATAGCCTGTCCTGCTGAAGATCCTCTCTCCCGGAAGCTGCATACGCACAGGTCGTGCAGCGAATCTGTCCTGCCCGAAGAAGTCTCTTCCACGGTGCCGGCTAAGCACGGCTCTCTCAGTCTAACTCTGCTCACTTGCTCAACCCATTCTTCCGATAGCCGCGATGCGCCCAGTAGATGTGATAACTCAATGTAGCTGCCAGGATCTGTCAAGGGGGCGGTGGAAAGCAGATGGCATTAGCATGTAAACATTACTGTGACGTCCTAAATTGTGCCTGTTGTAATCTGGAATCACCCAATGGTTTACGCGTAATAACACAGATCATTCCTGAATGTTCTACAAAATCGATCACATTTTTAAATAGTTGGTGCAAATTGGTTTTCGGTAGAATCACTGTAGGCGGCATTCTATACTTCTTGGCTAGAGAAGATTTTATTTCATCACGGTGTAGGAGATGTTTGTTGTATCTTAACGGGCCGTTTATGTCACTACGACACATTTTCAAGATGGACGTCTCATTTTGAAAAACATTGCCACAAACCGAGAACAGCCCATATTTGAAGTATTTAGTCTATGCCTACACGTTTTGTAGTCATGCCTTCCACAGTCGCCAGCCGGCTGCAATGCGCATGCGGATAAATCTCTACCACTGCGCGTGTCTTGAATTTGTTAAAGGAACCTGCCCAGGTGGCAACCTCTTCTGTCATCTCAGGGGGCGAGCCTGTCAAGGGAAACACAGGGACATAATGAAGGGGGTGTGGCCGTTGGTGCTGACACTGCTTTGTCTGCTCTGGAATCGGAGCCAAGGTGATAAGGAGGAGGATAGGTTGCCCAACAAGTGTGAAGGTAAGCCATCAGCTAATCAGAGGAGTTGCTAAGTACATGGAATGTTTTCTCCATCCCTGCAGTCTGGTCCCATGGATAGATACAGTTGCAGGGTTTTCACCAGGGGAGCCCCCGACCAGGTGCTCTCACAGTGCACGATAAGTGAAAGCACTGTACAGCAGTAGTGAACAGGCTCCGCTTCCCCTGTGTCATGTTTCCACTGACTGTGATAGTGTCCCTTACCTAATGAATAAGTGCTAAAATATTAATTGTGCACAAATGTATCCCGGACGTTCCTATGGCAACGGACCAGAATTAGCGGGCAAGGCAACAGGCTGTTATGCTGGCACATAAGTGTTTCATCATTAGCCAACAGTGTGAAGTCAAACATTATCAAGTACAAAAATGGTATTTTACAGCATGCGGTGCACATATTCTCCGTAATGTAAATAAAAGGGCTACATGAGAAAATATTTTAAGATACATCTTTATCAAATGTGCAGCTTACAATGTAATGTCCCAGTCCTGCCATATACACGTGCACACACCCACTTACATCCCAGTCCGGTCATATACACGTGCACACACATACCCAATTACATCCCAGTCCGGCCATATACACGTGCACACACCTACCCACTTACATCCCAGTCCGGCCATATACGCTTACATAGATATACACACACTGACGCATGTGCACACCCATATAGGCCTGTACACGCAGACACTGTGGCACAAATGCACGAACAGGCTCCGGCCTCGTACAAAGCATATACCCCTACACTCGGATACATAGAGACACAAATACATGCACGCACTCAAACACACATGCAACATAAGTACACATGCACACATATACACACAAACACCCACATATCACACCGGTATGATCACACATACAGTATATACACATGCACACAAACCTATACACAGGGCATTAAAACCTCCTTGGGAATGCATTCTGCCCATTACTTACAGTTGGCTTCATGTTTTGTAAATCACAGTTGCTTGCTTTCTGTTTGCTGGCTTTATTTATTTTAGGCTGTCCAGCATCTAGCATCTTTGTCCCACCCATGGCGCATAACCTGTTTATAATGTGCTGCATAACTAACCACTTATAAGGTCCCAAAGGCGAGACCTATTGGCTATGCCAATGCTTGTTGTAATGTAGAGGCTGCTAGGTCTTGGAAAAGGGTGGGGCGATGTCCCTGAAACTGGACTGGGTGATTGTCTCTGGCTTTTTGGAGGATACTTTCCTTGAGCTGAAAATCATGTACGCATGTGAGAATGTCAGCAGGGGGTGGCAGAGGGGACCTCTTCGGTCCTGCTCGATGTGTACGGTCTAATTTGATTGCTTGGTCAGGAGGGGCCCCAAGAATGGATCGGAAAAGATCCTCCACAAACTAGGCAATGTTTTGGCCCTCCGCTCCTTGTGGCACTCTCCGAATGCGTATGTTCTTCCACCGCGAGCGATTCTCTAAATCTTCGGCGTGTGCTTGGAGATCCAGGTGCTGGTCTCTTAGGTGGATAATCTTTTGTTGGAGGTGTTCTAGCTCCTCGTCTCTGGTTGTGCCTTGTGATTCTTAAGTGTCGACCCTGTCTCCTAGCGAATCCACATCTTTTGTCACCTCTCTGATTACCTGAGCTAGTTCCTTTTTCATTGTTTGTAAATCGTCCCTCAGCGAGGCAAATAACGTTTCTTTAAAGGAGCGGGTGAGAGGGGCCTCGGTATCCTCAGCCGCGGTAGATACTGGCATTTCTGGGAGGGATGTAGAAGCTTCAGTGTTGGAACAGGGCGTTTTGAGGAGGAAATCTTTAACCGAGCGGTCTTTCTTGCCCTTGATGGTTGCCATGGTGGGCGGCGAGTGGTATCCTCCAGAGATGTCATCTCTCCTTGTGTTTGCTTTGTTCGCCCTAAGTTGGCAGAATATGCCCAGATGTGGGTCCCTTGCTCACTTTGCCACTGGATCCAAGCTAGCCTGGCTGATGAGGGGTGTTACCCCGAAACCAGTCCCAGGATGCTTGTTTCCGGTTCAGGGAAGACCTGGCTTGGCAGTTCGGGCTGGACTGTTCCCATGAGGCACAGGGTCAAGACTGATTTGCATATAGCTGGGTCTGAACTGAGGTGGCGAAGTGAGCTAAAGAACGATGATGGATTCAACCCAGATCTGTGACTGGGGGTGAGTGTCTGAAAAGTTTTAGCGCTCCGTCCATCATCTCCTTGTGTTTGCATCCTCCAGAGATGTACCAATGCTTTTTTTCCCCCGGATGTCCCCAGGTGCCCCAGCAAAAGAGGAGCGCACTATCTGGAAGCCCTCCTGAGGCCCAGATCCTCCGTTCGGATCCGTGCAGCGCCCCAGTGGGAACCGCCACTCTATCTTCGGTGCATGGGCCTTCAAGAGACTCCCGGTAGACGAATATCGTCGTCTGAGCCGGGCCAGTCTGTGAGCCACCCCGATGGAGCTCTCTATCTAGGCAGTCCTTTCCAGGTGCATTGAGGAGTCTCACCCGATCAGGTGGCGCCAACTTTCCTCTGTGCAAATATGTTACATGCCTCCAACTGCCTTGATCACCGTCGCGGGGTCTGGTGGGGGAGGGGCAAACGCCCTCTGGCCCTCTTGATGCGGTGTGCTCCCGGCTAGATCCCCCTCCCTGAGTCTCTCATGGATCGTTCGCTGGGCTAGTGCTTGCCGGGGGAGGGGGAAGGGGGAGACAGCAGCAACGTGCCTCTCTCGCACTGGAGCCCCCCCCAGGTGGCGGCTAGCGGTCAAGTAGGCCGGGCAAATCGTGTGTTGGACGGAGAAGGCGGCACTTTAATTCAATGTGCGGGGCCTCCCGCCGTGTATCCAAATGCCTGTGTTTGTGTGCTGCTGGGGGAGTATCAGGGGACCTCCCCGGCAAGAGCAGGCCTTTGCTATCACCACCGGAGGGCGGGCCTTCCAGGCATAGCCATCAGGTACAGTCTCTGGAGAAGGGAGCGTGGCCTACTGTTCTTTGCCGTGGCCCAGGAAGGCTCGTCGTTGCTTCAGCAGCATATCAGGCAACGAGACCGATCTCTTCCGTGGCTTCTCCTCTTGGCCCCTCCGCAGCGCGCGTCTCTATTCTTTCGCACCCGGGGAGACCTCATTCGCAGCTCTCTATGAGGGTTGCACAGTTTCAGCCGCGGTGCTAGTGCCCCCCTCTTACCCCACTCGTTCCCGCTCTGCACCTCTGTTGTTGGTATGACTGACCTCGTCATCCGGGGAGGGGGGGCTGATCCGTTGGCTTCTCCCAGGTTGCTGTCGGCTGGAATTCTCCGCTGTCGATGGCCTTGGCCGTACCGTGCCGGTGCGGGCAAGAAGGGCATGCGGCGTCGGTCCTCTGCCCCCCACCGCACTCTGCAGGTCTCCAGCCGCTTGATTCAATGATGCGGCCCCTCACAGTGCCCCTCTCACTCTGGAACTGGAGGCTGTCGGAGTGGTCTGCTGGCTGCTGTCGGCCGCAGATTCATCTGGGCCTCCGGGTTGCCCCAGGTGCCGTCAGCACTGCTCCATCGGCTACCCGCTAGCCCCTCGGCAACACCGGCCACCACAGTACCTCTGGAGCGGTAGGCTGCAGCCCGTGGCCGGTTGTGTGGTCCGGCTGAACGAAGCCAGAGCCTGTGGGCCCTGTCGGCAGGACGGAGCGACGAGTAGGCACGTCCTACTCCGTTGTCATCTTGGCCATGCCCCGCGCTGGTGAATTTTCACTGTAATTTTGAAACTGTAGTTGCTGAAGTTTTGGCAAACACATTTTAAAATCTGCTAATGTAATGCGTATGTAACTAAAACTGTTCACGTTTTGGCAAATGGCCTTACTTAATGTGAGCTTGCAGTACTAGTGTCCTTTTGAATAAGCATTAAAGCTTCAAATTCCATAATATTTCAGCCTAGCAGTACTAGTCCATTTCTATTATATTTCCTGGCGTGGGATCTAATATTGGCACCCATCCCTATAACCGTTTTTTGTTCAGATTTATTTTAGAAGAGTATGCATCAGTGCAAAATGGAGTTGAATCTGATGGGTAGTACATGATGAGGAATGAGTTGAGTAATTAAAGTCCAATCTGCAAGTGTCAATCCATCATAAACTGGAACAAAATACACTAAGGAGTCAATGGGCAGATTTACAAAAAGGGACTCCAAACCAGAGAAATGCGAAAGGGCTATTAGTGGGGAAAGTGACTGCGGGGAAGGAAGGGGAAGCAGAAAGAGGCTAGCAGTAGTCAATAATGGAATCACACCTCATGCCCTGAGGTAACCATCTGAGGATCATGAATGACAGGGCACCCTGATGAAACCTGTAGGAAGGATAGAAATGCAGGATAACAGTAGAAGTTCAGTCCACAGAACAACAGACCATGGTCATATGAGATACTGCATCCACGAAATCAGAAACGTTTAGAAAGAAAACTTCGTTCAGGAGTGTAGGGAGAAAACAGCCTTGAGGATGCAACGACCTAGGGGCCTAATTAACAGCATCAAACCCTAAAGGGAAAGTTAATAGTGTATACTTTTGTGTAATTGTAGTGATTAAATTCTTACTCGGTTGACTGTTTTCAGAAGTTTGTAGGTACTAAGCCATGTAAGAGCTGTAGCACGAATGATAGGATTGCATCATCCAGGCACTTTAGGCATCAGTGTTCACCAAAATAAGGTCACCCCTCACGGACAGCAACCTGTTTTTGATTTGGACCACATTGGTTTTTCCGGCTTGCCAGTAGCAGGCATGAGATGTAGCACTGTTGATGTGCCTAACAGTAAGATCTTGTGTGAGGCGGCTGGTGCAGTTTGTTCTAGTTGAGCCTCATATTAACTTCTTGAGGGTGGAATTGATCTCCAACAAAGTAGTGCTAGGTATTGGCGATGTGTCATGGATTTTTTTGTTATCCACTTTCACTCTGCCCCATAAGGGCAATTAAGGGTTCGACAATTTTGAGAAATCATCATAATGTTTTCATCATTTGTGGTTGGGTGTTGTCCCACACAGTATTTCTTGGGCATTGATTGAGTGAAATACCCATATATCTGAAGTTAAATGGCACCCATTAGACAGAGTGGTTGCCTTAAACCTCTCTTGCCATGGACACAAACCTCGGTAGAGCCTCACTTTTGGCCCAGTTAATACAGTATTCAAAAAGAGGGAGAACTCCTCAAACAAAGGCATGTCTTGGGATGGAGGGAATGGTGGGATTGGAGAACTTCAGCAGGACACCATCCACTTACAAAAGGATTTTCTGTGTGTATTTGTGTCTGTGTGTGAAGATGCCTTTCACAGTGACTGTCTGATGGATAATAGCAGCTTGCAGCTTCGAGCTAAAATGAACAAGAGGGGCAATAGCAGGCTTCCCTGGAAGGTCCCTGTGTGCATCAGGAATGGCTTATAAAAGAAAATCATTGCAGGCGACTTGTGACGAAGGTTTCTTGTTCACACCCAGTCCTGCTTTTTCTTTGGTTCTAATGAGAAATCTCCACTCCACATGATTGAACACTTTCTCAGCGTTAAGGGAGAGGGCCACCTTGTCATAACCATCATCACATACCTACCAGATGCGGTGAAGGGGCATTCTCATATTATCCCCACGAGACCTAGCATGCACAAATCCCAATCGTGTTGGGTGAATCAGAGAGGCATTTAGTGAACTGAGTTTTTTGGAAAGGGTGTTATCCAAAATGTTCATGTCCGCATTCAACATTAAATGGCCCAATGGCTGGCACAGTGGAGAGGTTCCTTGCCCAGGGATCGATGCTATAACTGCCTGATTGAACATCAGAGATTTAGTGACCTGAATCTTAAGTGTCCAGATTCACTTTGTACTGTAACGGCGAGACCATAGATTTTTTAAATCTTATAACGCTCTATCAAAAATCTGTTGTCTGGCTGGGATTTCCCTTTACATGCCTTTTATTTACATTTCCTCTGGTTATGCTGCTGCCCATGGACTTCCTTGTTCAGCATCCAAGTGAGGCAGCACAACGTCCACCAGGAACTCGTCCTCTACATGCAAGTTAGGTTCATGCTAAGAGTCCTAAAGATCAGTAATGGAAAAAGTTATGAACTCGGATTACGTGAGTTGAGTGGGTTAGTTGAGTCTCTGGCGGGAGTGGCTTGCCAGAATGATCAAGGGAAAGTTCTTGTGGAGGGACTAACACAATGTCAGCAAGTAGGGGAAACGTGCCAGCACCATTAAGTGTTGTGTGATTATTCCAGTTTGACAACCACCAGGCTTCTTGGATGTGGTTGCTCTATTGCTGTAGCATCCAAGGCCCTTTTTAAGAAAGGTGGTTCATGAGGTTATTTGCTCAAATTCTAGGCTTGCATTTTTAGGAAAAGCCTTTCTTCTTTTCTTATACTTGTTACTGCTATCCAATAGACTATCGCTGCTAGGTTGGTTATGGGCGTGTTGGGAATAATTGTTAGGATTTTGGTTCTCAGTAATTGGGTATTGTTTTGTAATTGCAGGGATAATACTGTGGCGTAATGGTTAAACAGAGGAATGTCTGGATGAGAGGAATAGGCTGTGCTGGCCTGTATGCATACAATGATACTGTAAGCTTGTAAAGTGTCCTGGAGCTGCCTTGAAAATCTTTTTGCGTCTGGTCTGATGAAAGATATTAAAGGATGTTGATTATGCAGGATCTCTTACGATAGCCATGACTGAGTAACACAGTATTTTCCTGTGATATTTTTTTAATACCAAGTTAAAGTTGGATGGTGGATTCTTGGTGATGGACCCCATTATTTTTACACTTTCAGAAGAGGGGGGCGTTTGTGTTGAGATTTTCCCAGTGTCTGCCCGATTTGATCACTCCCACCCCCCTCAATGTTTTAAAAAAAAAAATCCGTTTGTTTGGTTCAAGGGGGGTCAATTATGGCCTTTCAAGGCTAGGGTGATGTATATGATCTGGTATGGTAAATGTCAGGCACAGACTAGCTGCTAGATTTGGAAAAGTCTGCTTTCTTTTGATCTCCTCCTTGGTGCTCCAGTAGGTACATACTAGAGCAGTTCCACCAACATAGTCCAAGAGTATCATTTACTAAGCCATCGCAGTCTGCACTCTTGCCTATCAGGCCGACTATCTGCCCCACTATGGTGGCTGTTTGCAAACCTGTGGCATGGGCCCCATGAAACTGTAGAGTAAGAGGTTAAACAAGCATTGGCAGTGCAATAGGACTCGCATTTACACGAGACCTATTGCATTGCAAATGGCAATGCCTGCCGGCGACGAGGCACGAACGGGGGGCGGGGAGGACAGTTGCCGGCGAGAAGTCATTGGACTGCAGGAGGGGGGGGGGGGGCACGGGAAGCAAGTAGTCTGTGCAGTAAAGGGGCCAGTAGCCATGGAAGGACACAAATGACGACATGGCCGTCATAAGGAGGGACTAACAAGCCTACAACCAATCGGAAGGCAGCATTTAAGAGCCAAGCCAATGAAAAAGATGGGCAGAGAGTGGGCAGAGCTTCCACGCTATACCGAATACTGCATGTCTCACAAAGCGAGCAGCGCATGCGCTGCAACGCTAGGCTCGACCTAAAAAAAGAAAAACGGAAGGCAGCAGTCTATTTAATTAAACTCAAACTGTTCCGAATATCATAAAGGAGAGCAAATTCCTTCCATCTATGTACCCAGGATCTGGAACAACATTTCCCTATCCCTCAGGACTGCCCCAATTCTGCTCCGGTTCAGGAAAGGGTTGAAGACTCCCCACTTTAAAGAACACTACATCACAATGCTGTAGCAGTCCGCAAACCAGCTATCTCTCAGTTCGCTTGTTGCCTGTATTGTTACCTTTGGCCCTGTTTAGCAGTGTGCTGCCTTTGACTAGGTTTTTGCTATTAAATAAGACCGAAACCTTTCTCAGCATTATAAGAGGAAATTGGTGTTTTTTGTGACTGCTAAAAAGGAAGAAATCTTTTCATACCACACCCTCTATTATTTTTTAGTTTGTGAGTTTGAATAGTTCACTGCCTCAGAGGCCTTTGGAAATGGGTTGTATGGGCCTCTGACTCTCAATCTTAACCAGCTGAGACTTAGAACATTTTTGTTTAGTCCTCTGTTGCATGTGTCTCGTGTTGAGATTATTGTACTGTGTTCCTTATTATGTTTCAGCCAGGTGTGGATTTTCTGTGCACAGTTGGTTCTGCAGTTGCTTCTGTCAGTGGCCCTACAAGGATTACAGCTTCTCCACACCCCAAAAAATATTTGGGTTGGGGAGAAGCTGGGATCCTTGGGAGATATTTCCGTATGTGAGTCGCCAACATGAAGTATTGTTCGCTCTCCGTGCATGAGATGGGTGTTAACAGCTTTCCTAAAAGATCATGCAAGTAAAGTGTGCAATCAAAAACGATAAATATAGACCTCTGAAATCTAATTAAGGATTTAGGTTGTGCAAACAAAGGGTAGGGTATTTTGTTTTAAAAACACATTAAGGGTTTGACTTCCTATTCTGTGAGCAGTAATTACATAATCAGAGGTCACAGAGATTACTTCAGCAAGAGACCAGCAAACCAAACAAAAGGGAAATGACCAGGAGGAGAGAAGACTAGTTCTTCTGTTTTAAACACATCAATAAAAAGGGTTTCTGTTTACAACAGTGAGCTTGTGCTTTTCTCTTGCCATTTTCAAGATAATTTTCAAGATAATTTTCAAGATAATTTTCAAGATAATTTTCAAGATAATTTTCAAGATAATTTTCAAGATAATTTTCAAGATAATTTTGTCTTGCATGTCAGATTTGTGTTCTTGTTGTGACTCCTTTCAGAGAGCTCAAAGTCTGTTTTCATTTCCTGGGTCTTTCATTTTCCAATCTCCCATCAACTTCCTCCTGCTCTTCAGTTATGTCTTGAGAAATTAGTAGTGTATATATCTGAAAGAGACATCTAGCCGCAGATTCCTGTTGCGTCTGGCGACACAGTGGTTTCCTCGTCTATCTCCGTCCCAGTTGAGAGGAAGGTCCGAGCACCGCTCCGGGGGAACGAAGTCTTCTTCCTCGAAGTCAACGCCGTCAGGTGAGAAGCACCACAAAAAGCACAAGAAGTCGAAGCGTGCTTCGACTTCGTCCCGTCCGCCGTTCAACGAGACGGAGGAGCCTCGGCATTGGAGGCCTTGCTCCGCGGAGCGGGTGCCTAAGTCCGCTCTGCTTTTTTCCTCCTTTTCCAGGGCCGGGAGCGACCCCTACCCAGTTAAAATAATTTTATGACGCCATGTGCGCCATATTTGGGCGGCCTGAACCTGCCGGCACGCCCTCGGCCCAGCAGGTTCAGCTGAAGGAGATCCCGTGGGGTCCTCGCCTCCGGCTTCGGCCACAGCCTCCTCTTGGATCCATTCCCTGGATCGGGAACGGCGCCAGTCGTACTTCTGCGACCTTTCCCGGTGCCCACCGGCAGCACCTCCCCCATTGTTATTCCGGAGAACACGGAGCCGGTCGGGCGTCCACCGAAGCCCAGACCGGCGCAGACAGAGCTGTACGTTTCCATAAGTTCAACCTGCCCTATTCTGAAGGGTTAGGCATGGAGGCTGAGGATTGGAAGGGGCAGCAGGATCCCTTAGAAATCCCTCAACCCAATCGAGATCTGGACTGGTATGAGGACCTGGGTGATGCCAGCGGCCTGAACACTTTCCATATTCTGACATGCTGTCTCCCCCTAAACTGGCTACGTAGGAGGCAGCCTAATTTGCGATGGTGATGCGTAGGGCTTTTGAGGTCTTTGACCTGCAGCTTCCTACGGTGGCCGTCAAGACTAACGTCTTGACGGAGGTCCTGCAGCCTGGTGTCTCCTTCTCAGAGCCCTCACTACCTTTCAATGAGGCCTTGAACGATGTTCTACTGAGCACCTGGTCCAAGCCCAGCACAGGGGCTCCTGTGAATAGAACCATTGCCTGCCGCCGCCGCCCTGCACCGGGTGACCCAGCTTTCCTCTCTATCCATCCAACCCCACAGAGCTTGGTGGTCCAAGCCTCCACTTCCCATTGCGCTTTCCCTTCCTCACCCCCAGACAGGGGATCCAAATGGTTGGACAGCTTGTAAGAAGGGAATTTTCTTCCACCGGCCTATTATTGCGGTCGGTAAACACTGCATGGCTCTTGGGCAGTTACTCCCCTTCGCTCTGGGATACAGTTG
Organism: Calotriton arnoldi; assembly: GCA_963921515.1. NCBI lineage: Eukaryota > Metazoa > Chordata > Amphibia > Caudata > Salamandridae > Calotriton > Calotriton arnoldi. The sequence goes on from CAWUFW010011793.1 coordinate 235,597, forward strand.
GGCAAGTACTGCCTGGGCTCTCCTCTCCCAAGCTATTACAGACGGGAGAGATGCAGCGAAGTTTGCCATTCGATATGGCTTAGACACAGCAGACTCTCTAGGCAGAGCGATTTTCTCGGCGGCTGCCGTTAGGTGCCCCACCTGGCTGAGGCTGTCTGGCTTTTCGGGGGATGTCCAAGCTAACCTCATGGACATGCCCTTTGATGGCCCTGTCTCTTTGGAGACCAGGCAGATTGTAGGAGGCTGGCCTAGTATATGGTGCACACTTAAGTGTAGCACCCTGCACTAATCCACAAAACCCTTAGGGTGGTTTAATGGTCTTCGACAACCATAGAAAGCTCTCGAAGTGGTAGCCGTGGAGAGCAGCCTTCAGGCTTAGTCCAGAAGGAGAGTTAAGCAGCTTGTTTTACCGGACCTAATTATGTAGTGCTAGTTAAACAAAAAAAGAACCGCACAATGTAGTTCTGAAAATATGTCTATTTATTACACTACAGTCACAAACACATTGGTATGGCTCCTAGCCGGAGATATCAACACAAATAAACAGTAATACTTCAATTGCAAGAGGTAAGTAAGCATAATACACAGTGGTCTCCAGGGGGAGACCAAACCATATACTGAACAAGTGTAATGTGAACTGCGACCAAAGGCGGAACTTGGACCAGGAGACTCAGAAGAGCTGGGGACACAAGGAACCACCCGAGGTAAGTACCCAGGAAGCCCACTGAGGCTGTGTGCAGAGTGGAAACAGTCGCGTACTCAAAACAAGTCAATGGGAAAGTCGCGGTTGCAGTTTTAAAGAAGAAGCACCCCTCCCAGTGGACCCTGAAGAAACCCTGTGGAAGACAGAAGGTTGGAGAGTCACCCCACCCGTAAATGCCCCAGGAACCGAGATACCTACACCAGGGAAGCTGGGTGCATAGGTGTGAAGTGATGTCGGAAACCGCCGTAGACCACAATGGAGGACTTCAGGTAAGATGCCGCTTGCGAAGAAGGTGAAAGAGTCCGGTTGAATTAAAGGATGGATTATTGAAGAGAAAAACCTGCAAGCATTAGGGACAGTCTATGCCACTCGAAGGTGACCAGGAGGCACCGAAGTGCAATGACCACCGATGACTGAAGGTGCAGGCGTAATGACCGTGACCTTGTTGCTGCAGCTGTGAGGACCAGGCGATGCTGTGGAAGACCAGGGGCTGTTCATGAGCTGTCCCACGTCCGAAGTCGAGAACCAGGGGGTCGGTGTCTGGCAGGAGCTCCAACAAGCCTTGGTAGCAGCAACAGACGTGGTAAACGATAAAGGAGCAACGATGGGACTAGCAAGGTCCAAGGGACTCTCCAAATGCAGGAGCGTCCGAGCAGGCCACGAGCAAGCAAGGGAGCACACTGAAGCCAAAGAAGACCATCACGAGAGCGCACAGGCCGAAGGTACAGGAGTCACAAAAGGACCTCAAGCAGCTCACCAAAGATGCAGACTCACGGCGCAGAGGATGCATTGAGGGCAAAGATCTTGGCAGGAAGAGATGATGTAGGTCAGAGGTTCTTGTTGCCCAAAGATCTCTGGAGTATACACCCAACAAGCCTTGGCAACGGCAAGTCGACACGGTGCACAGGTGTTCTGCTCCAGCGGTTCTGATGAGAGATACTGGCCTCAAACTTGCCAAGAGGACAGGTCGGGCCTCGAGGGAGTTGCAGAACCACCACCTATGCTGCTGAGCCTTTCGAAGTCGGTGGGACATCAGGAGCAGCAGACCAGTCTGCTTTGTTGCGGTGCCTGCAGATGCAGGGGAGTGACTCATACACTCCGGCTCCCCGTCAGACCCTTTCCCGCACCACATCTTCAACAAAGCCAGCAGCTCCATCGCACCCCACCTGTGCAACATCATCAATCTCTCCTTCGAGACCGCGACCTTCCCAGAGAGCTGGAAACACGCAGAGATCAACGCCCTACTCAAAAAACCCAAGGCGGACCCGAGAGACCTCAAGAACTTCCGGCCCATCTCTCTGCTTCCGTTCCCAGCCAAGGTCATCGAGAAGATCGTCAACAAACAGCTAACCCAATACCTCGAAGAAAACAGCATCCTGGACCCATCCCAATCAGGGTTCCGCAGCAACCACAGCACTGAGACTGCCCTCATCGCCGCCACCGACGACATCAGGATCCTGCTGGACAATGGTGAGACCGCAGCCCTCATCCTGCTGGACCTCTCCGCCGCCTCTACGCGCACGCCTCCACGACGCAGGGATCCGAGACAAGGCCCTGGAATGGACCACCTCCTTCCTCGACGGCAGAACCCAGAGAGTCCGCCTCCCACCTTTCCGATCCGAAGCCTCCGAGATCATCTGCGGCGTACCCCAGGGATCGTCCCTCAGCCCAACACTGTTCAACATCTACATGGCCCCGCTCGCACGCATCGCCAGACAACACGACCTCAACATTATCTCCTATGCCGACGACACTCAACTGATCCTCTCCCTCACCAAGGACCCCCTCGCCGCCAAAGCCAATCTCCATGAAGGAATGAAGGCCGTCGCCGATTGGATGAAGATCAGCTGACTAAAGCTGAACACGGACAAAACGGAGGTCCTCATCCTCGGCTCCAACCCCTCAGCCTGGGACGACTCCTGGTGGCCAACGACGCTGGGAGCAGCCCCGACACCCACCGACCACGCACGCAACCTGGGAGTCATCCTCGACTCAACGCTCTCCATGGCCAAGCAAGTCAACGCAGTCTCCTCCTCCTGCTTCAACACCCTCTGCATGCTTCACAAGATCTACAGGTGGATCCCGACAGACACAAGAAGAACAGTCACCCAGGCCCTCGTCAGTAGCAGACTGGACTATGGGAACGCCCTCTACGCGGGAGCCCCGGCCAAGCTCATCAAGCGACTGCAACGCATACAAAAAGCCTCCGCACGCCTGATCCTCGACGTACCACGCCACAGCCACATCACCCCCACTTGAGGAACCTGCACTGGCTCCCCGTCGACAGGAGGATCACCTTCAAACTCCTCATCCACGCACACAAGGCACTCCACAAAACTGGCCCAGCCTACCTCAACAGACGACTCTTCTTCTACGTCCCCAACCGCCAGCTCTGCTCCGCCGACCTCTCCCTCGCCACCGTCCCTCGCATTCGAAGAACAACCACCGGCGGCAGATCCTTCTCACACCTCGCCGCCAAGACCTGGAACACCCTTCCACTAAGCCTACGACAGACCCAAGACCTGCTGACCTTCAGGAGGCTACTCAAGACCTGGTTGTTCGACCAGTAGCAGCACCCCCCCTCCCCCCTTCCCTCTCCCCAGCGCCTTGAGACCCTCGCGGGTAAGTAGTGCGCTCTACAAATTCTGTGATTGATTGATTGATTCACTGCAAGGGAGATTACTTCGGGTGTCTTTGATGCCCACAGGCCTGGAGAGGAACCCGGAAGAAGCACAGACAACGAAGAAGACTTGCAGAACAGCGAGACCAGGAGCAGCAGGAATCTTCCTTGGTGCAGTCTCGGTACCAAGCAAAGTCCAGCGAAGTCAAGGTGCCCAGATGATCGGAGTTGAAGTGGTTTCGGGTTTAAATCTTGTGCCACAACGAATCTGAAGAGCCACCCACAGGTAAGCCCTTTAAGTACCGTAGGGAAAGTGTTGGAACGATTCCGGGGTCCCTCCCAGAGGAGGGGCTGGACATAGGGGAGGATATTCCCATGTCCTTTGTCCAGTTTCGCGCCAGAGCGTAAGGCAGGGCTCCCTGAACTGGCTCAAACTGAAGTATGCAAGGAGGGCACCAAATGTGCCCTTCAAAGCAGTTTGGTGGCGCTGGCAAGCGCCCCCACCCCAGCCCAATACACTGAAGTCCTGTCTGGGAGGTGGTCACACATCCCTGTGACAGGAAACCTTTCGTTCTGCCTTCCCCTGCTAGCTCAGCAGCAGGAGGACAGACACGTGTCTGTTGTCTGCAGCAGCATTAGCTTGCTGTTAGACCCTGAAAGGTTGGTACCAGGAATATGGGGGGGCACCCTAGGGGAGCCCCCCAGTACATGGGATCCTACATCCAACACTGGAATCGGTGTTGGGATAGGATTCCAACATGTTTGATATTAAACACGACTGGTTTCGGTACAGCCCATATATAGTTAGACATCTCATAAATGACTTGATGTCCTCCATATGTATTAAATGGCTGACCGTACTTGCAAAGCCTGGAGACTCGACTCCGGGGACTGTAGGGGTGTCCTGCTCATCCAGGGGCACCCTCACACTTATAACCAAGCACCCTTCCCTCAGGACTGAAGAGCCTGCTATAGGGGTTACTTATAGGTTTCAAGTGTAGTGACCTCGGATATAAGGAAACTTATATCTGCGGTGAGAGGTGCAAACACGAGCTCACACAGGCTGCAATGGGGGACCTCCTTGTGGTGTTGGGCCACTCGGGCCGTGGGTGTCTGGTGCAGAGTGGTGCAGAATCTTGGAGTCACTTGAATCCGAATTCTGGTCTTGAAGTCTCTGCTTGAGCAAATCCGGTGCTCATGGGAGACAGTCTGTAAGGTAAGTGCATGGCAGGTCCTCCGGGCTCTGGGGGGAGGGGGTGCTGCTGGATGCTGGACACGCTGGTTTCTTCGTTGTAGGCAGGTCGGAGTCAGGACAGGCCGGTAGGGCTGGGGCCAAAGCAGTAGGTGTCCTCTTCTTCCTGGGTCAGCATGGCTCTTCGGTCCTCCATTGTTCCTCGAATCTGAGGAGGCAAGGTTTAGGGTTGCCCCTAAATACTAGATTTAGGGGCATTTAAAGGGGTGTGTAGGTCGGGACCAGTGAGTCCCTTCCTTTGGGTGGGTAAACCCCCTATTATGCCACCCTCCAGTGGGTGGGGGCATGAGCCTCTCCCCAATTCAAGATGGAGGGGACTGAGATGTGTGCTTCACTGCGCTTATCCCACCTGAGGGGTGGGGGTTGGCAAAGGTGGGCATACCTCTCTTCCCATCTTGTTTTTCACACCGATTCTCCCGCCCAAAGTGGGGGGCAGAACCACTGGTAGCCAGTTGCAGGGGGCGGCAAAAGGCAGGGACACCTTCCAAAGGTGGCAGGCCTTTGAAGCTTTCCCTCCGTGGACCCAGCCCATCCTGGGGGAGGAGGCATGACACATCTGCCCAGGATGGACTTTGTCTCTGGACCCAAAGAGCGGAGGCTCTCTACCCAGGGGTCCAGAAACCTGTTTGATGGTGGTAAATGGCCGGCAGCCATTCAGGAGCCACACCAGGGCTGGTAATTATTTTTTTTAGGGGTCATCTCTAAGATGTCCTCTGAGTGCATTTTACATTAAATCTAACACTGGCATCAGTGTGGGTTTGATGTGCTGAGAAGTTTGCTACCAAACTTCCCAGGCTTTAGTAAAGCCATTTTGCAGCTGTGGAGTTCGTAATGACCAACTCCCAGATACTCTTTATGGCTTTACTACACTTACAATGTCTAAGAATAGACTTAGACACTGGAGGGGTACAGTGCGCATGCCACTGTACCCTCACTAGAGTGCTAGTGCACGCTGCTATAGGGGTGACTTAACTAGGCCTCAGGCAGTGGGTTGTGGACTCTTACTTTTCTGTGCACCAAAACACGCAGCCTGCAACGGTAGTGTGTGGGTGTTAAGGTGCAGGGCCTCTAAGGGTGGCACAATAGGTGCTGCAGCCCTTGGAGCCCTTCCCTGGCCATGGTACCTTTTACAAGGGGCTTACCTGTGGCCAGGGATGTGCCCATTGTGGGTACAAAGGTACAGGTTTGGTAAAGAATACAGGCCCTGGGAACCTGATTGGCAGGGACCCAGGGCACATCAGGTCAGGTTGCATCAGATGTCGGGCACAAAGTGGGGGGGGGTAACCATGCAAAAAGGGGCACTTTCCTACAAGGGACTTAGAAGGGTACACCAGTAGGCACTTGAAAAGGTACCAAAGTACCACTGTCAAATTTAGAGAAAAAGCACAGTGACTGGGTTCCTGATTAGCAGGATTCCAGTCATACTAATCATAAACAGAATAACACCAGAAAAAAGCGGGGGTAACCATGAAAGCAGATCCTACTTTCCTACATAGATGCAGTGAATGAGCGCTTCAAGGACTTGTGGGCTACAGCAAAGTCCCTGGGTCTCTCCACCTCATCCCGGGTTGTCTGCTTTTCGCCCCTTTCGTTGCTACGGAAGGTGCTTCCAACTGCACCAACTGTATTCCAGCCAGAGGACCCCGCTAGTCTAGCAACCTCTGCGGGCCGTGGATGTGGTTCACCTCGACCCCACGGTCAGGAGGCCAGAAGTCAGGTCAAGCCACATCCCCCTCCTCCACTTCAAAACCTTCCTAGTCCGATCCCTCCGGATCATGGATGTCCAGTTGGTGGCAGGATACGCCATCACCTCCACCAGTGGCAAGATATCACCTCGGACAGGTGGGTGCTGCAAAAAGTCAGAAGGGCCTACCCCACCCCCCCCCTTTCAAGACTACCCCTTCCTCCATGCCTCCAACTTGCGATCGGCTGATGGAGGATTGCCTTGCCTTACTCCGCGAGGAAGTCGAGGCTGTCTAGACCAAGGGAGCTATAGGGAGGGTTACCGGGCCAGAAAGAGGCTGTGGTTGCCATTCCAACTATTTTCTGGTTCCAAAGAAGGACGGAGGCCTTCGGCCTATCCTAGACCACAGAGCCCTCAACTACTTGCTCAAAAAGGAAAAGTTCATGATGCTCACCCTTGCTCAGGTCCTGTCTGCCCGACACCCGGGAGACTGGATGATGGCATTTGATTTGCAGGACGCCTATTTCCACATTTCCGTTCTGCCAGCCCATCGTCGCTATCTGCGGTTCACGGTGGGCCTCGAGCACTTTCAGTTTACCATGCTGCCCTTCGGCCTCACCAGTGCCCTCGGTGTTCATCAAGTTGATGGCGGTGGTCGCAGCCCATCTGCAGAGATCAGGGGTCCTAGTCTTCCCCTATCTCGAAGACTGGTTGTTGAAGGAGGGCTTGTCCTAAGCAGTCTCCCACCTCCAGACTATTGTGAACCTCCTGCATTCACTGGAGTTCACTATCAACGTTCCGAAGTCACACCTGACTCCCTCTCAGAAGCTCCCTTTCATCGGAGAAGTTCTGGACACGGTGCAGTTTAGGGCTTATCCTCCAGAGCGGCGAGTCCTGGATATTCAGACTGTGATACCGATGTTTCAGCCTCTGTCCTGGATTTCAATGAGAATTACTCTGAGGCTGTTGGGCCTCATGAACCCCTGCATCCTGCTAGTGGACCATGCCAGATGGTACACGCTGTTTCTGCAGTGGAACCTGAAGTTCCAATGGGCACAGCATCAGGAAAATCTCACCGACCTAGTTCAGATACCGCAGGGAACCGTGAACGACCTGCGGTGGTGGTGGACAAACCGCGATTGGAGTCAGCAGCAGACCCCTCTCTCTTAATCACCCAGATCTCACGGTAGTGACGGATGCGTCCCTTCTGGGATGGGACGGCCATCTGGGAGAGGTGGAGATCCGAGGAATCTGGTCTCCCGCGGAAGCGAGGCTCCATATCAACTTGTTGGAGCTTCGTGCGATCCGGTTGGCACTGAAAGCCTTTTTACCATCCCTCAAAGGAAGACTAGTTCAGGTGTTCACAGACAACACTACCACCTTGTGCAACAGGCAGGGCAGGGTGAGGTCGTGGACCCATTGTCAAGAGACCCTGCGTCTCTGGACTTGGTTGGAACAACAGGGCATTTCCCTGGTGGTTGAACATCTGGCCGGTTCTCTGAATGCCAGATCGGTCCAACTCAGCTGCTGGTACCTTGCGGATCACGAGTGGCGTCTCCATCCGAAGGTTGTGCAACGTCTTTTTCAGCAGTGGGTAGAGCCTTGGTTAGATCAATTAGCCTCCGAAGAGAAAGCACAATGTCAGCAGTTTTGCGCGTTGGATTTTCCAAGGCGGCTCTCACTTGGCGACAATTTTTTCGCAAGTGGAACACAGGCCTTCTGTATGCCTTTCCGTCCATACCATTCTTGCCCAGAGTTCTCAAGAAGATTAGGAGCGACCGGGCCCAAGTCATTCTTGTGGCTCCGGACTGGGCATGGAGATTCTGATATCCCGAGCTTCTGCAAATGAGCATCGATCCTCCGGTCAGGCTGCCCTTTCGGTAGGATCTTCTGTCGCAGCAGCAGGGGCGTGTCCTCCATCGAACCTGTCCACTCTCTGTCTCCTTGCATGGCGATTGAGCGGCGACAGTTGACAGCTTTTGACTTTCCTGCTGAAGTCTGTGAGGTTATTCTGGCAGCCAGGCGTCCCTCCACGAAGTCCGTATACGCCTGCCAATGGCAAACGTTTTGTAAATACTTTACAGAACAGCCTGTTGACCGTTTGCCTCCCTATCAGATGTTCTTCTTTTCATTCTTTCCTTGGTCCAGCAGGGCTCTGCTCACGGCACTCTGAAGGGCTACCTTTCGGCCCTGTCTGCATTTCTCCGGCAGAGAGATGAGCCATCACTTTTCAAGTTTCGTCTTGTACAGAGATTTTTGAAGGGGCTTACTCAACTGTTTCCCCCTTCTCCTTTTATTATGCACCAATGGGACCTTAGTTTGGTCCTTACCTTTTTGATGTGTGCACCGTTTGAACCTCAGCACAATTATCCCCTCCGGCTGCTCACTATCAAAACAGCCTTTTTAGTGGCAATAACATCTGCCAGAAAGGAGAGCGAACTGCAGGCACTTACCTGACCTTCTTTCTGGACAAAGTAGTGCTCCTCACTAGGGCATCTTTTCTGCCTAAAGTGGTAACAACTTTCCATCTGGCTCAATCGGTTACTCTGCTTACCTTCTATGCACCTCCGCATCCTTCCAAGGAAGAGGAGTGTCTCCACCGTCTGGACCCAAAAAGAGCGTTATCGTTCTTCCTTGATCGCACTAAAGAGTTCTGAGTGGATGACCAACTCTTCATAGGGTATGTTGGAGCAAAGACGGGGCGAGCAGTTCAGAAGAGGACCATTTCACGATGTATCATCCTTTGCATTAAAATATGTTATGCCTTGGCGAAGAAACAGCCTCCTGAAGGCCTTAGGGCCCATTCCACCAGAGCGAAGGCAACCACCACTGCTCTTCAGTTTGGTGTCCCGGTTACTGACGTCTGCCAAGCAGCCATGTGAGCATCTCTGCACACGTTTGCCATTCACTACTGCCTGGATTCTCGGGTCCGCAGGGAAGTCCTCTTTGGCTGCTCTGTCTTGTAGGATATCTTAGTCTAAAACCTTTCCGCAGTCCCTCCGGGTTTGGTATTGCATGGGTATCCGTTGAAAGGTACTGAATCTGCGGCTAGATGTCTCTATCAGATGGACAAGTACTTACCTTCGGTAATGCCTTATCTGGTAGAAACATGATCTTGCCGCAGATTACTTACAGACCCACCTATCCCCCCTGCACTGCAGATTGCTTTAGCGGGGCTGTTTCCCCAGGTCCTAGTTTTTTTTTACACCCCGGTCAGTCACTTCATGGCTCCGCTTCTGGCGTGGAAAGTCGTGAAAAGTACTGATGTCAGCGCGCCGCCTATGTAGATGACGCGGACGTCACGACGACGATGAACCCGACACCTACGACGTCACGCAGAGTTGACTGGCGCCACTTATCGGTGCGCAGTGGTATGTTTCTAGCCTGACGCCTGGAAGTTAAAAGATAAGGAATCTGCTGCTAGATCTACCATATAAGGCATTACCGAAGGTAAGTAACTTGTCCTACATGATCTCTCTTGTCTCATTACTTTGTATACTTTATTTATTTGTGACACCGTACTGCCTCCCTTTTTGTTTATTCCTCGCCTGACGTGTTGAAACCATGAACACTTGTAGAAATCCCTTACATACTGTAGGAACTGTATTTTGTTTTGAAACGTTTGGGCCAGTGCTTACCTTATATTATTGTTGATCCTAACTGTGGATTTTTGTCATTTTTTTTCTTTCAATTACTATACTATTTAGGCTGATTTGGAAGTCAGTCATGCTATTTCATTTGTACTCCCTGCCGTGTAATTTCTTTGAGACAGACCTCATATTCCCTGTTTTTAATCCTTATTGTGGACAGACTTGGTCTCTTATCTGTTCTGAACAGGTAAATCCTATTTGGAATTCCAGGTAAAGAAAGCTTGAGACGTTGGTGTTTCCTTTAGCGTGACGAAATGTAAAAATAGGAATTGGTTATGAATAAAATGTCATTGGAGTCAGCGGCGGACTTATAGTATAAATATAGCTGATTAAAAACATTAAATGAAGACAGTTTTGCATTGTATTCCCAATAACCGCTTGGAATTCTAAAAAACAAAACAAAAAAAGGAAAATAATACTGTTGTGGAAGAGGCATTTAAATTCCTTTGATTCTCTCACCATTGTCCTGTTATGTTTGTCAGCTTTTTATGTGAGGGACCCTTTGTTTGCTCTTGATGGCTCATTTTGTTATGCGTATGTACAACATCTTTGACTGATTACCAATAGTGTCCTCAGCCTACATTTCAGTTTGGAATCCGACATCCAAGTATGTTTTTCCCAGAGACTTTATTTTGAGGATTCTGCTGTGGTAGCAGTGCAGTTTATTTTGAATTTGTTGCACTTTCAGTTAAGATGTCGATTTGTTTGGGTGGATGGTAGAGATTACAGCCCATGCTATTTATTCTCAACTTGGTGCGCATATAATGAATTTTCTTTCACAGACCATGAATGCATGCCATAGGTAATGAAAATTGCACTGCAAAGACCTATTTTGACATGTCCGTTACCTGCATATTTATTTCAGATGATGTAGCTAGTATTTGTTTACTCTTTTTAGATTTAAGCAATGTTCGTGAGGATGCAGTACAACTTTCCTGGTGGCTCATTCATGAATACTTTTTTTTGTCTGCAGATATGAGTGCATGACCATTAGACCTTGTTCTGTGCCATTTTCCTATGGACGAATAAAAGTTACTGAAGTGTATTGTTAGATATTTTCTTTATTCATTGTTTGTCTTTTTTATTTTAGTGGACTTATCATTCCTGAAAAAGATAATAATGAAACTGTGCCAGAAGTTGCTGCCACTTCCGGTTATGCATTGCTTCATTTTTTCAGTGATGCTGCCTACAATCTCACAGGATTTAACATCAGTTACAAGTAAGTAATGAGTGTTCTGCAGATGCTTCAGATCTTGGAGACTATAAATCGGTCTACCTAATTTTGAGAGACCATTCGAGAAAACTTGGCAAAATGTAACATGCTGTTATATTTTTTGTTGATTATCAAAGCAAGAAAGTGTTGTGAGAATTCATTTTCACTATGGCCATGTGAAGTATTGCCGGACACGTGCTTGCTTGCATGATTTTATTAGGCAATTTGGTATTTTGTCATTCTATAGATTCACTGTTTTGTAACCATTGTTGGTAACCTTGGTTCTTGTGCTCCAGTAAAGGCAATGAAAGAACCTGTAATGCAAACGGATAAAATTTCAACATAATAGTATTCAGTTCATTACCATCATTCCATGCAATTATCGTTGTGGGATTAGTTTGGGGTCATATTTGCTGAGATATCCAGGAATGCTAGATTCAGTAGAGCTGTGATTCAAGCGGAGTCAAATTCTAAACTATTCGTATTGCACATAACATCCTGTATAGACGTGCATCTGTTTTAAGATTGGCCTCTCACAACCATCTCTTTCTGATCCTGGCGAAATAAAAATCATTCAGTGCATGGCCTCTTCAATCTATAGTCTAATTACTTTGAAAATTCTTACTCCTGTTTCCTGAGCTCTTTTGTTAAGGTAGTAGCTGTCAGCGGGAGCTTTGAGAATTGCTTTCAGTGTATATTATGAGAACTGCTGAGACCAGTACAGGATTATTCACCGAAACTATTTAGTGTGTGGAAGTTGCTTTTGTGTTTTCAATTTGTATTTGTTTTACTGTCCTGCCTGCCACCATTTTACTATAGCTGCAGAGCTTCAAGTGAGTATTATCTGAACCAAAAAAGGGTGTCTCAGACTAGCCTGCCATTAAGTGATGACTTTGCTTCTGCAGGTTTATGGTTTTGCTATGAGCAGCAGCTGTAATAGTATACATATCTAATGTTGTGTGCTCTTCAGTTTTCTGAGATGATTGACTGATCCTTAGAATAATCTGCGAGCAAAAACTGTCATTCTGAGGCTCAATTACTGCAATAAATAATCATAGCACTTTGAAACTTTTAGATCTTGCAACACTCACAGCTTAGTTCATCTTATTCCCATTTTACGATCACTTGCATAAGCTTGTTGTTTTTTCTCTAGTCGAGGAAGCAACTTCTTGTGACTCGAATGTTCAATCTGCTTTAAAAGGATCTGTGATCTTGGGTGAAAATCTTTTGTATTTATTTTCGCAAATTCTTATAAACCTAGCTGGCAGTAGCAAAAGGGCAGTGTCTGCTTTGAACATTTGCCCACTTTCTATTTTCATGTACATTGCTTAGCATTAGTCTGTAGAAAAGGACCTTTAATTAGGAAGTGACGGAAACCTTAGCAATCCCTCTATTGGAAAAAGGTTTGATTCGTAGTTGAACCGACCAAATTTAAGCCTGTTTCTCATTTATTTTACCTGTTTGACATCCTCCAAAGTGTAGTGGTAACAAACAAAGAATTATATCAAAGCAAGTCTCTAAACTGATATGTTTAATTGAAATTAATTTTCTGCTTTGATTTCAGCATAAACACCTGCCCCAATAATTGCTCTGGACATGGAGAGTGCAGGTTAACCAACAGCACTACCATTGTTGAATGTGAATGCTCAGAACACTGGAAAGGAGAATCTTGTGATATTCCATTTTGCACAGATTACTGTGGTGAACCTGAACGAGGTTTCTGCAACGGCACAAAAGGGTGTTTGTGTAATGCAGACTGGCAAGGTAAGTTTATTATGCACACCAAAGGAATGTTCTTTCTCCAGTATTGGATCTTTCATAGATTCACATACTGATTCATCACCTCTGTCGAGCTGGGAGTGTCATGGTAAGCATAGTGAGCAGTACAATGTTAAACCTACACAGAATAGCTTTAACAGAGTCACTAGAGTAGCCTATTCACATCATTAAAAAGATCCAGAACTCTGCCATTCAGAGCAAAGCACAGCATTCACCTCTATTGAACCAGGACACCATACTTCTACCACACATTGTGTGTGAAGGGAGTCCCCTTGAGCTCTGGTCAGTCAATCATGTATTTGGTAATTTATATATTTATCTCAACCTTTCCAAAGAATTTAACTATTTACTAAGCTTAAAAATCATCAGACTGTGCCTAAAGCTTCCAAGATCTGCATGTGGAAACTGTGTGGAGAAAAAGTCTCCAATCTGAGGACCCACACAAAGAATGTGTATATGGCCTACATCCAACACATAAGGAAAAGGACTGTAAAAGATTTAGAACATTTTGTACCCAAATGCTGAAGGACAGAGGCGAGGCTGCTATTTTGGCTCCAGAAGTTAAAAGAGGAGGATGTCCAGTCTTCCAGGAAGGAAGGGGAAAAGCTCTTCTAAATCTCTTTAAAATGTCATAAACGAGCCCATCCTTCAAAGGCAGAATCTGAAGACCAAACCACCTAAAAAATAGTCTTCAAAAAACCCACATGAGAAGAAAGCCCATCCTCTGAAGTGATAGTTCTAACCTCAGCTGTGCCATGAAGTTCCAGAAAGAAAAAGCTGGCTTTGGCGTTTTCAAAACACTCCTCATCTTTACCATCAAGAAAAACTTCATAGATATCACCACCAATGAGGAAGAAACCATCGCAGACGACCTCTCCATTGGCCACAACAGTCAATGAGAGCCTGTCGATGACCTCATCGACAATGCACATGTCTGATAACGAGGACACCGTCTGCAACTAGAATACTGTTGCTGAGAACACCATTGATGACTGCTTCAGACACCATACCCATACCTACATTTTCAAAGGCCATGCCAACCTGCACACGGACAGTGACAGCACCATAGACAATGACCACACTGACGAGAGGAACAGAAATACCCTCAACACGAAAAAGTACAAAAATAACCCTGACTTACGATAAGAGTTTTCCAAAGATTTTAATGCCTGAACACCCTTCCCCAAGGAAGGTGCCACCTTATCCACCACTGCGTCCACTCGGGCGCAGAAGCCATTTTGGACCAGCTGAAGGTGAAATGACAGGATCCAGAAGAATATTATGGGGAGCCTGTGTCTCCATCAGATCAAAGGCAGGTGGTGACTCCAGACTCTGTGCACTTTATCTGTCCTTTGTTCAACTTCAGGATAATGAAGGTGATGCTGGATGGTACTAGGGTTTAGACCAGTGATTCTCAAACTTTTTAGAACCATAACCCAATTTTTAGAACGACAGACATGAGACAATCATTTTTGTTTTTTAACTGTAACTAAAGCATCATGTGGTAGTGCTCTGTAATTTACAGACAGCACATTCCTTTGAAAATGCCTCTACATTAGCACAGACATACAGTTTTACTGATAAAACGATATTGCACACATGGTAATGTGTGGAAATTGTGTTTCAATGAGTTCATCATTTGTGCATCACCACATAAATTATCTTAACTTGTTTTGTTCCTATTAACATCTTTGTTTCCATCACACTTCAGAGTTTAAAAAAAATGTGCTTCATATTTACTTTCCTAACTGCTGAATGTCTACAGTTTTACAGGATTTACATTGTGTAGTGTTTTACAAAAAATGACAGCCTTTCCTTTCACACTCCAAGATTGTTACATAATTCAGTTTACTTTTCTTTTTCTTACTGCTAAGTGAGAGAAGTTTGTAAACACCAATCCCTGTGTTAAAAATAAAATAAAAAAATAAGCAGCAATTTATCAGAAGACATAGCATGGCATTTGACCTCCGTCTTTGAAGTGCTGCAAACGTGACAAGATAAATACAGAATCTAAAGGGATCTTTATTTATTGCTTGGACTTTCGTGACCCACCACAAATCGGTTTGCGACCGACCGTATGGGAAACACTAATTTAGACACCTCTGAATACGCAATGGACTAGTTGATGCAGGTGCCTTTGGCTTTGGTCAAGGATCTACGTCTCATACAATTGGACTGCTCTACACCCTTTCCTGATCCTCCTGCTTCTCACTACAAAATAAAATCCTCTGAAACCTACAACACTGGCACGTTCCAGACCAAAAAGTTGACCAACCGCACGCTGCACAGCAGTGCATTTTCCACCTACAAGCAGTCCAAAAGCTCCATCTTTGCATCATTCACCTTTGATGCCACAGTTTATTTAGCCACAAGGACCTGATACAGATGACAGACAGAAAGAAGGGCTTTTGATAAATACTCCTCGAAATTCAGGTCTAGAATGGGGCGACTATGTAGCTTCTACACAAGGAGTTGTCACTCTTGCAAAATCTCCACATGGTGATATTGGTGCATTTCACAAGATTTGAATTGCCATGGACAGTTAAGGAAAACTATTGTTTTCTTTAGGATTTTAAAGAACCTGCCTGGAAAAATATTAGGTTGATTCCTGTAATTGACCACATTTGGGCGGAAGGATTCAAAATAATGAAAAAAAACGCAGTAATTCCACGCTTAGACAAGAAACACCAGGCACCAGAAAACACTCCTACTTGTCTAATTGACCATCACAGGGCAGACTCGGGTGTCTTGCAGGTTGCTCAAAGGTGTTCCAGAAATCTAACTTCAGCATGAGCTGTAGCGCCATGCAGAGAAGGCTGGAGACTTCAGAACATTAGAAACATTAAAAAACGATTTTCATCCACACCGGCCACCTCCATCTTAAGCGATTCTCGCTAGATATGACAGACAAATGTAGTCAGTCAAAGGGCCATACCTAGAACATTTACCAGACAATAGAAAAGCTAAGGTAAAATCTATTTTATAGGAAGTAGAGAAAAATCTCTTAATCAATAAATGACATTGCTATGGACATCACTTCTACCAGATTAAGACAACTTGCTGAAGCAGCAGTGTTGCGAAGATGAGGTTGGCTGTGACTAGTGTTTTGGACCTAAAGTGAAAAGCAAGATATTAGAAATGCCACATGATGGCAAAGAATTATTTGGCTGTCATGACGATGAGACCCTGTTAAATCAGACACAGAAACAGCTAGATCTCTTGTGTTGCTCCTACAAAGACTCCTGCCGTCCTTTCAAGGAGTCGTGGAAGCATCATACTTTCCTACAGAAGAGGCTATCAGCCCTATAGATACCACTAATTTATTACCCCCTCAAATTCCATATCGCCAGCTCTATTACAAACCGTTCAAGGCTCCACCATCTACCTCCTACGAAAAACAACAACTCTCACAAGGAATCTGTAAGCCAATCCCAAAACGACAGAGCGAAGAGGTTGTGACACATTTGTGACGGTCACAATACACCACAATGGACCTGTAGGTGGAAACCTCTCTTTCCATTCCAACAATTGGGTCAACGTTACAGAATACCACTGGGTGTTAGATCTTATAAAATACAGCCACATGCAAGATTTTGTGCAAAAGCCTCCAACGACACCACTGCATAGGATGAACCAACTACATCTATTACGAAAGGAAATGTACATCATGTTAAAAAAAGGGGTCAACAGAGTTGGTCCCAAATATGCAAAGTCATTTTGGCATTTCTCCATTTTTCCTAATAAGGAAAATATTGGGCAAGTGTAGAACTATATTGGGTCTTTGAAAGCTCAAAAATATCTGTAAAGGCAAAGAATCCGCTTGGTATTGTTGCAGGAGGTTATACAACTTTTACAAGACAAGGAATATATGACATATTTGGACCTACAGGCCGCATACTTTCATATTCCTATTTACCCCTCTCATCAGAAATTCTTGAGGTTATATGTTGACGATTGCCATTATCAATTCTAAGTCCTCCCTTTCGATCGCAGATCTGCTCCAAGCATTTTATGAAATGCATTGCACAAGTAGCTGCTTATTTCAGGAGACTGAGTCTTCTGGTATTCACCTATTTAGACAATTGGCAAGTCAAGACAAACATTTTAAAAACCGCTACGGAATCTGACCGGCTGTCTGTAGCTGTTAAATCTTGGACTTTAGATACATGGACAAACAAAGCTTTCCTGATCAAAGAAAGTGTCTTGACTTGCATCCCTGGTAATAAGCTTACAAAAAGAAAACACAACACTGTGAATTTTCAAGTCCTTTTTAGGAATGATATCACCCTTCATCACTGTGATTCCACACTGCTGCTTTCACATGAGGGTATTTCAAGAAGCATTAGATAAACAGTTGTTAAAAAACAGGTACATTCGACTTCCCAATGCAAGTAACTTCTCAGAGTAAACAAGCCCTCATCTGGTGGCTTCAGCGAAGGAACACCATGGTCTGGTTGTATTTCCTCCAGAAAGAAGCTCATTGTTTTGTGACAAAGTCAATCAGGGTACATTTAGCCACTATTTCTCACTTCAAGAGACCATGGAACCAACAATCGCTTTGGTCAAACAGACTTAAAAAGGAGTTTCATAAATGCCTTTTCAGGATCTTCCAACCAAAAATGCAGCCTCCTCCCTCATGGCAGGTCAATGTTGTTTTAGCTTGACTAATAAAAACTCCATTCGAGGCAGTACATAGGGCGAAATTAAAGTACATATCCTTGAAGGTAGCCCTACATTTATCCCCAACATCAGCTAGAATAGTCCATAAGATTCAGTTTGTGAAAAATGGTCGTCCTGAGGACTAATCCGGATTTCATACCAAAAGTGCACTCCGAATTTTTTATCTGAATTAACAGACTATTACAGCAGAGAAAGCACTTCATACTTTGGATTTTAAAAGATATTTGAAATTTTACATTGAAAAACAAAACAAATCAGGAAATCTGACTAATTACCGTAGCATATGGTCACCCATTGTCAAAGCAGAGTAAATCTCACTGGGTGTCTTCGGCAACAGTGTCCTGTCAGAAGGAAGCAGGCCATCCATTACAAGGGACTATGAAAACCTATTCCACAAGGACTGTATCTGTCTGCTGCACGGTGTCGCTATGTCCATTGTTTACATATGCATGGCAGCCATATGGAAAAGGAGGTACACGTTTTCGCAACACTACTGCCTAGATTAACATCACAGAGGGATACAATAAGGTATGTTTGCTTAGCCTCCGTCACCTTCCTACCACTAAATAATATTTCATTTATGTTTACAGCTTCTGCTTCAAGTATGTGAATCTATGAAAGATCCAATACTGGAGAAGAAAAAAGTTACTTACTTGTAACTGAAGTTCTCCAGCATTGATGTCTTTCATATATTCACATGCGACCTATCCTCCTCCCCAACTCTGATACACTTTTGTACAAAGATCACTTCAACAGTTGTGCTACCAAATCTTAACTATGGTGACCTCAGTGAGGAGAGGTTAAATACTGTACTTTGCTCTGATTGGCTGTGTTTCGGATCTTTTATAATAATGTGAATAGGCTACTGCTGTGACTATATTAATGGTATTTTGTGTACGTTTAACATTGTACTGCTCACTAGATTTACTGTGGTACTCCCAGCTCGACAATGGAGATGATTCAAGCATGTGAATCAATGAACGTTGCCAATACTGGAGAACTTGAGCTACAGGTAAGTAATATTTTTCTTAACAAACATCTGTCTGCATTACATCTTTGTCTGCTTAGCCTGTTAATTATCAGTGCTCAATTCAGTAAATATTCCTTTATTAGCATTCCAAGCCAAGGTATTCAGCATCCCAGATCTTCTGCGTTGGGCAGAGAGGAGCCTCCATTTTGATGTGATTCTGCAAGGTCAACTTCCAGAAAGAGGGCTGGGGTTCTATCCAACTACTTCTTGTAAGGAAGAAGAGCAGAGGACTTCCCCTTTTCAGGTTATATTTGATCTAGGCTGATTCCTTGTTCCTGGGAATTGCCAATGCGGAAAAGTACTGGCTGTCTACAGAACTTTCACGTAACTGTCCTAAGGAAGTGTTTTACGGTGTGTGAAGAAAACAGTGCCACAAAAAAAGCAGTCGCTTGCATCCTCCATTATTCCCCTCTGGTATTTACCAATAACCTCGTCCCGATGGCAGTCTTTCTCTAGCAGCAGAATCTCCACTACTGCCAGGAAGATTCTCATCCAATGAGTGTCAAGGGATGAACAAAGAGTTTAGACTTACGTTGATACCACACTGTACATTCTTGGGTTCTCAGTCCCCAAATTGTCCTTGGCACTGTTCATTATGGCAATTTTGGATTCCAGCCAGGTAAAGACCATCAGCCAAACAGTGGATAAGGCACTCTTTTGAACCAGGTGTCTGACAGTTCTAGTACTTCCAGTGTCTTTTGGGACTATAAGCATCCTCCATGGTAGCCAGGCCAAGTTTTTCAAGCATTTCTTGCATCTCAGTATGAAGGAACTTTGGGAGCAACTGCTCAGTGGTCCATGGTGGGCTCCCCTTTTGCCTGCCCCACCTGCTACTAAAGGTTATCACCGACTGTGTATATCCGTGCATAGGTGAGGAAGGCATATAAGTGCCTTGTGTACCAGGACGGATTCATCCTTTCATGCACAGCTGTTTGAGATGAAGACCTTATTCTGCCACTGAAATGTTTTATATTTTTGGTGCGATTCATAGTGATGATTGTTGGTGTGATTCATAGTGGTGTTTATTGACAGTAATAATACAAAAGTTATGTATTAAATGATGACGTAAAGGGGCATGGTCTCCACAGCGGTCCGTTCTGGCAGTGGCTTTGGGTCAATAGGCTTTACTTGACAGCTAGTGTCCTAAATTGTGGGGCAAGCCTAAAGTGACTCCATGAGTGGTAAATCCTCCAGGAAGTAATCTGTACTCCCTCCACTTCACTCTGAATCTTCGAGGCCTGCACCATCCACCCATAGGTCTATTTGCCACTCTGTCAAGAACAAAATGCTGTTGGTTTGCCTCTTGGATAGGCAGTGGGATTGTACGGTAGGGGAATGGCCAGCTGCAATGGTTTGGGGGTTCTTGTGTGCCTTCCTTCGGATGCCTCCTGGTGTACTAGCTGATCAGGGAGATCAGTCGTCTATCATACTTTGGCGCTAGATTGAAATTGCATTGTCTTTTTCTTGGAACTTGAATCCTTTCTATCAGAAAAGCCACAGTTGCTTCCTCCAAAGAAACGTCCAATTCAGTGAAGTCTGCTACAAATTTGGAAATTTTATTTGATTGTGAGCTACATATGAGCCTACAAATTACCAGCACCTTGTGGTGAATTAATCCGACCGTGGCATACTACATCAAAACGGTTTTATTTTTTTTGTAGACTCTGCTAAGTAAGCCTTCATTTGATGTATTAACTATTTAGCAACCACAAACAAGCATCTGCAGACAGCTGCTGAATAAGCTTTTAATTACTTCTCTACTCTGCACCCCTTAATACCAATCATGTCCGCTTGCATTGACGTCCTCTATACAAGAGTCCATTATAACACATTTCGCAAGACTCTTGGAGCTGTTAACTGACTTCAGCTTTAAAATCAGACTATGAGAATGTTCTTTTCTTCCACATACCTGGAGATTCAGAAGGTCCCATTTAAAAGATTCAATAAAGTTGGTAACATCAAACTCTTGTTGCAGACAGTTCCTCTTCAAATGTTTGCAAAGTCATTGATATCTATAAAAGATGAGCCACTTCTTTTAATGGCTTAATAGTGCCTTATCGTTTCCTGTCTACAACATCAACACCTTGTAAAATTGCTGGTGAAGGCAAGAACTGTAAAATAAAACCAAATTAATGTGTAATTTAGTAGTTATGGTCAGAAGGCAGGTTTTAAGTTGTAGTTTCAGCAACCGCTTTTCTGATTGATGAAAAAGGAGCCCAATATGAGGTTAACGTTGAATTTATTTTGGTTAAGTCGTAGGTTTGGTCTCAGTGACTGTCCTCCTATAATGACTTAAAACTTGTTTAAGGCAATACATACTCATTTATTAAGGCCTGCAACATACTTCTGTAGCTCATAATTCACTGGCTTGTTACAATGTGCTCTTTAATCTGGGGGCAATGATGTGTGCATAGCGTGCAACTGAGACAGGAGTAATTTAGTACTGTTGAATATATTGGAAAATTCTGAGCTGTCCTATAAGCACAATCTCTCACTTTTCAATAGAAACTTAATCCTGCAGTATTACAGCAGGCAGTAGAAATGGGGTTTCTGCTTGACACAGGGTGCAACTATTCAGTTACACCTTTTCTCTTCCATAGTTAAGAAAAGTTGTTTACCCCTGGTAAGAATACTTGAATAATTATTCATTTTTTAAAACCAATATCAGTATTCTATTTTAATGCAGGTTGCACAAGAATAAGTAGGGTGAAAATAACACAGCAGTTTGTAGTTCTTTAACCATATTGCTGTGATGAAGCATAAACCGTTTAGAACTCAGTTTATCAGAAACACGTACATACCATGTGGAATCTCACTGTCACAGAATCAAGAAGACCGCTTGACTGACCAGATATGAAAGTTAAAGGAAGGTGAGTTTAGATTGGTGGTATAGAAATTAGTGAGCAAGTAGTGAGGAATGAGGGGTTGGTTACTGCCTTTTTAAATTGTCATTACTAGGTCACTAAACAGAAGCTTCCACTCCACTTGTCAAAAATATCTAAACTACCTTTCTATATACCTTTCGAAATACAGATGCTATAGCGTATGTAATTTTGTGTTTCATTTAAATATCATACTATGGAGGTGAAAATACAGCTGTATGTGGTACTGGCTTATTTTTATGTACATATTAAGCTGCATTTTCTTAACTGTTGCACATGGAAAGCAAGATGTGATAGAATTAGGGCAGGCCATGTATTTCTGCTCTTCATGTAATCTTTCAACCATATTTCGACTGCCACAAAAATGCTATAGCGAGCTTAAAAAACAAGTGCAGGGTCACATTTAGTTGGGTGATCTGTTAGACATATATTGAGATGCGTTTAAACTAGACTGTGGAATGAATTCTGCATTCCAGATTTAATAACTTTATACAAAATTTGTGTAATGTCTGTGATATGTTTTGCTTGCACTGATCAGTCAAAGTGGCTGAGTAACATTGAATGCAAGTGAAGGAGGTTTAGAGAGGCCAGTATGGTTGACCCTCTTGAGTGGCTTTTTGTGAAAGATAGTTCCAACTACTTTCTCTTGATTTGCACCCCTTTTTAGGAACACTCTCCACACAGGCATTTACTTAACAGCTTTTACATTAGTTGCTGGGTGGGTTAGGTGACAGCCTTTTGAACTCATTGGATTTCTCGTTTTACATAAATTAGTGTTTGTGGCATGTGTGGCTGTAGATGCACATGCTTTGCTAACTCCTGCCATTTAGTTTTGGGTCCAGATGTTTGCAAGTTGTTTTTCTTCGAAGAAGTCTTTCGAGTCACAAGGTAAGGTGACTCTTCGTCTTGGTAATTGTGCGCATGGGCCTTGACTCCTTTGTTAGATTTGTTTTCTTTCCGCCATCTGGTTTGGACGTGTATTACAACGCTGCGGTTCGAGACCGTTTTTGGGATGATCTAGGTGCCTAATCCACTCTAGCCTTGTCAGTATTGTTTCCGAATGCATTTCCATCCCTCGCGTATCGAAATTCGGAGAGACTCACTCGTTGGGTCGGAACACTCAGATTGGCCTTGGGGTTTTTCCCCGTTTGGGCTATCTTACACTCATTCACCCTATCAATGATACTCTTCTGATGGAACCGACTCCATTTTGATTCCGCTGCTGGTGCCGTTCCATGTACCCATGGACTGACCTTAACGAGGTGCATTTTGTGTTTATCTCCCGAACACAAAGAAGAAGATTGCGAGGCCTGTCGGTCGTTTCGATCCGAAAAGACTATGCGGGACCATCTGGCACGACGCAGAGATAGGACATTGAATACACGCCCGATATCTTCGGTCAACAAGATATTGAACCAGAAGAGGAAGATCTGGAAGTTTCAGCGGCTGAAGAGGAAGGGGCCTTTTCGGTTCAAGATTAGGACTTCAAATTAGAAATCGATTTGAAGTCCCATGATCTTCTGCTGGGTCAAGGTGCCATAAGTACTCAAAGCCCTCACCTACCTTCCAAAAACCTTTGGCTCCGATAAAACAAAAGGCTTCCGGGCCACCACTGCCATCTGGCCCCTTTAATTTCTGTTTTCAGGACCTCTCCTCACTTGGAAAGTGGCGCTATTATACCGTCCTCCAGGCACGAAAAAGGAGTTCACTCGGGTGCTAATGGATTTTATTGCACCCTATGCCTTGGCCTCTGCGAAGTTTCTTCTACTGGGTGATTTTAACCATCCTGGCAAAAACTGTGATGCTCCAGGTGTGATCCAACTCTTAGGAGATTTGAAATCACTGGGGCTTAAACAGATAGTGCCCGGCCCCACACATAAGACAGGACACACGTTGGATTTTATCTTTACTAATGTTAATAAAGTCTCTTGTGACTCACCTCTTCCTGTCACTTCGTCAGACCATTACTTATCAGGTTTTCCATCATGTGTAAAACTGTGCATGGAAACTCTAAGAAAACTGTATCTAGGTGCCGACGCAACTGGAAAACAGTTTCCCCTGGCACCTTTAAGGATGCTGGCTTTTGCCCCCTGTCTTTATCTCACTTAGATGTGGACACAGCTTTGTCGGTCTACCATGATTCTTTGACCAGTGTTTTGTATCGCACCTAAAAAATGTTCATCTGCCTCTGCTAGAATTCCAGCTCCATGGTTCTTGGAGAATTTGAGTCAAGAGAAATCGGTCTGTAAACGCCTTGAGAGTAGATGGCTTTTTACCGAATGCCCCAATAATAAAGCAGAATATCGCTCCAGGCTTAAAGTATATTATAAGAGCAGCGCGGAAAGCATATTTGGGCCCTTTAATTGTTAACGCCAGAAACTCCAGCAAAGAGCTATATAAAGTATTGAATACCTTCATGGATCCCCTGGGCATGTGCCTCTACAATTGTGGCCTCTCAAGAGCTGTGCAATGAGTTAGCTGACTTTTTAAAAATCTAAATTGAGACCATTTACAGTAATTTTCCTATCATTCCCTACCTGTCTGAGAATGAGTTAGATTCTAATCTTCCACATCCTTTAGCTATGTGTAGCCTGTGTGACGTAGAACTCCGGTGTTGGATTTGCTTCTCCATGCCAAGTCCGGTTCTCTGCAGTACCTTTGCCCGCCCAAGCAGTATGCCTGGCTCCCATGGTCACAGATTTATTGAACCTCTCGCTGGATACTGCCCGGGGACTGGAAGGGTGCTTCTGTGTCTCCGCTGCTGAAAACTATAGACCTATTTCACTATTACCTGTACTTGTGAAAAGGTTTTTTAATAAACAACTTTCTGCCTTTCTTGAAGCTAACTGCATCCTGAATATCTCACAATCGGCTTTTAGAGAGCTGCACAGCACTGAGACCGCCCTATTGGCTGTGTCAGATAACTCTCCCTTGATGTTGGAACTCCAGTCATATTGGTACTGTTGAATTTATCTTCAGCATTTGACAGTCTCCCACGCTATTCTTACTCGCAGGTTTGATGAAGCATGGCTATATGGGAGGGCGCTACATTGGCAAATGGACTTCCTTGCCCACCGAACACAACCAGTCCGCTTGGATTCTTTCAAGTCGCGACTAATGCATATGGACAAGGGTGTCCCTCAGGGATTGTGCCTGAGCCCTACTTTAACATCTGTGCGGCGCCATTAGCTCGTATCGTTAGAGCCTGCGGTGTAGAGATTGTGTCATATGCAGATGACATGCAATTACTGTTTTCCTTTGGTCCTGATCCTGACAAGGTGAAGAGTATATTCACGAACTGCATGATGAAGTCGTTGTCTGGATGAGTAAAAACTGTCTCCAATTAAACATCGACAAGACCGAGATCATGCTTTTTGGTAAGGCCACCGAGATATGGTCAGCCGATTGGTGGTCCGCACCTCTTGGTTCGGCTCCTACACCTAAGCAGATAGTAAAAAAATCTTGTCATGAGGCTAGATCAAACCCTCTCCATGAAAGATCAAGTCAGCTCTACCTGCAGCACATATTTTGCTACCTTGAGGCTTCTAAAAACAAGCCCTGCCCTGGCTTCCTGACACAACTAGGAAGAGTCTTGTCCAGGCTCTTCTCACCAGTCGCCTGGACTATGGGCATGCCTTGCTGATCTCAGTGCATGATACCCTGCTGTCAAAACTGCAGGTAGTTCAGAATACTGCAGCGTGACTAATCTGTAACCTTCCTTCGCGCTCGCCGCCTTCTGCGATCCTTACAAAGCTTCATTGGCTGCCTATTAGGAAGCGTGTCCTCTTTAAACTTTGCTGTTTGACATACAGAGCTCTCTTTAAGTCATGGCCAGCTTATCTATAGTCCCTACTAAATCCTTACCTTCCTTCTAGATGTCTGAGATTGTCGGACAAGGTGTTTTTGGTGATTCCTCTCATCGGCACTGCAAGATGTCGGGGCAGATCTTTCTCTTACACTGCCCCCTACCATTGGAACAAACTTCCTTTTGGCCTGACTTCCCTTCCTTTGAGAAGGGGCTTAAGACTTGTCTATTTTAGACTTTCTTCTTCTCCTCTCGTGCAGCACTGCGCCGAGATGCTCCTTCGGGAGTGAGTCACACGCGATACCAAGTGATTAAATATATAAATAAAGAAATGGAATACACAGAGAAACCGCTTTGGCTGCCCTGCGGCTCGGCACCAAAAAGCACATATAAAGTCTTCTGCTCCATGCAGAGACAACACCTCTTTGGCTTTCACTGCTCCGGTTCCAAAAGTGAAATCGGGTTCTCTACCGAAACCTTCGGTACCAAAACAGAAATCCGCTCCCGCAACTCTCCCAGAGCCGATTTTTGGAGACCATGCAAGAAAAACTCGATCCGAAACAAAAGCGTAACCACATACACCCAGAGACTGGCTGCACTATCACAAAAACTGCCCCAGGGCCGCCTTCTAAGAGGCAAACCTTTTTTCAACAGGACATTTGTCTCCCAATACCTTTAAAAGAAAGAAAAAGGACAAAGCTACCAGTCCCTTGCACCCTGTTCCTCCTTCACCACCTCCATCACCTGTACCTCTAGTACCTCATTCACCACATAACCCTTTAAACATTACACCTCTGAGCTCTCCACAGACAGACCCAGATGCTGATGTAGAAGAGGATGACTATTATGAAGCACCTCCTGACCCCTGGCAGGATTATATCGACCCTCCAAGGGACACGGATCCAGACCTGTATCCTGCCAACCCCTCCTGACGATACTTCATCATATCTGGAGCTTATTGCTAGGGAAGCAGCATACCATGGGGTGGCACTACATAGAGAATCTATGGAGGAAGATTTTTTATTTGAGACACTATGCACTACACATAAAACATCTCATGTTCTTCCAATGTTAAAAGGAATGTTGCGCCATGCAGATGATACTTCTAAAGACCCTGTATGTGCTCGCATTATTACCCCTAGGGTCGATAAAAATTATAAGGCTGCACAGTCTGACCCAGTTTTTATTAGAGGCCAGCTTTCACCAGACTCCCTAGTTGTTTCAAATGCCTGTAAAAGGGCAAATCACAAATCACAAAACACAGACACACCACCTCCTGATAAAGAATTAAAACCTATAGTTGCGTCAGGCAAACGAGTTGCTGCACAATCTGCTAATCATTGGCGAATTGCAAATACACAAGGATTATTGGCCAGGTATAATGGGGCTCACTGGGTTGAGATGGTGGAACTCCTTCAATATCTCCCAGAGGAGCATTAAAAGAAGGCACAAGAATTAGTGCAGGAAGGAAAATTAATTTCTAACTCCTCCATTAGATGCGCACTGGACTCTGTTGGTACCGCCTCCAGAAGCATCAATACAAGTGTCCTCATAAGGAGGCATGCCTGGCTGCACATCTCTGGATTTAAGCCAGAAGCCCAGCAAATTCTATTAAATGTTCCTTTTGATAAAAATCATCTTTGTTCCACAAGTGGATGAGGCTTTAAGGAAAATGAAAAACGATACTGAAGTTGCCAAATCTATGGGAGCACTTCAAACACCTACTAATAAAGGCTCCTTTCGTCGCTCCTCTTATAGAGCGGGCTCCAACACTGCTTCCACAGATGCCTCCACATCTTCCTACAGGCCGCAAACTCAATCCTCTCCATCTAGAGGATATTTCAGAGGTAATTACAGGGGTAACAACTCCAAAGGTCGGGGCTAAGGTACACCAACCAGTAATGCCCCATCCGGCAACAATCAGTGACTCACTGATTATTCCCCCGATCATCCTACACGTGTAGAGGTCAACAACAGTTTCTTCTCACCTGGCAGTTAATAACATCAGACAGTTGGGTGTTGGACATTATCCAACATAGTTATTGACAGGAGCTCATCAGCAATCCTCCCAATATTCCACCTCTCATCCACAGGCTCTCTCTCTGGAACATTAACAGCTGCTCAAACAGGAAGTGCAAGCTCTATTACTCGAAGGAGTTATAGAGCCGGTTCCTATACAACATTAAGGGTTTACTCCCTGTACTTGCTAATCACCAAAAAAAGGACGTCTCTCTACTGCCTATTTTAGATCTAAGGCCCCTAAATAATTACATACAATCAGAGCACTTGCATATGGTCACTCTTTAACAAGTGCTTCCACTTCCATAGCAAGCCGACTTCATGTCAGCACTAGACTTAAAGGACGCATACTTTCACATCCCCATTCACCCAGTCCATCGCAAATATCTCAGATTTGTGATAGTAAGGAAACATTATCATTTCGAAGTTCTTACATTTGGAGTCAACTGCACCCAGGGTGTTCACCAAATTCTTAGTAGTGGTAGCAGCGCATTTACATAGACAAAACATTCATGTCTTCCGATATCTGGACGACTGGCTTATCAAAGCCAACACACACCTCTTGTGTCATCAACACACTCAAATTAGCATAAATCTTCACAATCAGCTGGGATTCACTATCAATACTCAAAAATCCCATCTTCATCCTTCACAACTGCAACCATTTCTAGGAGATATACTCAATTTTTAAGTAGGTCTAGCCTATCCAAATGCAGCCAGGATTCAAGTAGTTCTAGCCTGTCCAAATGCAGCCAGGAATCAACATTTTTAAACACTGCTACCACAATTTCAAGCCAATCAATACTTAACAGTCAAAACTTTCATGCGCCTTCTGGGGATAATGGCATCATACATTGCTATTGTGCCTCATGCAAGACTGAACATGCGTCCTCTACAGGAAGGTTTAGCACGACAGTGGACTCAGTCACAGGGTCGACTGGTTGTCTTGCATTGGTAGACAACCGCACTCATCACTCTCTGCAGTGGTGGAACACACAAAACCTGTTAAAAGGGTGGCCATTAATCGACCCTGGTTCACAGGTCGTGCTAACAGCAGATGAATCCCGCATATTTGTGGGTGCGCACCTACAAGATCTAACAGTTCAGGGTCTCTGGGACACCAAACACCAGAATATCCACATCAACTACCTAGATCTTCAAACTGTTCACCTAGCGTTGAAAGCATTTCTACCTCACCTCATAGGCAAAATTGTTCTAGTCTGAACGGACAATACTACAGCCGTGTTCAATGTACAAAAACAGGGATGCCGCAACAAGTCCATGAGTTGGAACTCCACCCTCAAGTCCTCCTCCCACACTTCTACTAATGGGGGGTTTCCACAAATAGACCTCTTTGCGACAGCAAAGCACGCAAAATGCCCAAACGTCGCCTCCAGGTTCCCACACCCTCTATCCAAATGCAATGCCATATGGATGAATTGGTCAGGGATATTTGCCTATGCTTTTCCGCCTCTCCCTCTTCTTTCACTTCTGGTTTGGAAGCTCAGGGAGATCTCTCACCTTCATTCTAGTAGCTCCCACATGGGCTCTACAACCATGGTTCACCACACTACTAGAACTTTCAGTAGTTCCACATGAGAAGCTTCACCTCAGCCCAAACCTTCTTACTCAGAACCATGGCGAAATCAGACACCAAAAAGAGTTAAACCTGGCGATTTGGCTCCTGAAGTCATAGAATTCAGATATCTAAATCTGCCAGCAGAATGCATGGCCATTCTTAAGGATGCACGTAAACCCACCACTAGAGCTTGTTACGCAGCGAAGTGAAAAAAATTTTGTTTATTTTTTAAATAACTTTATTTGCATTTTTCAGCTGTATACAGTAGAGGAAAGAAAGTAAAACATAATACCTGAGGGATAATGGCGAGACAGTTGCTGCAAAGATAATAGGCGTTCTTTTGTGCGTTTAGCTATATATATCAGATTCAAAACACCATGGCGATCTCGGTCCTTAAACCATCATGCATTCATATGTAGCTGGTATGTATACTTGCGGAGACAGATCACATATGGGCTGTAACCGGATATACATTGAGTAGTCTAATGTACCCTGCCCTATCCCCAAGAGGGTCGTTAGTCTATTCGCCCTTTCAATATGTACTGTGTAATCTTATATCATATTTCTCTATACAATGATACAATTTAATGCAAATGCGATACAATTTTTACTTTAAACCAAATCAAACAAAGGTGAAAAAAGAAAAACCATCTTCAATCCGCTGCGGCTGGGGCGTAATGTTTTGGAAAGGTAGTCATATATGTACTTTTAATTCACAGTTTGCCCAACACTTCCCTTCTTCCAGTATCTTGTGCGATGACCAACTAGTTCTCTCATGTCTTTAGTACTTTGCGTTCCCTATCTAGTCGTTCATGGGCTTGACAGAATTTGGTTCATTGTAAGGCCGAAGTACCGGGTGTCTGACAATCCACATCTAAATCTCGCTCAATCACCGCATGCAGGGAGTTGGTCCCATCTTCCTTGTCTATGTACTTTACTTCCGCCAGCATAAAATGATTGTTTATTTATTGTAATAACCAAAAGATTGACCCACTCCGTGCATCTGCACAGAACATTGTTTCTCTTCCAGGGGATACTCATCAATAGTCATACGCACTGAATTATCCCCGCCCACGTGCGGGAATAATTCAGTGCTTATGACTTTGATGAGCATACCCCTGGAAGAGAACTAGGATTACAGGTAAGTAACTTATCCTTGTTACCTTTTGCATTTACAACTCTCAGGCCTTACTTACACTTACGTATGTCTACATCTTGCGGCAGTATCTGCCTATCTTCAAAACCGGCAACACTTTTCATTGTTCAGAGTGCCAGTTAATAAGGCATTTATGGAAGGCTTTAAAAGAGTGATGCTACCAAGGGTCCCACCAGCACCTGTGTGGAATCTCAATATTGTTCTAACAAGACTTATGGGTCCACCCCTTGAACCCTTGCACAAGTGCATCCTCCAGTTTCTTTCAGATATCACCTCACTAAGGCGTGTTGGTCAGGACAGGACAAAGAGTTTGCTCCCCCTCATAAAAGGAAACCCATTTCAAAATCGGGCATTTCTTGATGGATCGTTAAATGCACCCAGACCAGCTATCTCAAAGCCAAGAGGACTTGTCTATGCCCCCGAGAGTACACTCTACTGGTAAGATAGGGACATCTATGGCTTTTTTGGGTAACATTCCCATAGCTAACATTTGTAAAGCAGCTACATGGTCTACCCCATACACATTTACCAAGCACTATTGTGTGAACGTTTTAGCACGCCAACAGCTAATGTAGGACAGGCGGTGCTACGTACATTTGGTCAAACCACTGCAATGACCACTTTGTGGAGGGCACTGCTATACAGTCTATGCAAAGCATGCGTATCTACAGCCACACATGCCTCGAACGGATTATGTTGCTTACTCTGTAAGCATCTGTTCTTGACATGTAGTGCAGTAGATTCACATGCGCCCACCCTTCTCCCTGGACACCTATGGTCGTTGCAGTCCTAATCTATATTTTCATATGCATGGACATCTCTTTACTTACACTTACTTATGCTCCATTCTCACTCTCTTGTGGGAAAACAATCTAGCAATGGAGTTGATGCCCATGCTCACTATTACCAAGAGAAGGAGTCCCCTTACCTTGTGACTCGAAAGATTTCTTTGAAGAAAAACAACGTGCAAACATCCAGACCCAACACTAGATGGCTGGAGTATGTAAATCATGTTAATCTACAGCACTACATGCCAAGAACAGATGCTTGCAAGGTAAGTGACATAATCCCTAACATGTTTGTACCTACCACAACCGTACATTCTTTCATGACATTAATAGTGGTTAGATTTTAATTATATAGGATTACATTTTTACCAGTAGCCTTAGTTGCATGAATGGTTTCATTTGGGAATTGTGTTGTGCATCTTCTTTAAGTCTGAAATCAATGTTTGAAATATCTTTTTACCACATAGGCCCCAGCTGTTCAGTCCCTGTGCCAGCAAATATTTCCTTTTGGACTCGTGAGGAGTATTTCAACCCAAAGCTTGCCAGAGCATCTCACAAAGCTGTAGTCCTTGACAATGTAATGTGGATAATTGGAGGCTATTTGTTTAACCACTCAAACTATCAGATGGTTATGGCGTGAGTATACACATTGCAGAAAATTGATGTTTGAGAATTTGAGTACTGTTGCATATCAATATTTGTGTTTGTTAAACTTTTGAAACTCTACAATACTATTTTCCTAATGTTCATATTTAGGTTATTTAGAAGATCATTTATGATGTGCTTGGGGTTGGGGAAGGGCTAAGATTAGAAATAATTCACATAAGTCAGATTTAAATTCAAATCAGGATTTTTTTAGTCCACACCAGTTGCACAGAGATGTTCTTAGTCATGGGAGGATGTGGAACCAGAGGGACAAGATAGAGATGCTATGATCTTTTTAACTTTAAAGTTGATGAAATGGCTAATACATTGTTCACATTTCTTATCTGGGTCAGTTAAATTGAAGAGGTTGTGTTGATTGATTTTACAATCTGAAAGCTTCTTGGCATACTTGGCCAACTAAATTTGTGACTTGATGGATAAGGATTTAGTTTTAAAGAGACGTTTTTCTACATTTTTGGTCAGCACAAACCTGTTCTTGATTAGCTGAGGAGGGAGTTTGTCCACAAGACACGGAGATGTTTTTTTCTCGTCATTGGTTTTGTTGATGTACCATGGGAACCGATATCTTACTGATGATATTGTTCTGCCTCAGTGGAGCAATTCGTTGCCAATCCAAGTCATGGGATAATTAAAATCGGGGGCATCATTCACCTCATGATTTTCCTTAAATCTGTGGAGGGTGGTTGAGAAGTGATGAGCAGGATTTTCAGAGCTAATGTTTGTCAAGTGCTGTTTTCAAGTGAGTATTGGTTTTAGAGAAAGGCATAGAAAACCATATTTGTTAGTAGAATTATCAAAAATACGAATCGCAAGGTGTCTGGGGTCCACTTCAGACACACACCTTTTTGTACATATATAAAGTGGTACATTTATATCATCCACAGTTGGTGCCCAAAAACAAAAGGTGGCCACCGAAACAGCCTTTAAGAAACAAACAAAGGTTCTGCTACAGAGAATGCCTTTGAGCACACTGTCTCATTGAATTAATGCACAACAAAATATATCAGATCTTGCATCCTTTAATTGCAATATTCATTTTGTAGAGGTCTTAAAGCTGTAATGCGATGACGTACACACACACACACTGTTCAGCATCCTGAAGATATTCCTGGCCTGGTCAGTCTGCTATTTATGTCACTGCTTGCTCATCATGTCTGATAGGCCTACCTAGGCAGGTGAATGCAGCCATGGCTAGATCCTTCACATCCACCTTGATTGGTGAAGGTTTTTGGGATGTTGAGTGGCATTACTTCTGATATCTTCAAGTTAATCTTCAGGCCCACTTGATGTGCATAGATGTTGAGACAAGACTTCTTTTCCTGCATATGATGAGGTGTGTGTGTTTGTGTGTGAGAGAGAGCGAGCATGTCTGTCATCTGTATAGTCCAGATACTCCAGTGTAGAGAATAAGGTCCATCTGATGCCTCTGACTTGGCATTATGTTATGCGTTACATCACCCAGTCGCCCCCTTGAAGTGGTCGAGGGGCTTGCGTGTCTCAGTGACTTGGAGAGTTATGCCAGTGGGAGCTTAGTCTCCTGGCAGGTCCGCTCAAGCTGGACAGGTCAAAGGGTGGACACCAGATTAAGCACGATCCACTGGTCCATCAGGTTGGGCACAAAGATAACCTTGTCCCATAAATAATGGTTTGTTAAGGAAACTGCAGGAAGAACCTCTAAAAGTTATGCTCACTGTATAGCATCAACTCATTGTTGAGTGAGTAGGATAACCATGCTGATCCAGTGCTAAGCACCTTTGACAAAACAATACAGTCAGAATACAGCAAAGGACTTGCTGAATCTCTAAATGAATACTCTCATTTTGGAGGGGCTGTATTTAGGTATGTTCAAGAGTCTAGGTCAAAAGTTGGTGAAGATGTAAGCAGGCTGGGTGAGAATTCCCTGATGCCAAGGAGAACTTGTAAGAGGTGGCATTTTCAAAAGAGGGTAGACCCTGCCTAAATAATGAAAGAAAAAACACACAAAAAACTAAAGAAACTCTGCTGTCTGTCTGAAGTGTTTGGCTGAGCAACATTTCATGCTTCACTTAGGGTCAGTCTGAGGCCTGCCCCATCTTCCCCAGCCTGCTGTCTATTGCGGAGATTTGACGTGAAGGGATTCTGGGATGTAGGGGTCTTCAACGCTTACTGTGATTTAATTGGCAGTGTCACTGTAATGTGATTCGTCCTGTCACCTGTGATTTCATTACAATGTTATCTATGACGTGTGAATTGCGGAGCATCATGTGTGAATTACTGTGCATTGGAGATTGTGGGGAGTTGCCTGATTGTTGTAACTGTCATCACAACCTTAATTAGTCATCCACGGGGATGCTTATTTGATGAGGTATTTTTTTTTGTCGCTAGTCCACACCAATGCAAGATGCTGTATTCTGACTGTATTGTTTTGTCTAAGGTGCTTAGCACTGGATCAGCATGGTTATCACACTCACTCAACAATGAGCTGATGCTATATTGTTTCATTAGCCCAAGCTGATAGGAACCACTATGGTAAATCTTTGATCTGAGCATCCAGGTCTATAGACTAATGGGTGTGCAATAAGGAAGAGACTAAGTATACATTGATATCTGTAAATCTTTAAAAGTGCTTTATAGTGAATAACACTTTGACTAGTAACAATCAAGGAATCAGATACAGGATATTGTGAACAGTCAGTGGAGTGTTCCTAAACCTATTGAGCATAAATTACTACAGCAACTTGTACACAGTTGAACATTCCGTCCTTTCTTTGTGGTGCCTCGATAGTCAAGCAGTAACCCACATTCTGAAGTCAACAGAAAAAACGTAAGCCCTCTTATTCGATGATAATGGTGGCGTAAATATATTTTTCCTCACCAATCTGATGTTTACTGACAGTGCCTTCTAAATGGTAACAGTGTCCAACAAGGATTAATTTGCAAAGAGATAAAAAGTATTTGGTGATATACTTAATATATGTCATAGCACAAAACAAATGTGAAGATCATATAAAACTTTAAAGAGAAGAAAAGGCCATGCAAATAGAAGAAAAGTTATTTATGTACGGCAATAATATAGGCCACCGACAAAATACTCATCAAACAAACAATTGCATAAGTGTTCACTGTTGAAAATGGTCAACGCATGGTTCTGATGAGTGAAGTAGTCCGCCCAAAAGCGTAATCAAACTTTGTCTCTATGTAAATCATTCCTTGTTGGACATTGTTGCTGCCATTGCCTGTACCCATGTCTTCTCAAGGTGTCCGGGTTGCTCCTGTAGTTTATTATAAATGGTCTGGTCATATTAACCAATGGTTTCAATCTTATATTTACATATTACAAAAGTTCAAGTGAAATACCTTTATTCTTCTTATTGCCATGTGTATCTAATGAAGCTGTGGGTAAAGGTTTAACTACCTAGGCGATGGCAGTTTTCTATTGACATTTCAACTTTAATGTGCAAAATACAGGCTTATTGTATGAATACCTTGTCCCATGTCCTTTAATTTAATTTCAATTCTCTACTTTCTATTTGATGCGTCTCTCCCTACTTAGTCCTGCAATAGGATGTTTACATTATGACTAGCTCAGTCACCAGTATTAAGTGTGCTTTTTCACTCTGATAATGGCTTTTGTGTTAAACCCTCATATCGAGTGTATGTGAAAAATTAAACACTTAAAACGCTTATTGCCCAAGATATTGATTATTTTTAAGGAACAAATCTTTATTGCACGTATTTCAAAAATGGTTTTCCAATACATAGTTTTACTTAGTATTCTGGGTGCTGAAAATTGAATATGCATTGACATTACACTTTTTTATTAAGGACTAAAAGAGTATCTTTCATTTTCTAGGTTTGATCTGGCTTCTCTGGAGTGGATTCCGTTAAACAGCACCGTGAATTCTGTTGCTATCAGATACGGGCATTCTATAGCTTTGCATAAGGTACATACATTTTTACAATATGTAGGATTTCATGCTTTCCAGAAACCTTCTGAGACCTGAATTGGGGCCTTAGAGTCCTGACCCTGCGTATTAGAGTTCACCATTATCGCCTGTCGATATTAAAGTTTTGTGTAAGAGGTTTTAGTCTACTATGAGCATATTTCTTATCCCAGATAACCAATGTTTCCAATTCTATTTCGTTGGCTCTGAAATGTAAGGTTAGAACAGTCAATGCACTCTTGCTAAGTTTGCTTTTAAAATGTTACTAATCCCTCATGTTGAATGTGTAGCCTCAACATTCTTTTATTGAAACTTGAATTTCTTGCAGTAAATATTCACACTATTGTTCCGTTAAGATGGCGAGTATAAACTCTGCTAATTGCCAATGCCATACAACTCAAATTTAATTAAAATGTAATTAGTCTTTACCCCAGTTAGCTAAACATTTTCCTTTCCAGAGGTAATGGATGAAAATACTTTCTTTACTTTATAATGCATGCACAGTCATTTTCCTGCCAAATCTTAATCAGGATTGTCCATATTACTAAAATAGAAAAAATAATCATGTTGGCTCTTCTTTCATGTGAAATAACCTAGAATTAAATGAGCTATATATATTATCGACCGATATCGTTGGTAGACTCCTTGGGAAAAGTAGTCTGACGTATTGTTCTCGAAAGACTACAAGACTGGGCCGAGAAGAATAAAATTATTTCAGATTTACAATTTGGATTTCGTAAGGGGCTAGGAACAATCGAACAAAGTTTGAATCTAAAACATAATTATAGAGAAATATACCCTTGTAAAAAAAGGCAGACTGTTCCTAGCCTTTGTAGATCTTACCGCAGCCTTTGACTGCGTAAGGCATGATAAACTGTGGAGAGTGCTACAGGAACAAGGAGTAGACCCCACTATTATTCATTTTTTAAGACTTTTGTATAAGAACGTGAAGGCCAGCGTGCGATACGGTCCAAATGGAGAATGTACAGCCCCGTTTCCAATTAATAAGGGGGTAAGGCAAGGATGCGTGCTGGCCCCTTTCAATCTTTATATAAACGGGTTGGGCCAAGCACTATTGACTACATGCCAAGATCTACCCAAGATTGAAGGACGGCACGTACCCGCATTATTATATGCGGACGATGCCGTCCTGATGTCTCGCACCCAAGTTGGTCTACAAAGATTATTAAATGGTTTTGCAGCCTACATGTACAATCTAGGATTGAGGGTAAAAACAACTAAAACCTATGTTATGAGATGCGGCTTGGGCAGCCAAAAATGTAGAGACCTGTTCATTGATGATCAAAAAATTGATTTTACAAATAATTCAGCTATTTGAGTATTTTATTCGACCATAAAGCCACATGGTCTCAAGCGGTACAATCTAGAAAACTTGTTTTTATGAAATCAACCGCAGACCTTGCCAATGCTTCCAAAAAACTGGGTAAGAGACCCCCGCAAGTATTATTAAAGATATATAGAGCCAAGTGTGTTTCGACAGCCATATATGGTGCATTGGTCTGGGGACACTGCAATGTTTTATCTTTGCAAGTAGTTGAAAATCGATTTTTAAGATATATTCTGGCAGTCCCGGCAAGCACTTCTTCCTACGTTTGCCACTCGAATTGGGGATCACTTTTATTACAGACCTTATTAAAGTGGAACCAATCCTGTTATGGCACAGGATATGGCTATCAGCAGAAACTAATTTTAATAGAGACATTTTAAAAGATGTTTTAAGAATGGAAGGTGCCAAAAGAATTAAATGGATAAAGTATGTGCAGGACTTTATGTATGATTTAGGACATCCGGAGTTTTATAATGAGCCGAGCTCAATGAGCATTTGGACAAGAAAAGTGTTGAAAGAAAAATGTTTGTCCCTACTTGAATCACTTAGGCTAACAGAGGAACTGTCTAAACCCACAGTTCTGCACAATCAACTAATATTAATAATTTACAGTATCCAACCCTATTTTATATTAGTCGGTGGTACTTATGACAGATTTTTGCTAATGAGATTTAGATTCGGGATACTGCACAGAATAATCAGTTTTCCTAATATAAATGATTGGGCGAAGGTGATGCAATTATGCCCCTGTGACAATAGTTTGGAACAAACGACACTTCACGTGGTCCTCTTTTGTAAATTTTATAATGTACAAAGGAAGAAATGGGTGCTACCACTTTTAAAGAAGCTTGGTTTTAGACAATGTCGTCCTGCCTTTTTGGCACTGCAGGCTTTAGAGAATGATTTTATGATATGGATTTTAACAATGTTTTTAAAAAGCATAATAAAATGTAGGAAATCGATTATTAATATGATGGTTAAACTTCTTATTAGTCCAGATGTGTATCTAATGATTTAAATAAGTGACCTTACGCTTTGTTATATATTTGGCGATGAAATGAAATAATAATTATGTAATTAGGATAGTGTGTTTTTATGTGCTTTTATGAATTTCTTAAACTGAAATCGAATAAAGCATTGTTTGACTTTGACTATTGTCTCTTGTCATTCGTTTGGTGCATAGTAGTTATTAGAAAAAGTGAAAAACCCTTTAGTGTAGTATCCTAGTTTGAAACATGTATGGTAAATGTATTCTTCCTTGGTCCATTTCATAGGCCTTCAAATGAAAGGCAAAGCAGAAATATTAAGTGGGCTTGAGTTTAGCTTGAATGCTGTAAATGTTGTCTAACCAACAGGTGATCTCCGGTTGTGATGAATGGAAGCTCACTTCTAAGTGTAAAGTGCTGCAAACCCTCCACCCCCACCCCCCCTCATATCCTCTGCTGTTCTATATGTGATCTCTTGTCTGGCTGCACACGGGGGCGAGAGGAGAAGGGGGTAGTAGGTAGAATTTTATGTTTAAGTTGACCAGGCCTGTAGGAAAGTGCCTGTGTAGGAAAGTGCCCTTTCTATAGTATTGTATCTTTTATAGATTCACATACCTGAATCTTCCCCGTCGTCCTAGTGGGAGTCCCACTGTAACAGTAAAATAGCAGTATTAAAATGTAACATTCAATTGCGATAGAAATTCAGTAGCCTTTAGCAACCTATTATCATTGTTGTAAAACATCTAAACTCCAGCCAGAGCATAGACCATAGAGTCTCCATGCCCTACAGGGCCACCATACCTCAGATTTCTTACTGCACGTCGTGTGTTCGGGAGTCTCCCGAGCTATGCTCAGTCAGTGTTTCTACATTAACCTTTTGAACTTCCAGCTTGCTGTTAATTTCTTGCTTCATCTCTTCTTCTGAGGTACAGTCCAGGA
Organism: Calotriton arnoldi; assembly: GCA_963921515.1. Classification (NCBI taxonomy): domain Eukaryota; kingdom Metazoa; phylum Chordata; class Amphibia; order Caudata; family Salamandridae; genus Calotriton; species Calotriton arnoldi. The sequence goes on from CAWUFW010011793.1 coordinate 274,299, forward strand.
GTGCGAGTAACAATTTTTTCTTCATTATGTCTGAGTCTAAAAAAGGGTTGTTTAGGCCCTGCAAGACTTGTGGAAAGTCCAGACTGTATTCGGAGGACCCACATAAGGGGTGCCTTTTATTGCTTGTATCCTGACCACAAGCCCGGAGCATGCAAGTACTGTTGTACATTTTCCACAAAAACCCTCCAGGATCGTGAGGGTAGGCTGCTTCTGTGGCTGCATAGAAAAAAGGCTGCTAAGGACCCGGACTCTGAAGGGGAGGAGAAGCCCCATACCTCCTCCAAGAAAATAAAGGAAGAAGAGTCTTCCTCTTTGCAGAGAGATCCTAAAAAAATCTAGATCTCAAAGAAAGGAGAGGCCTGAAAAAAAGAGGATTAAAAAAGAGCAGCCTGATCCCTCTTCCTCTCATCAAAGAGCTGGTTCTGCTTCACCGTCGGTGCCTCATACTCCCTTTAGGGATTCTTCATCTGTGAAAATCTGCTTGTCGACGACTCAGTTGACGACGAAATCACCAGCTACAGCCTCCATTCCCACAAAATCAGGCGCTCCGTCGACGGTCTCGTCAGCGACGACTGTCAAGATGACCACAGCGGCGGCTCTGTCGTCGAAGACGGAAGTGGTGATGTCACCGCCGTCGACTGTTGTAACACTGTAACCGTCGATGAGTGCTTCACCGTCAACGGTCCAGCTCGTCACCTCACCGTCGCTGTGTGTGTGTGTGTGTGTGTGTGTGTGTGTGTGTGTTTCTCTCGCTATCTCTCTCGCTGTCTCTCTCGCTGTCTCTCTCTCGCTCTCTCTCTCCCTCCCCCCCTCCTGGGTGTGGGGGGCTTGGGGCCCCCCCCACACTTTATTTTTTAATATAGCCCCAGGGAGGTGGTGGTTTTGTGGGGGAGGGGTTGGAGCCCCCCCACGCATCTTTTCAATTTAGCCCCGGGGAGGTGGGAGTCCCCAGGGCTGCGTGGGGTGGGGACAGGAGCCCCCTCGCATTAAATAAACATAGCCCCAGGGAGGTGGCGGTCTGCGGGGGCCCACACGAGCCCCCGCATCTATTTTAATGATTGCCCCCGGGACCTGGCCCACCTGGGGGCTTAAAGAAAACAAAGAGTTTTCAATTTTTGTCCGGATTCGCGGACCTAACGCGAATCCAGCCGAAATGTTTTAAAAAATCATTTTTTGGGCCCTGGGGTCTCTATGGGACCCCCTGAGCAGGTCTAGGGGGTCAGGGTGTTTCTACCCTGCCCCCTTTTCTTATTTTTTTAATGTTTATTGACCTTTTTTCTTGTGACCCGGTTCAACCGAGTCACAAGATGGCTGCCAACACTTCCTAGTTTGAAGTGTTGGCAGCAAATCAGATTGCAGGCCGAGATCGGGAGGGTTCGCGGATCCTCTGCGGCCATAGTTGTATATCTGAGAAATGTTTAAATTTCTCAGGAACTACTGAATGGATTTACACCGTTTAACAAAAAGAGTGGACTTTGGACCAAGAACTACCTTTCTGCCAAATTTGGTGTAATTCCTCTAGCAGTTTGGGCTGTAGCTGCGTCAACAGTTTCCTATGGAAATTAACATGGAGAACAAGTGTTTTTTTACCCAACCCCCTTTTTCTCGGCCCCCACTTGACGAATCACCCCGAAACTGGGGAGAGGAGTTGGCCCAACGGCTAGGGCGTCCGACCTCGAATCTGGGGAACTGGGTTCGAGTCTCGGCAATGATGCTGAACATCCTGTGATTCTGGGCAAATCACTTAATCTCCCCGTGCCTAACAAAAATGAATGTGTGTCCTAATGTAACGTAACTGGTGCTATGTAAAGCGCTCTGATACCCGATTCGGGTCAAGTTCGCGCTATATAAAACTCTGCAAAAAAACACACCAAAAAAAAAAAAAAAACCTCTCAGCACAGCATTATATATATATATATCATCCACGTACGCATGTAAAACTTCGGCCAGCAACCAAAGAAAGATGGGCATTCCAGGGTGTGTGCAAAATTTACATAGACATTGACAGAGAAAAATTACTCGTAAGATCAAATGACCAAAGGCTATGCTACAATACATGAATAAGGACTAGTAGCCCCTTGGTTTTCTGAAGCAGCCAAATTTATCTGGGTATTACCCACCTATCCGAATCATCCACATATAAAGTGCAAAATGGAGAATGGTAAATCACAATAATGCTCACGCAGTGTGTTCACGTATGATGGAAAGGAGGAGTGTCGCCCAAGTGGGCCAACAATTAGCAATAAAACATCATATTATCTGATATATGTTCAAAGCAAAAATATGTGACATCTCACTTGACACCATACTTTCACATGAACTAAGATAGAAAATAGTGCATAAGTATATATTCAATAGTACAAAATCAAGAGTGAGATCCACAAGGAAACCATGAATGACATTGCAACGCATTCCGTCAAATATCTCATACACAGAAACCCCCAGCTGGTACAGTATGGTCTCCAGATATAATTCTGAGGGAAGAGAAGGTATTCAACCCACAGGAACTTCCAATTCTTCGTCCTTGTTCAAACCTGTAGGATATTTGGTCTGGAAGTCTAAAATATACCTAGACTCAAGATGTCGAAGTTGTCTGGTTCTATTGCCTATATACATGTGTGCACGTATGCATATGCATATGCATATGTGTGTGTGTGTGTGTGTGTGTGTGTGTATATATATATATATATATATATATATTTCTATATAACACATGCATGTCTGTCTGTGTGTGTGTGTGTGTGTGTGTGTGTGTGTGTGTGTATATGTATATACACCCATATATATATGGGTGTGTGCCTGTGTATGTATATTACACAATCCTGGTCTGCTCAATGTAGTTATACATAGGTAAGAGTTTCAATAGTAAGAGCATTTTGTTTGTTTTGCTATTTGACGACTCTTTCCAAAACTTTCTAGAAACAAACCTCCATTAACCATCACCCATCCCATAACCCTCGTGACATAATAATATATGTAATTTAAAAAAATACTAACTGCATGGTAAAGCACTGTATGGCAAAGTACCAAAAAGGGGCCTGCCTGTTACTTACCTGCCTGGTACTTTTGCAGCGTGCATTATTCCGCCATCTAGTGGTTCGATACAGAACTCTCCTTTTTAGTCTGTTTTCTCGCCTTTTTTTTTTGTTGTTCTTGGGTGTAGACTGTGGTGTCCATCATTCACCTGATTTCAGACGCCCGCCCTGGAAGCTCATGTGCGTGGTCATCATCCTCTGATTCTTTTATTCCGCTGTTAGGTTTGGAAGCACTGCTGAAGACTTCCTGAACGCAGAGAAAAATGATGGAGGAAAGCAACGGTTTGTCAAAGAAATTGAGGTTTCCCCTCACAAACGCCATTGTTGAAGAAGGGATCCACTGATATCCACCTAGAAACACCGAAGTAGTTGGGGCATGTGCATGGCAGACGGGAGGAGGGTCGAGAATGCGTAGTAAGGCGCATCCTGCACTAGGAGAGATGGAGAACACGCCCTTTAGGTTCTACCTGGAGTGCCACCATAAGTTTGCCAGAGGGACTGTCGCCAGGTGTGCAACCTTTATCTACTGAGAGACCACAACACCGAGGGCTGCAAGGTGTGCGCTGAGTTAGTCTAGAATGCGGAGAGCCAGGGAGAAACCGAGACAGGCACACTATGCCATGCAGGCGCAGAAGGAAGGTCAGTGACTAAGAGACCTCAGGCTGTATGATAACCTCTCCTAAGGGGCTGATAGAGAAGGCTCAGATGCCGAAAACGAGGCCATCAATGTCGAGTGAGAGCTGTTGAGTGAAAGCACAAGAAGCTCAAAGAAAAACGCGAACAGGTAACGCTAAAAAAGTAAGAAACAGGGGAGCCGAGAACATTGGACGCGAAGCACAAAAAACTTCCTTAGAAACACCTACAGACCAAATGCAGGTAGAGGTCGAAATAACCCCTGGGGTCCCATACCAAAGGACAGTGCTGGAGGTAGTTAGGCGCGAAAGGCACTGGTGCTGTTGGACGATTCAGATAGCGAGAGGCCAAAGAAAGTGCCAGCTGAAACACCAGCAGCCAAAGCACCGACGCCCAAAAGAAGAGGCTGGTGAGCAGTCTCTACATCGATGAGCGGGGGCTTGATATCGAGCCCAAAAGGAGGCAACTCGAGGCAGAGATAGCGGCGATCCTCTAAAAGAAAAAAGGATTTTGATGCTATTCTTCAGAGATTTTCGTATTCCATCGAAGACTTTGACCTAAAAGACCCAGTAGGAGAGGGAGACAGTGGACTTCGAACCACCACTAACACCAGAGCCCCAGGAAGACCGAACAGGAGCCCTTCTTTGAAGAGGAGGGCCCAGAATCCCAGTGCCTGATAAACAAAGTCAAAGTCGTAGAAGAACAATGGCACGATCTCAATGCCAACTCACCAGAAGTAGGAGTAGACCAAGATCAGTCGAGGCCGGCTCCCCCGGACATCACCATGTATAACATGATCGTGAAGTGAGGAGCAGACCGATGTGGGGTCCATTTGGAGGCTAGAAAGTCCCAGGCATGCTTCCTAATCGAAATTTTCCTCCCCTCACAAAGAAAATGCAATTCAATGCTCCCTAGCGTTTTGAATGAGGGGAGAGAGGCCTTCCAAGAACTGACGACCTGCAGGTCAATAACGGCCAGAGTAAAAAAGTACAACAAGCATTCCTCAGAGGACTGTCACTCTCTCTCGTCTCTCTCTGTCTCCTCTCTCCCCCCCCTCTCTCTCCCCTCTCTCTCTCCCCCTCTCTTTCTCTCTCCTGCATGAGGGGGGCACCCCTATAACCTATGGAATCCATTCTCCCGGGTTATAAGTGAATCCGCCATACAACATATAAAGGGGCCATGCATCATTACGTGATGACCATCTCTAAACTGGCTGTAATGAACCCTGTCATGTTTGGTATCAAACATGTTGGGATCATACCTCGTGTGGGAGGTATGATTCCATGCACTGTAAAGCTCCTCCTGGAGGCCCTCAGTGCTCCCGGTACCAGTCTTCCAGAACCGGACAGCACGCTAGCGCTGCTGCCGACCAGAGACATGTTTCTGCCCTCCTGCTGCTGAGCCAAGCTCGAGCAGGCGAAGGCAGAACAATAGATATCCTTCACAGGGAGGTGTGACCACCTCCCAGACAGGGTTTAGTGTATTGGGTCAGGGTGGGAGCGCTTAACAGTGCCACGAAGTCTGCTTGAGGGGCACATTTGGTGCCCTCCTTGCATAGTCCAGTTCAAACCAGCTCAGGGAGCCGTTGGCTCCTGCTCTGGCGCGAAACTGGACAAAGGACATGGGAGTATCCTCCCCACTGTCCAGCCCCTCCTTTGGGAGGGAACCCTGAATCGTCCCAACCCTTTCCTAAGGGTACTTAAGGGCTTAGCTGTGGGTGGGTCCCTAGATTCGTCGTGGGACAAGATTCATATCAAGACACCACTTCTTCGACCGTCTGAACACTTTGGAACTCGCTGGACTTCGCCCTGGGCTCCGAGACTGCAACTGGGAAGACTCCTGCTGCTCCTGGTCTCGTTGTCTGGCAAGTCTGCTGCAACATCTGCGTCTGTGCTCCATACAGGAACCGTCCAAGGCCTGTGGGCATCCAAGATACCTGAAGGAATCTCCCTTGAAGTGAAAGAGTCACTTCCCTGCATCTGCAGGCACCGCAACCAAGCTGACCAGTCTGCTGCTCCTGGGCTCCCATGGACTCCGAAAGGCTCAGCAACACAGGTGGTGGTTCTGCGACTCCCTTGAGGCCTGCCCTGTCTACTCACTAAGTTTGAGGCCAGTTTACCTCACTGGAACAGACCCCCTGTGCACCGCGTCGACTTGCCGTTGCAAAGGCTTGTTGGCTGCCTTCCTCCAAAATCTTCGGGCTCCAAGTAGCCTCAACCTCAAGCTTCTCCTGTGACCAAGATCTCCGTCCTCACCGCATCGCTTGCACCGTGGGCCTGCATTTTTGGTGAGCTGCTCGAGGTCCTCTTGTGACTCCAGTGCCTCCTGCCTGTGGGTCCTTGTGAGGGTCTTCTTAGATTCCAGTGGGCTCCCCTGATTGCTCGGAGCCTACTGTGACTCCCCTATGTGTGGTGAGTCACTTGGACCTTGCTGGTCCGACACCGTACCTTTTCCGCCTTCCACGCTGGTTGCAGTTGCCAAGGCTTGTTGTTGCTCCCGACGGACACCAACCCCTCAACCACTAAAATCGCCATACGGGTTGTCTGGATTAGTGCAGGGTGCCCACTTACATAAGTGTGCACCGTATATTAAGCCAGCCTCCTACAGGAGTTTACTGGAGGTTCTTTGCCCCCAAGGACCCTCAGCATCCAAGAGGACTTAATCCCCCAAATAGTAGTGGGTCAGAAGTTGGATTTGCAGAGTGGTTGAGAAAGTGGCGTCTGGGGAGGTGGTGGTCCCAGGTGCTTTTATAAAGCCTTGGAGGGGGGCCCCATGCTCCCACTCCTCTATATTTTTAATGCCCACATGCCCCCGGGATTTGGCCCACCTGGGGGCTTCCTTACAAAGATGCGCTTTTTTCAATTTTGCCGCAAATCCACCCATGGTTTAGCAACAAAATTGATAAACAGTTTTTATCCCTCAGCGGGGTTCCTGTGGGACCCCACCCCCAGTTCTAGGGGGTCAGAGTAGTCCTACCCTGCCCCCATTTCTTTATTTTTTTAATGTGTTTTGTGGGACTCTGCTCAAGCTGAGTCCCAAGATGGCTGCCAACACCTCCTGGTTGAAGTGTTGGCAGCCAATCAGATTACAGCATGGGGACTGTTGGCTCCGTGTCCCTATATATACAACTTTGAATTTCCCTTAATATTTTCAAAACTACTAAACCAATTTACTCCAAATCACAAAAAGCACGATCTGTGGAACAAAAGCTCGCTTTCTGCCAAATTTGGTATAATTCTGTCCAGCGGTTCGGTCTGTAGGCTTGTTCAAAGGTACTATTGGAATTAACATTGGGAAAATGTGTTTTGGGACCCCACTTTTTTCTCAGCCCCCGCTTAACGAACCACCCCGAAACTTTCTAGACAGCGGCTGAAGTACCGGGCAAATTTCTTTGGAAAGTTTCATGAAGATTCACCAACCGTCGCTAATGATATAGTCAACTGAAAATCACCTTTTTGATAGAAACTGGGTCCTAACTACCCCCTGTAAGGTATGTGTGTGTGTGTGTATGTATATATGTGTGTGTGTATGTGTGTGTATATGTGTGTGTGTGTGTATATATGTGTGTGTGTGTGTGTGTGTGTGTATATATATATATGTATGTGTGTGTGTATATATATATATGTGTGTATATGTGTGTGTGTGTATGTATATGTATGTGTGTCAGCAGATTCAATTATTGTAGCCACCTGAAGGAAAAGAGCTAACAATCCAACTTAATCAGGACCCCCTGATAAGGAAAGTAAGAGAATGGAAATGACGTGTGCAAGTACAAAAGGGGAGCGACTACACAATGGAACATCGCAAACTCCAGTGCCCTACTAAATAAATATGCCCACTAGTACTGGAAGAGCGCGGGAGAACTGCTGAAGCTCCTGCCAGAGCAGTATGAGAAGAGGGTAAGCTTTCTTGTGGAGAAAGGCAAATATATATCCAACACTCGTTTAAAATCTGCACTAGGCGCTGCCAACAAAGGGCAGACATCTGGTATCAGGGACAACATTGAGGAGGCCTGCCTGGCTGTGAATGTCTGGTTTAAAAAATGAAGTCCAGGCTAATATAAACAATATGCCTTTTCAACGAGGAACAACTATTTGGTAGTGCAGTGCATGACAGACTACAGCAGATGAAAAAAAACGAAACCGAGTGGCGTGGCCAAGTAAGATGGCTGAGCGGACGTGAGCCGCCTCAGCTCCGGACCCCTACGACTGCCACACACCGTTTACACCGCTCATAGAGAGCAGCGGAACGAATACCCGCACTCAGCGCTGTTTTGTGCGGCGCTGGAGCCTCACACCGGGCTTTGTAGCCGAGCGACAGACGCGCTCGCGGGCCCGGGTCCGCCGTGCTGGGGCGCCGAGGCCCCTCTCAAGATGACGTAGGGTCGCTTACAGTGCGGGCTTGAGGGGCCATCGGAGCGGCCTGCGGACTTCAGCCAGGACCGGCGCGGACCATGAACAGCGCCCAATGCATCCCGCCTACTGGGTGCTGCGAGAGGACAATGGCGGCACTTACCCCACACCAGACCTGAGCTGCTGGAGCCTTTTACTGCACCGGACCGGGAAATGCCGCTGTGAAGCGGGGTGGGGTGGGGGGCCCAGACGCAGCGCTGAAGGCTGAGCGAGCAGCGGCGGTGACGGACAATCCGCTACCATCTTCATGAGATCTCCCTGGTCAGTCCAATTTCACCGTTTGCAGCACCTTTAAGGGCCGGGGAGAACCTAAATCCAGAGGCCTTGCCTGACTTCAAGATGGCGCCCGTGCTGAGGCGCTGATGCACACAACGGGGGAGCGCTCCTGGCCGCGGCTGTGATCGCTGGATGGAGGGCGGTGAGTGAAACCCCCTCCCTCTGCATGACCTGACCTGCCTAGAGACGGATCTTCCCAGGGCTCCCAACTGATTGATATCAATCGCCACGTGGTGCCTGACCTTAAGATGGCTGACTGTTCATGCTGCTCAGCAGAGACCTGATCTCACCGCAGAGAATCCCACTCGCGCAAGACCTGTTCTCCTCACTTCGTTCCCTGGGGTTGGTTCACGGCGCCTGCCCTTGCGCTGTCCCTGGCGCTGTCCCTATGCCACCTAAGAAAGCCACGAACAAAGTCTCACGCTATTTTGGTGTACCAGACAAGGTCCGGGAATTTAAAGCTGAGCTCTGTCTGGAAATAAAACAAGACCTGCGGACCTCCATGGACCAACTCAAGGTCGACCTCACCGAGAAAATGGTGACTCTTGGGCAAGACGTGGACGCTGTCTGCACCAGAGTCTTGGAGGTGGAGGAACAAACGCAAGAACTGGAGGTACGCTCCACCAAGCTGCAGGAATCCCAGCAAGTCCTCCAGGCCCAGCTCCAGCAGGCGATCCTCAAAGCAGAAGACTTGGAGAACAGGTCCCGAAGGGAGAACATTCGCATCCGGGACCTGGAAGAAGGTGCGGAAGGACCAGACCTGGAGGCGTTCGTGTTAGGCCTCTTCGCGGAGCTCCTAGCCCCCCACCAGTTGAAGATTAAAATAGAGCGAGTCCACCGGGTGGGGACCCCGCAGCCTGGAGATCGCAAACGGACACGGGTCATCTTGGTCAAGATGCACTCTTTTAAAACAAAGGAGGCCATCCTGAGTGCAGCGAGGAAGAAAGAAGCGTCCTTCCAAGGCTACAAATGCGCCCTTTTCCAAGATCTCGCACCCTCCACCTTGGCGCGTCGACAGCTGCTGAGACCTGTTACCACCAAGTTACGAGTAGAAAGCATACGCTATCGTTGGACATTTCCTTTTGGGCTTGCTTTTGACTATAAGAACAAGGCGCACCATGTGACTGAGCTGACTGAGGGTCTCCGCGTCTTGGGCCTCCCACTTCCAGAAAATGAAGGCGCCGCAGGATCCTTGGCCGATCCAGAACAGCCTCGGGGAGGCTCCCGGCCCTGGCGCACAGTTACGAAGCCGCGACAAGCTACCAGATGATCATACTTGATGGGACACTCTCTGTATTTGCTTCAGCCCTCGCAGCCTCGGGGCTGAGAGACCGCCTGTTGGGCTGTGACCCTCTGGATCCCTGGAGAGTCGGGGTGCACATGCCCTTTTGAGTGGATAAAGAGCCACCGCAGCTGCTCATCGGTGACACTGAGGTTTTTGCCTTTTCTCCTCCTTTTGAACTGCTTTCTAGCTGCTCGACGCACGGCAGTCTGGGGGGTACGGGCCTTGTCCGTATCACCCAGAATTCTTCTATCCTTTTTGGAAGAATCTCGAGCCGAAAGCCCGTTGGCCGCACGGCTCACATTTTTTGGGGGTTGTTGGGGATTTTGTGTTTGGGGGGGTGGGGGGGAGGGTTCCTTGTGGTGGTGTAGGGGCTTCACTGGTTTTAAGCTTCTACAGAGACGTGCAACATGAAACGTGGAGGCACAATGCGACACGCGGGTTTCAGGGGGGGTGTGCTCTGTTTGTCTGACAGGAATAGCGGCCACTACACCCGCAGGGAGGTCCGGATCCACAAGGGGAGGGAGGGGGGTACAGCATGTCAATGGTCTCTATAGCGTCCTGGAACGTCAAGGGTCTGAATTCGCCTCAAAAACGCCAGAGAATCTGGAAGTATCTTACGGACCGTCGATTTGAGGTGGTAGCTCTCCAGGAGACTCACCTCAAAAAGTCCGAGATCACTCGGCTACGCCATAGAGCATACCCCTTAATCTATACGTCCTCCGCTGATACTAAACACAATGGAGTGGCCCTGCTCTTTCATAGCTCCTCCAAGTTTCAACCCGAAGCCACCAAGACAGATCGGGAGGGGAGAATCATAATGGTCAGGGGGAGACTGCGGGGCACTCTCTGCACATTTATTTCCCTCTATGCACCCAACTCAGGCCAGACGACATTCCTATCTAATGTACTGGACTTGATAAGTGGCTTTGCGGAAGGGCCGGTGATTCTACTAGGAGACTTCAATCTGACTTGGCATGACTCCTTGGACAGTTCACATTCACAGAGGGCGACTGTCAACAGTTTCTCCAAAGGGGTCAAAAGGAAAATGCTCACCCTGGGCTTACGCGATGCCTGGCGGATATTACATCCCACCACCAAAGATTACACATTCTTCTCGCATGTCCACCAGACCTATTCTAGGATTGACTATATCTTCATTAGCCAGGCACTAGTGGGGCCCCTGCAGGCCGCGCACATACTGCCGATTTCCATTTCAGACCACAGCCTCGTATCGATTAGTCTGAACTGGCCTGGACCTAGATCTGGCACCTCGGGGTTGTACTTCCCGACAGCGATTACACGAGACAAGACCTCACGCGAGGAACTGAGAGCTTATATCATCGAATACTTTACCCTTAACACCCTGCAGGCCACTTCCCCACAGAATAACTGGGACGCTTTTAAAGCGGTGCTGAGGGGCAAATGTATCCAACTTAATTCGGTCCTAAATAAGCAGAGGGCAAGGGAACGCATCGCCCTTGAAGGGGAACTCGAAGTCGTTGAAAAGGCACATAAGGAGACACCCACTCGGGCACTACAGCGGCAACTCACAGCGGTAAAGGGCAAATTACGCGCCATTTACAATAATAGGGCTGAGTATACACTGCTGAAGCTGCGCCAGACATCATACACCCAAGGCGATAAAGTAGGCCCCCACTTATCGCGCCAACTCCGAGCGAAGAGGGAACGCGAATTCATTGGAGGCATCTTGGATGGGGAGGGCCAGCTCACTCACTCGGATGATATTAAAGCTAACATCTTTGGCGACTTTTATGGGCAACTCTACCGTGGTACGCCTCCGGATACGGATACACAACAGCACTATTTAGATTCGGTGGATCTCCCACACATTTCCCCAGCAACTGCGGAATCCTTAGATGCGCCTATTACCTCAGAGGAGGTCAGGCAGGCCATTTCGTGCCTCAAACTTCACAAAGCCCCGGGACCAGATGGTCTTACGGCACAGTTTTATAAATGCTTTGCTTCCGAACTCATTCCCCACCTCACTGAGCTATTCCGGGCAATCGCAGCAGATGCCGGGGTTTCTGCGTCCATGTCTGAAGCGGTGATATCAGTCATTCCCAAACCGGGGAAAGACCCCCAACACTGTGCCTCGTACAGGCCCATAGCCCTTCTTAACCTTGACGCGAAGCTCTACTCCGCGATTTTAACCGCCAGGCTGGAGGATCTAATGCCCGCACTAGTCCACCCTGATCAATCGGGCTTCATAAAGGGACGGCAAACACATGACAACATCCGACGCACTATACATCTCATTGAGAAAGTGTCCAAATTTAATCTCCCAGCTATACTGGTGGGTCTAGATGCTGAAAAAGCCTTTGACAGGGTGGACTGGTCGTTCCTCTTCCTCGTCATGCGGAAACTTGGCTTTGGAGAAGCCTTCCTCAACATGGTCAGGGCTAACTACCACCGCCCGCAATCCCGAGTAGTGGTCCATGGCAGTGCATCATCCCCCTTCGTCCTTCGCAGAGGCACACGGCAGGGGTGCCCACTTTCCACCCTTCTTTTCGCTCTCAGCACCCCTCGCAGTAAGTTTCCGGGCCAACGAAGCGATCCGGGGAATACGTTTTAGCGGCACTGACCATAAAGCGTCCCTCTTCGCAGATGATATCCTGCTCATGCTGATGGAGCCGGCCTCCTCACTCCAGGCAGTCCTGAAGCGCTTTGAATTAGTGGCAGGGTTCAAGGTCAACCTATCCAAATCCTCCATACTTAACCTCACGCTCCCCGCCGCCGAGGCGACCAGATTGAAAAGCCAGACGTCCTTGCAATGGGCTAAACACTCCCTCTTATACTTGGATGTTCACCTCACTCCTAAGATTGGGGATCTTTACAAGGCCAATTACCCCTCGCTCGTGGCTCAGCTTCAGCAGGACTTTAAGAGATGGAAGCCTCTTTACATCTCATGGCTCGGACGGATTAACGCTGTTAAAATGACAGTTCTTCCCAAACTCTTATATCTGTTCCAAGCTTTACCTATTGAACTTGACCACGATCTACTGCTGCGCCTGCGTACACTGGTTACCAAATTCATTTGGCGGGGGGGGGAGGGCTCGCCTTCCCTTTCACGTGCTGAGGCGACCTAGGAATGAGGGGGGAGTGGCGTTACCGGACTTCGCACTATACTATCAAGCGGCACAACTGCGGGTGGTGACAGAATGGTCAGCCAGGGAGTCGGACAAGCACTGGCTCCACATGGACAGGTCGATTGTGGGTCGCTCCATTTGGGATGTCCTGTGGAAGCCAAAGAAAGATCGACCGGCGAATGCCTACATAAGCACTCCCACACGCACCACCTTGACAGTCTGGGATCAAATCACGAGGAGGGAGGGTTGGACCACATTTCCCTCCCCGTACACCCCAATCCATTTCAACCCGGCATTCCCACCGGCGATGCGTGAAGGGCCCTTTGATTGTTGGAGGGAGGGGGGTTGCCTGAAACTTTCCGACCTGTTCCATAACTGACGTCCTGACCTTTGAACGCTGTAAAAGAGTTTTTGGTCCCACACACCGAGCACTACCGCTACCTCCAGCTCAAACACTGGGTCTCATCACCGCACATAAGAGAGGCTGCTACTAGAGAGTTTACTGCTATGGAAAGACTAGTGGTCCACAAGGCAGGCTCCATGAAGGGTGCAATCTCTTCGTTATATGCTCTGTTATTGACTACACTACACACCCCCCCGGGCGCGCTACATGTCCTTTTGGGAACAGGTTCTTGGGCGCGATATCACTGAGGAGGAGTGGCAACACGTTTGGGGTGACATCACTAAACACAACAAGTCCGTGGCTTTGAGGGAGGCACACTACAAGACACTGCTAGATTGGTATCTTTACCCCACCAAGTTAAGGCGGATCTTCCCTGACACCTCAGATCTCTGCTGGTGGGGGATGCGGGGAGACTTCCGACACATCTGGTGGGATTGCCCGGGTATTCGGCCATTCTCGGAGGAAATCCTTTCCCATATCAAAGATATGTTGGGGTACCCCATCCCAACCACCATTGAGGGGGCTTTATTGGGAATCAGGGACCAGGTTTTGGAACACCAAACGAAAGCCGGTAAGGCGATTATGTGGGCTTGTCTGGGGGCAGCGAAACTTACGATAGCGGCCTCTTGGAAAAAGACAGACACACCAGCGACGTCGTTGTGGCATGTCCGTTTGTGGAGAATCCTCTTTGGAACACCTCGCAGACATCTTTAGAGATGATTACAAGACTTTTGAACTTAAATGGGGTCTCTTGGTCACCTATCTCTCCCGAGGCCTGCCTTCGGCGGTATGTCCGCCTTCCATAAGGGCTATGCATCTTTTCCAACTCTAGCCTGTTCCACAGTGGAACTGGATGATATATTCCACACACACTGATAGGTTACGACCCCACTCTTACTACCCAATTCTATAGAGAGATCTATGCTGCCCAACTCTACACCATGCGACACCACACCACCACCACCAGGGAAGGGGAGGGGGGGAGTTGGGGGGGGGGGGGAGGGGGTTTGTTTTCATATTCTTGTTTGAGAACTTTCTCTAAAGACGTGTCACTTCACAACAGGCATCTTCTACATTGTATGTGGGGGCTTGTATGGTCCCTGGGACGTATGAATCTGAGCTCTGATTAGGTGTATGTTTTTGACCCCGGGGCCTGCGCGCTCTGCTGATCAATTGTGATTCTTTTGATATATGATGCCCAATAAAAAGAATTTTGACAAAAAAAAGAAACCGGCAACTCCATGGGAACATTATAGTTTGAAGTGCCTACTTTAGTTGCACCATTCAGGAGTTAGCACAGCTGAGGGCTCAGCGTGTAACTCTTGACTCTCCAATTGGGTGTCCAAGTCTTTCCACAGTAAAAACTGCAGTTTTGTTTGTTTCACTGTCAGGACACACAAAGTACATGTTCTGCCTAGGCCGTATGCTGCTCAGTAGGCCTGCCAGAGGGGTGACTTACACAAATGGACAGGGGAAGCGGTGGCTTTGCCATTGCTTCCAATGGCAAAGTCAGGCTAGCAGTGAACGACTGCTCTACCAGTCTGCAGTGGCGGATTGGGTGCTGGTTTTACTTGGGGGACCTCCAGGGTGGCACAATCAGTGCTGCAAGCCCTGGGGTACCCCTCTATATTACATTTTCTGGATACCATTTACTAGGGACTTACAGGTAAGTTAGCCATTTTCAATTGGGAATAGCCAATTCAACATATACTTTTGAGTCAGGGGAATGGCACTGAGGTCTGGTTAGCAGGCCTCGGTGCACTCTGAGTTGAAAAACCAGCTGTATCAGTCGAAAAATTTGTGGGTGACAATACAAAAAGAGGCATTTCCTTACATTTGCCAATGGTCACAGGCAATAGGGAGTTGGGAGGATCTAGTGGTTGTCATGCAGAAAGTACAGGAAGAAATTGTGTAGTCCAGATGGACAACACAACAAAAAATGTTCTGCCTCAACAAGCAGGGGAGAACTTCACCCACTAGCGCAGGAAACATGGAAGTAAGCCATTCAAAGGGAAATAACCCTAACAGCAATACACCTACAAGGATTAGGCAGCGTGGAAGTGGACAAGGTCATCAGACAAGTGTCTCACGCAAGTGGTGTAGCTCCTATTTCCCTAATAGGCTCTGCGCATTGGAATAATATCCCCTATAGGTTTGACATAGGACTAAGGTCAGTATGTCCCTATCGAGTATATTAAACTTAATTACTTGTGCCAGCTAGCTCAGAGGCCACTAGAAACTCCTTGACGACAAGAAGGGAGTAGTTTCTGGCAGCTGCAAAACATGACAACTTTGTTTCCCTTTAGAATCGGAACGTGTCCCAGAGTCGTGGAAACAATAGATAACTATTTCACTCAGCTCAATCGTGCATGCTTAGTTTTCCTCAAAGTTACACAGAAAGAAATAGACGGGCGTTTCAATAAAAGGTTTATTGAACAGTCTTGTTTCTTGTGTAAGTAAAATGTGCTGTTACGATCACAAGACAGTATGCAAGATAAATAATGTACAGCGTAAGCAGTAGAAATAAATAATACTGCGTTAGCATTATCTTTTAGCGTATATTCACATACATAAATAACATGAGCTAAAAATGCGAGTACTCATACGATGCGTTTCTAAGTTAGTTCTACCCCAATGTACCTTACCTAACCTAGGTGTAGGGAGAGGTATGAAGTAGGTGAAGTATTCCTTACTATGGTATACTAAGAGTATGTTAAGCCTAGTATGCCAAGAGTCCCTCTAGGTTCTAGTCAGCTCCATACCTTAAAAATGAGAGAGGTGGGAATCTCTTTCCAGATTCGAACTCCAACACCCCGCAAGGGAAGTCAGATCACTGGAAGCTGGACTCTCTGCGTGCAGGGATGACAGCGTCTTCTCAGTGCGTCAGGCCGGGAAACGGGCTCCTCTGAAGTCGAGGTCTCCTCTAGTTTACAAGGGCTAGGGAAGGTATATTTATACCTGAGAGGTACCTCACAATGTTAGCATTGACGTGAATCGGACAGCGGAAGACGTCATGAATGAACCCCTAAGGTATAACGGTTCATGCATAATAGATGAGTCCTTGAAGAAATCAATAGTCCTGTGCTAGGGAAACTCCCAAAGCCTAAGGGTCTGTTCTTCAAGAACTCGTTGTGATGTTAGGGTGGACGGATGTCGGAGACCATGCCTGTATTTGGAGTGCACGGTTTAATGCCTAAATAAGGACTGGGATTTTATGCCTATATAAGGGCAGGGCGAATTGTGCCTATATAAGGACATGATACAGGAAAGCCCGTGTATGGACACCCTAAGAGGAATACAACACCCACTCCACTTTCGTGTGTACGATAATACTAAAATGCTAAACATTTAAAATGCTAAACATTAAACGGAGTACCGCATATTGCTAAAATATTTCATAAAACCATTTAAAATGCCTTTAAAAAACCTATTAGAATGCAAAAGGTACTGTACATTTGAAGCATTGCTATTCATTTCAGGCATATATTTAAAATAAAATGCAATTAGAATGAAACTAGCAGTAATATTTACATTTGACAAAAAAATGATCGATAAGTTTTTTCAAAATCAAGTCATTTCATGTCATGGAAATTAATGAACTTCTTTAGACTAACACGATGAAAAAAGTGTCTGTGGAAGTACCGCGAAGTCTGTACTATAAGGCTAGTTCTATTTGAAGCAGATTGAAGTGCCATTTTAGTTCGAAAAATGGGAAAAAGTTCAATTTTGGGAAGAGTTCCAAGTTTTTGAAGTATGAAGGCCAAATTGTTACTGCATTTCTGGAACACTGTGGGCTGAATCAGAGTCAGTTTACGGGTCTGGTGTAAACATGAGATCATCTATTTCTGTAGACAAAACATCGTCCACTGAAGTTGGTGTCAGTTGAAACACCTCGTTTAGTAGATTAATTGCACAGAGATGTGAAGCATTGCTTTCAGCATAGGTTGCCGCAGCAATGTTCGCGTCCGTTGTTACCTGTGTGCCTGTAGATCTTTCTCGTACCTCAGCAGCAGCCGGAAGCATCTGTGAGATCTCAGTGAATGCTGACATCAGGATAGGTAGCCTCTGGGGACAACACAGATCATGGGCAGTTATCGGGACCAGCAGAGTATCGACATCCGTTGGCGTAGCTGATGGAAATGTTAGACAGGTGTCCAACACGCATTCTTCACCGAATAGCAGGCCTCGTAGAACAGGTAAGATGCAATCTTGCCAGATTGGTCTGAATGACCGGAACCACGTGGTATTTAGTTCCCGTAGACGAGTCATGCCCAAAAGCTGTACTATTCGCTCACGGCACTTTCGTTCAAGGAGAGCTTTCTCCATTTCGCTCGGAGTGATGTCTGCGAATAGGCTGGCCATAGCGTAATAGCAGGACGAGAAATAGAATTCCGGCAACAAGTGCTAGAATTAATGGTATGCCACCAAACACCGAATGTGCAAAGTTCGGGATTATTCCGAGTATTGCCTGGAAAGGTGCTAACAGACCGGTACAGATGCTCTTAAATACATGTATAATTCCAGTTGTATCAGACATGTTGAAGATACGTGTTATCATTTCTACGAAATGTGTAGGGCAGTTTGTACGTATTAAAGTCTGTATCTCAGCCGAAGTCCTTGCTACTTGTAGATCATAGGTTTCTTTGGCCGAGGTCAAAGGCACTGTTTGCTGTAAAAGCATGGCTTTCATTCTGCTTAAAGTATCAAATCTTATAAAAGACGTTCAGCGAAGGCCACAAAGGCGACTCCCTGACTGTGTCTATTGGGGGAAACAATACTTGCATACATCAAGTGACCCTGGAGTTGACCGTTACTAGATATGGGATGCCTGGCAACATGCCGCAGCAACTTTGATCATTCAACATGAGGTAACTCCCATTCGAAAGTTGTCCAAACGTTGGATTAATCACAGCAGCTGGTGTACCCTGCTGATGGCAAGACAAATTTGCCACAGAACCATTACAAGCCCCGTGTAAAGAAATGTCCTGACATATAAGTGAACCGCTCAGTGCACTTTTACAGTGTGTACCGCTCAAAAACACTTCACAATCCCCACTCCAACATCTATATGTATACGGTAAATCCCAAGTTGTCTTAATGTATTCCTTATCCAACCTTTCATATTTGCGTGCTTGCATTTGTTTGAGGCAATACTGAAACTGAAAAGTAGTCACAGGTAATGTGATTTTGCCATGAATGAGCCATTCTGTAGCTGGTTTTTCTGCCACTGTGAATGGTAACTTTTCCAGTTTTTCAATGCTCAGCACTGTATACTTTACTCCTCTTTGTGCCAGTTCGATCTGTTTATCAGTTAGATTGTATTCTGCAAACAGAGCCGATGTGTTGATGAAACGCCAAGGCACATAGCCCGCTCGCAAAGATTGCAGCGTCCAGCTTAATAACACAATAGAACGTAATTGAGATTGGCCTTGCTGTAACATCGCCAAATCTTGTTCTAGTATGTCGATAGCAGAGGATACAATGCCATCCAATGAATATTTTCTGGAGGACAAAGTTGTTAACCCATTGTCGACCACAGAGAGGGTTTTCTCTAAATTAATACGATCAAGTTCACGTATTCGTTCTGCAGCCTCCATCTGTGATACTTTCCATGCTTCATTATAGGCAGCATAAATGCCGGCATATATGAAACGTTTTTGACGCGGTTTTCTTGGTCCAAGCAAGAATTCCCT
This sequence comes from Calotriton arnoldi, assembly GCA_963921515.1. Classification (NCBI taxonomy): domain Eukaryota; kingdom Metazoa; phylum Chordata; class Amphibia; order Caudata; family Salamandridae; genus Calotriton; species Calotriton arnoldi. The sequence continues at coordinate 293,143 of CAWUFW010011793.1, forward strand.
AAGGTCTTCGTCTTCTGTAAGTAAGGATAAGTGTTGTTTCACATCTTGTAGTGTAGATTTCTGAAGCCAATCGAGGCATAATTTTCCTACACTGTATGTTGTTACTGCCCCCGGATGCTGTCTTTGGACGTATCTTGGGTCTGGCCTATGAATAGTAAAGCCCTGAGTTTTATTCAGGAATCTTTCCTGACAGTTGTTTGTGTCTGTGGGCCAGATCAACCATTTTTTCCAATCAGGATTAGATCTGTTGAGTTGTAGTATTTTGTCAACTGTCACCTCTGCCTGTGTTTTATTATATATAGTGGCAGGTGTTGGTACAGAAGGTGTGTTCATCTCTTTGATCTTGGCTAGTCCAAGACAAGATGTTTGTTGGACAGTTTCATTCAAAAACATTATTTGTTCAGGGATGATGCAGGCTCTAAATAAAGCTTCCATCCCTTGCACTTGCCAATCTTTAGTACCCCAGACAGTTTTTGTGTCTATTGTGTCTTTCCAAAAGTCGAAACCCTGTCTAGACAGTTGGGCATTAAATAATGCAGAATAAATCTGTTTTGTATTTGTTAACATAATTTTCAGTCCTGTCTTGTTTACATTTTTATAGTAAAACATTTCTGGATTAGATGTATTGTATCCTGAAAAATATGGAAACTTGTTAGCAAATGTTTTTGAACTACCGTGTGGTGGTGTAGGACAATGCTCCCATTGGTTAAACATAAACACATTTCTAGGATATGCAGATTTATGCAAATAATGATGACCATAGTGGTTATAGCAATACAGCTTTTCATAGTCTGTTGATCCCTCTAAATATTCATTTTTAGAAAATGCAGCAGATTTTTCAAAGTCAAACATTATGTCATTAACAGTCTCAAAGTCCCAATCATCAGAATAGGTACTGGACGTAATTAGATCACTTAGTGAAATTTTAAACAAATGTGGAATGTTCAATTGTTCTGTCGGGCCGAAGATATCAAAATCCGTTTTGTCCCACACTATACCATCCTGTATAGGAACAGCTGTGATGTTCACTGTAGACAAGTCTCTTATTTCACGATGGGAAGATTTATGAGGTTTCAAAAGTAGGTTCACGTCTTTTCCTTCAGTATTCACATGGATGTATCTGCCACTTATAAGCACGCTCACAGTTGTTACCAAAGCTAGCCAGAGCAGGAAAACAAAAAGTCCAGATGTAATCCAGAGTTCAATCCATGGAGAAACCAAATAAGTCTTTTCAGAAAGTGAAGTAAGTCTTGTACTTGCTGCTTGAATTTCAATGATGCTGGCGTCGTTTCAGGTTCACTCGGATCTTCTGAGAACGTATCAAAGTTAATGAAATAGCCAGAAGCAGTTCTGTCAATTGTTGGAATTGCATCAGGATTTGTAGAAATCGCTGGAATCAGTTGATCACTTGCTACATTGGTGTAGACAGGTGTATTTGGACGAACTGTTACTTGGTTTTCAGGAGGGATGAGTTCCATAACGTTGTTGCTTAGTCCTCCATCTGTTACAGCTGAATTCTCTATTGTTATCAGTCTTTCAGTCTGAACCTCTTGGATAGTAGCGAGAGGAGTGCGTCTGCTACTAGGTCGGAGTCCACGAGGCCTACTATTTAGTATTGGCCACATACTGTGGTTTGATCAGGTGTATGGACACATCTTCTCCTTTCTTCCAGCAAGGGGCGGCAGAAGTACTGTTCTTGTTCCTTGAACTGCTAGGACAGGTACTGGTTGTCTGTAAGAAGGTCCAAATTCCTTCTTGTCCGCAATTTTTTCTCTGACTAGATCCCCAACTTGTGGAATCCAGACAGGCCTTGCTGGGACCGCCGGTTTTTCCCCAGTGGTGGTTGGCTGTAAGAATACGTTGCTTTGTTTCGTTCTTAACTCATTCAGTTCCTGTAAAACAGCCAAATGATCTTTGATATCAAATGTTTTATTTTCCACCACTGTGCCTACGTCATCGAGATCTGGTACCCACATTCTTGTCCCAAATAGGACCTCATATGGAGTGACCCCCCCCCCTAGAGAACTTCTTGGCAGATTATTCAATGAGCGTTAGACCCCATTTAGATGTTTGACCCACCCATCACCCGAACCTAATACCCTAGCTGTTATAGACTGCTTTATGTCCCGGTTTTTCCTTTCCACAACCGAATTTCCCTCAGGATGGAATGGAGAGGAGTACCGCAATTCAACGCCCAGACTGGCCATGGCTTCTTTGTAAGCCCGAGAGCTAAACGCAGGGCCCTGGTCAGAATGTAGCGTGCCTATTGCATATGTGCCGATAAAGACTCGCAAATCTTTTATAACAGTTCGAGCGTCAGCCGAGCGCTGAGGCCATATCCATAGGAACCTTGATTCAGTATTTGTGGGAGTGCATTTGTCCATTAGGACGCATGCGCGTAGATAGTCTAATGCTGTCTAACAGTGGTGTCTGTACTGGGCAGCTACATTTGTAGCATGGTGTCTGGTGGCTTTCCCGCTGTAATTTACAGTCTAAGCAGTTATTGATAAATATGTGAATTTCTGTATTCATCCCAGGCCACCAGTACATCTCTTTTAATGTCAAAATTGTTTTAGAGATCCCTTGATGTGACAGACCCTCCCCCAGATGTGCCTCATAAATCAAAGCTGCTCTACGTTCCATGTTTGGAATTACCCTATCCCCCTAACCAGGGATTCGAGCAAAAGGAACGTTGTTCGCATCAATTGCATAAGAGTACTTGAGTGGAAACTTTTTTGGTAACGCTGCACTGCTGCCTTTGCTTGATGCATTGACAGCCAACATTATCTCACCGTCTATTTTTGTTTTTGAACGAGTGATCGCAGCTACGGAAGCCGTCTGAACAGCCCCCTTTGCGGCTTCGTCAGCCAATGAATTCCCTGCAACGTGAACGCCATCACATTGATGACTCAGTGTGTGGATCACGTGAGCCTTTGGTAGTTCGTTTTTCAACTGAACTACTTGTTCCCAAAGCGTTTTATGCTTTATTGTGCTACCTTTCGCATCCCTGAAACCATTCTCAAGCCAGTTTTGAATATATTCATTATATGACTGAACACAGTAAAAGGAATCGCACACTATTAGTGTGGGGAATTCTCGATCTGTACTTTCAAGTGCCAGTTTAAATGCTTGTAGTTCAGCTCGCTGAGCTGTACAATCTCCTAGAGATTGAGTTTTTGTGACCATAGGTCTGAAGATGCCATCTCGCATGCGACCTTTAACGATTGCACACGCTGCACTGTAAGCTTGCTTACCCCCTGTTGCGGTCTGTGCGGATCCGTCAGTGTAAATTATGAATTCGTACTGATCGAGAGGCAGAATTTCAGTGGGCAGAGGACATTCTTGTTCATATTGCAGGAATGCTTGTGTTTTTAAATCAGGATCAAAAACATATTTAACGTCTGTTGCAGCAAGAGAATTAACCCATTGTATCCATCTTGGATGTAATGCTTTTGCATTTGGAATGCTTGCTTTTGTGACCGCTTCTAAAGCCGGTACTGGGGTTACGACAATAATGCGTTTCCCTTGGGCTAAGGCTCTTTCTTTTGCTACAGCGGTTTGAACTGCTGTTAGAATTTTTTCAGTTGAACTGAAGCGCACTTCCGCTTGTGTGTACAAATGAGATTTGTATGCAATTGGTATTTTCTCACCCTCATTGAAGGTTAAGTAGGTGAATCCGCATTGACCCGAAATTATTCGGATCACCAAATTTCGTTGACTTACGCGTGTTTGTAAGTGATTTGTTGCTAACATGTTAGCCTGGAGTGAACGCAAGATTTCTGTGTGTTCGTTTGTCCAATTTTTGATTGAAAAATCAGGTTTGATTAATGCATAGAGAGGTTTAACCCTTTCTGCATAATTTAGAATGTATGTTCTTCCAAAGTTTAGGAAACCCAGGATGGATTGTAAGTTTTTTAGCGTTTTTGGAGGTTGCAGCAGCGCACATTTCTCTAGAAAGTTAGCTGCCAAGCTCTTGCCTTCACTTGAAAGCTCATATCCTAGAAATAGGACATTGAGATGGGCAATTCGGGACTTTTTAAAGTTGAACTTATAGCCCTCAGAGGCGAAGCCCAGTATAATGGTGCTCACCCTGTTCAAGTGTTTGTCCAGGTCATCGTCTGTCAGATAGATGTCATCGACATAGGACAATGCCTCATTGTCATAAATTTGTAGTAACTCCGTTACCCTCGCTGAGAATAAACCTGGGCTGTTCTTGAACCCTTGTGGGAGTCGATAAAAGTGACGCTGGGTCCCCATTATGGAGAATGCTGTTAAGTACCTGCTTTCAGGTGCTATGTTTTGACAAAAGAAACCATTTGAGATGTCTAATGTGGTTTTATATTTTTTACGCACAATGTTATTCATTAATGCTGTGCTATGTGCATTTTGCACTGCAAATGTTTTACAACCAGTGTTTAAGTGTCTATAATCCAAAACTAGACGATAGGTATTGTCTGCTTTGGAGACAGGAAACAAAGGATTGTTCATTGAGGAGGTGCATGTTTCAATCACCCCTTGGTATTCAAGTTGATCTAAGATCTCCCTGACCTGTTTTTTAGCTTCTTGCTTTATTGGATACTGCCTCTGTGCAGTTGGTTCATGTTTCAGATGTATTTTATGGTGAGGTGAATCCTCATCCCATCCTACATGATTTTTGTATAATGCTGGGGCCTGGGCTACTGCCCATTTCCTGGCATATGTATATTTTAGATGAATTGGAATATGGTTAGAGAAGGCAGGCATAATAATGTCCTCGCCGTGTGGGCACTCCCTGACAAATTGTGGTGGCCAGTCTTTTTCCGCTAGAAGTATGTCATAGCCCCTTGATTGTCTTTCCCAAAAAAGTGCTTTCACCTGTCTAGGTTTGTCTCCCTCCATCCGGAGTGTTATTTCATATAACCTTTGTGGAGTACTAACCCTGGTGTCTACAGTCTCAACTGTAATGTACTCATTCAAGTCCACTATCTCCAGAAGTTCCTTCAGGTTCTGGCGAGCTATTGTGACTTCTGCTGCACTATCCAGCATTGTCTGAGCCCATTCTCCGTTCTTGAGTTGTGTTCTCAGTATTCTCGGCATGTCTGATCTTCAGACCTGCTACTTTCTTTTTGGAGAATTGAGGTTTTGTTTTATTTTTTGGAGCGTGTTTTTCTTCTTTGGATTTCACGCGTTCTTCTCTATGTTCTGATCGTCCTTTTCTTTCCGAAGTCTGTGACGAGATCTGAAAGGTACGAGAGGAACGTGTATCAGTATCTTGATACCTGTCAGGTTTTCTCAAATTATCCCTATTCCTGAGGTTATTCCTCCTTTCAGAGGGCTCCTTTTGAGGAGACCTACCTCGGGATTAAGAACGTTTCTCTTTTGAATTTTGTTTATTAGTCTCCCACTTCTTTTTAGAAGATGTAGGAGTTTGTTTAATTGAGTCCTTCTCAGGACTTTCAGATAGTTTTGGCTTCACTGTTCTTCCACCCAAACTATCTCTACCTAATTCTGCATAAGATTGTTCAATTATTCTGGGTAGCTCTGTTTGATGTTCTGTAACATCGAATTCCCTTAATTTTTGGCGGATCGCCACTGCTGCTGCCTCCCCTTTAATATTAGATAATATTATTGTTGAGACCTGGTCGAAATTTTTCAGTAATTTCATACCTAAATTTAGAGCAGGCTCTGCCCCGTATTCGTTTTGAATTTGTTTCAGGACATCTGGTATTACCGCAATTGACGGAATGCCATGTGTTTTAGTGTAGATGGCAGCAAAGACTGAGCCCCAAGTGGTACAGTCTTCCAGTTGTGGTGTGATCCCCATCGGTAAACTGATGGTTAGGATTCTGTGTTTCTCATACGGGCTAGTATTTGGAAATACTGCTTCGATTTGAGTAATTTTTTGAGCTATCCAGAATGGAATTTGCTCACGTTTTGTGGGCATTTTACCCATGACTACGTAGAGAGTCTGTGGGGTAATTTTTAGTGTATTCCCCTGGTGAGGGGTTTGATTTGGAATGGTTAATGGTGGTTGGACTGTGAAAGTCCGCATGACATATTGAACCAATTGTCTGTAGATTTTTATTAACTCTGTAAGTTGAGTAAGTAATTCCTCAACTGACATCTCTTCAATGTCAGGATGAGGTGTGTAGCCGGCTAGAATCGGCCATGTTGCTCCTGGTCTACCTAGTGGACCGAGCCTGGTAATGTTTTTGTGATGTTTTAGGGCGCCTTTAAACCAGAGTTGATGCTCCTGGTATGTTAGTGGAATTTCAATATCCTCGAAAGGAATGTATTCCTCTGGTGGATCATCTTCTTTGTAGAAGTGAAACATGTGTGTTACTGAATTGGATTCAGGAAATATTACCCATGAATAGAATACCTCTGTCTGAAAGGATTCGTGTGCCTCTATTACGAAAACTGCTCTACCGCCTCTTGGTGGTAGGCCATGTTTTATAAGTTTTAGAGTAATGGCTCTTCTTAAGTTTGGAGCGATGTCTATAACACCCTCCTCGGTTTCATTTAAACCTGTAAATTTAAAAACTGCTGCTTGGGCTTGATCAGCCACAGCTTCACCGTTTCCGGCGTCATTGTCCCCGCGTGTGGACATTTGTTTTTTGAAAAATGTAGAACAAGTTTCAAGGAAACAAAGATAAGCTGCACAATATTTTTGGAACACTGTATCCTTCAACGTTGAGCAAACCAAACAGCTAATGTATATAGGGTGTTTCCCTATGTAGCCGTGGTGAATACTTAACCCTGCCCACTCCAGACGTCTTTTGGAGTATATGGGTAGGGGTCTCTGAGAGAAAAAGCACGGCTGAGTTACTCAGTATCTAACGTTGAATTACCGCCTTACCAAACCGTTGGGCACCATGTAGTGTAGCTCCTATTTCCCTAATAGGCTCTGCGCATTGGAATAATATCCCCTATAGGTTTGACATAGGACTAAGGTCAGTATGTCCCTATCGAGTATATTAAACTTAATTACTTGTGCCAGCTAGCTCAGAGGCCACTAGAAACTCCTTGACAACAAGAAGGGAGTAGTTTCTGGCAGCCGTAAAACATGACCACTTTGTTTCCCTTTAGAATCAGAACGTGTCCCAGAGTCGTGGAAACAATAGATAACTATTTCACTCAGCTCAATCGTGAATGCTTAGTTTTCCTCAAAGTTACACAGAAAGAAATAGACGGGCGTTTCAATAAAAGGTTTATTGAACAGTCTTGTTTCTTGTGTAAGTAAAATGTGCTGTTACGATCACAAGACCGTATGCAAGATAAATAATGTACAGCGTAAGCAGTAGAAATAAATAATACTGCATTAGCATTATCTTTTAGCGTATATTCACATGCATAAATAACATGAGCTAAAAATGCGAGTACTCATACGATGCGTTTCTAAGCTAGTTCTACCCCAATGTACCTTACCTAACCTAGGTGTAGGAAGAGGTATGAAGTAGGTGAAGTATTCCTTACTATGGTATACTAAGAGTATGTTAATCCTAGTATGCCTAGTATGCCAAGAGTCCCTCTAGGTTCTAGTCAGCTCCATACCTTAAGAATGAGAGAGGTGGGAATCTCTTTGCCAGACTCGAACTCCAACACCCCGCAAGGGAAGTCAGATCACTGGAAGCTGGACTCTCTGCGTGCAGGGATGACAGCGTCTTCTCAGTGCGTCAGGCCGGGAAACGGGCTCCTCTGAAGTCGAGGTCTCCTCTAGTTTACAAGGGCTAGGGAAGGTATATTTATACCTGAGAGGTACCTCACAATGTTAGCATTGACGTGAATCGGTCAGCGGAAGACGTCATGAATGAACCCTTAAGGTATAACGGTTCATGCATAATAGATGAGTCCTTGAAGAAATCAATAGTCCTGTGCTAGGAAACTCCCAAAGCCTAAGGGTCTGTTCTTCAAGAACTCGTTGTGACGTTAGGGTGGACGGATGTCGGAGACCATGCCTGTATTTGGAGTGCACGGTTTAATGCCTAAATAAGGACTGGGATTTTATGCCTATATAAGGGCAGGGCAAATTGTTCCTATATAAGGACATGATACAGGAAAGCCCGTGTATGGACACCCTAAGAGGAATACAACAGTGGGAGGTAATGAGACCATGGTCGAATTTTTTTTGAAGAGGTGGGGGACACCGGAGATTGACATATTCGCAACACCACAGAATTCAGAATTCCGACTTTTCCCACACCACCACTCCCTGGGGAATGCAGCTGATAGTCTGCTCCGGGACATTTTCGTACGTTTTTCTCCCAATTCCGCTATTGCCACTAGCGATAAACAAGCATAAACAGTGGCAGATGACGCTAATCCTTCTCTCCTTCCAGTGGGCAAGGCAGACATGGTTCTCCGAACTGATAGAAATAGAACTAAACGTGCAGAGGCAGCGAATGTTGCACGACGTACTGTCTGGGCAGGGGGAAGGTGGATAATCTGAACCCAACACCCTGAGTCTAGCAGCATGGCTCCTGATGACGTAGGATTTGAACACTTGGGCCTCCCGGAGGGAGCAGTTGAAGTCCTCAGGAAGGCAAGAAGGCCAGCTGCAAGTAAATGTTACATAGCCTTATGGTTGAAGTATACAAGGTAGTGCCATAAATAAGGCCTGTTCCAAAGCAGAACACAGGACACCACAGTCATTAGATACCTTACCCACCTACTGGACATGAAAATGACTTGCACTTCACTAAAGGTAGATTTTGTGGCGATAGGGGACCACACAAGGGCCCACATAGGCAGAAGTTTCTTCACTGCACCAGTGGTCAAACGGTTCCTAGAGGGGGGCAAGAGAATATCCCCACCCAGGTGCGCACCAACACCCAAGAGGAACCTAAACCTGGTGGAACTGATGAAGGACACCTTTGAGCCACTCCACAGGACAGCCCTAAAATATGTCCCATTCAAAACAGCCCTCCTAATTGCGATGACATTGCTGTGCAGAATAAGTGTATTGCAAGAACTTAAAACCCAGGAACCATATCTGCAAATACACAAGGACAGGGTAGTTATGAGAAAAACCCAACTCTACGTACTGAAGGTCATGTCGGTTTCACATAAACCAAGCAATCCAAATACCTAGCTTTTTCTAGAAACCAACGACTCGAGCCGAAAGAGCCCTACATACACTGGACGTGCGCTGAGCAATAATGTACTACTTGGAGAGATAAAAGCCAATCAAGAAGGGGGAAACAGTTCTTTGTGTCCTTAGCAGATAAAAATAGAGGTGTCAGTCACAAAGAACACCATTGCAAGGTGGACAGGCCAGACTATCCAAATCTGTCACTTGAAAGGGGCATGCAACTGGAAACAAAGCCAAGAACATACTCAACAAGGAAGAAGGGTGCAACCTTAGCCTACCTAGTGAACGTTCCGTTAAGTGACATGCATGGCTACCACATGGTCATCAGTCCACACATTCACAAAACATTGCTACTTAGACATCCAAGTGAATGCAGAATCGCAAGTGGAACTAAGAGTACCGAAACACTTGTTTGCAATTTCAATATAATTTCAAACACAACTGCAGTGAGAAAAACTGCTACAAAATCAGTACACACCATATGAATACAGAAAAGATTCACGCTGCCAGGAGGAGTAGTTTTGCAGCTTGAAGAATTTTCTGTATTCACATACGACTCACCTGCCTCCCCTGGAAATTAGGCGAAACGAGGACAAGCGCAAAATGCAAGACAAGAGGAAGCCTACATGAGCTAAAATAAACAATCATCAGGGGAAAAAGAATCTGAAGATGGCGACTACGCACAGGGGCTTCTGGGGTGAATGTGTGACATCAGGAGAATAATGGACCAGGCTCCAAATGGTGGCAACAGTTGACACCCAACAAAAAAAAGAGAAAGAAGACTATTAAAAGAGAGTTCCTGACCCCACCACTAGATGGCGAAATAATGTGCACCATGTGAATCCAGAAAAAGTTTTCAAGCTGCAAAACTACTCCTACCGTTAAGTAACCATTTTATTACCTGTTTGGTACTTACTTGTGTGGTAAGTCATGCAGGATATAGACCATGGGGTAAAGGCTTAATACCCTCTGAAGACCCTCATAAGTAGTGTATTTATTGTCTGTATCCTAACCATAAAGCTAAGGAGTGCAAAATATGCCATACCTTTTCAACTAAGATATTAAAGGATAGAGTAAGAAGACTCTTAATTTAGCTACAAAAGGTCAGATCTTAAATAACTCAATTTTCTGACATAAATTTAGATGGCACTGCTAGAAAATATTTTGAAAAGGGTACATTTGGAGGAAAGACACCAGGAATCTTCAAAGTTCGAACAACACAGTAAAGTCCCACCTTCAGCCCTTTAGATACAGCCTTTCCTAGAAGCAGTTCTCAACCCAGTCATTTGGAAAGTGTACCCCGGCGAAGCCTGGATCCAAGTTTGTCAGTCGTTACTGCCTCTTTTTCAGCCAAATCACCACTCCAGTGTCAGGACGGCATGCGCCTTTTCGGCATGATGACCTCTTGTATTGCGGTAGTTCCCTTATGCCCTATTACAGATGCATCCGCTACAAGAGTGCCTAGCAGCACAATGGTCAAACAAGCAGAAGGCCACTGGGAAGGTCGAGTGTTGATTTGGGCTAGCACCTATCGCTCGCTGTGGTGGTGGAATAGCAACAATCTGTGGCAGGGCTGGCCCTATCTCAACCCAGTTCCGCAAGTGACCATCACCAAAGATGCTTTGTGGAGGGGGGAGGGGGGAAGGAGCAGAGAGGGTGGAAGTGTTCATCTGCAGTACTTGACCGTTCTGGGCATGTTGGCACCCCACCATCCAGGTTTCCACATCAACTTCCTGAAGCTACTAGCTGTTCAGTTGGCTCTCAGAGCCTTTTTCTGCCACCTACAACACAAGGTATCACTCATCCGGATAGACAACATAACAGCCATGTACTAGCTTTAGAAACAAGGAGACAGACATGCGCAACAGCTGTCAGCGTTAGCACAGGGCATTTGGCGTTGGGCACTCCACCACAGGATCCATCTACTGGAGTACATACGAGTAGACAGCAACTTTGCAGACCGGCTCTGCAGGATGCAGCAAGTCCATCAGTTGAAACTTAAGCCACCAGTCCTACTCTCGTACATCTGTCATTGAGTGTTCCCGGACATAGAGCTCTTCGCCACAGCAGAAAACGCCAAATCCCCAAGCTTCGCCTCCAGGTCCCCACAGTCCATGGGCAATGCACTATGGATGAACCAGTCAGGGGTATTTGCCTATGCTTTTCTCCTCTCCCACTCCTTCCATTCGTGGTCCGTAAGCTTTGGCGAACATCCCTCACTCATCCTGGTTGCTCCCATGTGGGCCAGAAAACCCTGGTTCACCATCCTTCTCAACATGTCCCTTGAGAAGCTGCCCAACCAGCCATTTTTTCTAACCCAGAACCAGGGCACCATTAGGCGCCTGAACCGCTGGCAGCTCAGTCTTGCGATTTGGCTCCTGAAATCATAGAGATTGACTACCTCAATCTGCCTCCTGAATGTATGCACATTCTAATTGAGGCCTGCGGACCCACAACATGGGGCTGCTAAGGGGACAAATGGAAATGGTTTGTCCATTACTGGCTTCCTAAACACATTGACTGATAGCAAGCTATGTTTTGGACCACTGGTTTCAATCTGCATCATTTGCAGCCGCCAGGCCTTCCGTGTAGAGTCCCAGTAATCAAAGCATTTATGGAGGGACTTAAACTTATTATTCCACACAGGGTACCCCCAGGTCTATAGAAGCCTTATGCTTTAGTTAACACGTTTCTGTCTTGCTTGAATGCTGTATTTGTACGCAATTAACCGCATCCATGATTTATCTTTCCATCACCCTCCAACAATCTTTACACTTCGTCCTGAGATGAGGAATGGAGTGCAGTATGTCTAGGTGGTCCCGAATACTGAATAAAAGGAAAATATGTAGTTGGAGGAACTGTTGTGGAGAATGATGAAATGGATGTAATATTAGGGTACATGTTGATATGTAAAGTTTTCAGTTTTCAGTTTCAAATAGCTTTATTCGACAAATTAAGTCATAAAAGCATATAGGAACCATCCATCATAAAATACATGACCTAAAAAGAATATTTTAAAATATATACAGTGTTGTAAAAAGTAATATGTTAAAACCAACTTTTAGAACATATAACATGTACATTTAATAATACATTAAAAGGACCTTCCCTTCAGAAATATTTATGATTACAAGACTTGCAGGGCAGCTCTTAATATAGCTAGCTTATGCATTTCGTAGGTGATTTGATCTTCGAGCCCACGACCACCCTAGGTATTTCGCCATTGCTATGACAACAGGTGCTGTAGTATCCGAGCGCAATATTCTTTCAGCCTCCTGCGCCCTTCTTGTACCTATGAGCTTACAGATTGGCCGTAACCAAACACGGCGTGGTCTTTCATATCCGACACAGACAAATAGTAAATGCGTTAGAGACTCAACACTATCTTTGCAAAATGGACAAGTTTTATCACCAGATACTTTCCATCCCGCAGTAAAAGCTCTCAAGGGTAGGGAACCTACCCTAAACTGGAAATACAATTTCCGGTGCAATGGCTTTGTAATGAGGTCCCAATAGGACTCCATCCTCGGGGTAGCTTTAAATTCCAAAAAGGAACCAGTCAAAGTGGAAGAATCACTGGATCTAAAAACATTAAAATAGACCCATTCCCAATATAACTCCTTCATACATTTTTTTGAAGGGAAGACAGAATTTTCTGGATCATTCCACAACTGGATCATGCCAATATTAAATAAAATATCTCTAACTGTCCGTAGCCACTTTATTGAGTGAAAGGTGTCGGCTCTAATTATATCCAGAAACCCTGCTGCATAACCTACAAGTTCTGGTACAATCCATACTCTACGCCAATATAGTAGAGGACGCAATTTCGCTAGAGCTGCAATCGGTTTTCTCCCCATATCATTCAATAATGGGCACATTGGAGTGCTTTGGGGTAGTTTAATAATATTCCTCAAGAATCTATTTTCAGAGGATGTATGCACCACCAGATTTTCACAGCCCCACAGCTCCGAACCATAAAGGGCTGAACTAATAACTTTTGATATGTAAAGTAAATGGCAGGAGAAGTATATCAAAAAAAGATTCAGTTTTTATGATACAGCGACTGTTAAGCTGTGCTTAAATCATAAAACATTTTAGAATGTTGCTTACCTTTTTAATCCGCAATCCTAACTTATTAAATACTGCAGTTTGATGTTTTTTCCAATCTTTGAAGTAATTCAAATTATAATTTGTTTATGGTTTTTATTTTTTAGGATAAAATATACATGTATGGTGGAAAAAGAGATGAAACTGGAAATGTTACAAATCAGCTATGGGTCCTTCATGTTAAGAACCAGTCCTGGTCTCAGCTGATTCCACAAGCCAAAGAGCAGTATGCAGTGGTTGGGCATTCGGCACACATCGTCACACTTGAAGATGGCAGTACTGTGATGTTGGTCATCTTTGGGCACTGTCCACTCTATGGATATATAAGCAGCATTCAAGAATATAATCTAGGTATGTAAAAATAAATATCTTTGTAATAAGCTTGCTTCCAGTAATTGTAATTTTGTTCAGCCAGACATTCAGTGATTGTTGTTGAGCATACATTTGCTGCTAGTATCTAAAGCTATTCCGAGTGTCTCTTTGGAGAGTTAAAGATTTCCACTGGCGATGTTTAATTTGAGGCAAACATCAAATGTGACTGTCACAGTTTACAAGGATCTAATTTATCCTTCCCTTCCAAGGGATCCTCATCAGTAGTCCTAAGCACTGAATAGTCATGCCAGCATGCAGGGTCCCAAAGCACTTCAACCAAAATCTATATAAACTTGTACATGTACACCTGCAAAATACCTTTCTGTAGAAAGGATCACAATAATAATGTGAATAACTGGATTTGCAGCCTATAACAAGCTAAAAAATGACCAAATTTAATTTTCATTTTAAATAAGCGTCCAATTTAATAGAATAGTTGCTAAATAAATAAAGTGACTATCTTTCAAGAACAATTTTTAAAAGGAAAGTGAATGAAGGGCAATGTTAGCGGACGTGCTGCAATGCAGATGCATACAAAAACTGCCACTGTGCGTTTAAGGACGGCACTCTACCCGTTGTTTTCCATCCTTCCTCGCTGGTGGTAGGTCAGTTCTTCTTCTTTTTTTTTTTTTTCTTGCTCCTGGTAACAAAATCCTGGGCATGAGCTCTGACTTTTGAATTTATTTCTCATTGGAAATAGTTCCAAACCTGATTGTTTTGATTCACTCAACTTCTTTAAAGACTATGAGTGCATTTAAATATTTTTCAGAAAGAAAATCTTTCTTTCTCCTGTAAGAATCCCTTCACTAAGTGCCTTGCTTGTGGGGAAAAAGATGACCCAGTCAGGCCCTCGGTGTCTATTGTATGTTTTCCAGAAGACCATCATGCTGAATACTACTGCCACTTACAGAAATTCCCCGCTCGAATCCTGAAGATAGGCTGCAAGGAAAATGAATACAAAAACTAGCACTATCTGTAAAGGGCTCACAGTACCCTTAGAAACCCATCATGTCCCAGAGACAGTCAGTTCCATTTTTACAGAAAGAGAATCCTGGATAAATGGCAGAAAACACTAACTGCAGCATTAACATCACACAAAAGCTTACTCAGAGAAACTTACCCTACTTTAGGGAATCCACCATGCAGTCCAAATTCAGACAACACTGTCTTGTAAATGTATGCACTGATATCCAAGTGGCAGCTTTACATACCTCTGTAATAGGCACTTTTCTCAAGTCAGGAAGAGACCTATTTGCCAGTTGGTAAGGCAGTAAGACGCACAATACTACCCATCTAGAAATAGGTTGTTTTGTTGTGGATAAACATGTCTTTAAAGAACCATGCTTTACGAATAGAAGATCCAGTTGTCTTATCTATTTTGTCTTATCTAGGCAGAATTTTAAACCCCTTTCACATTCATCGTATGAAGAGCTCTTTCTGCCGGAGTTTAAGGATTTTGGAAACAAATTTGCTAAAGAAATTGTCTGGTTGACATGAAAATCTGAGACCACTTTTGGAAGAAAACTGGAACGAGTTTTCATGAGTATTCTGGTCTTATGAAAGACATTGTAAGGTTTTTGAGAACATAATGCCTGAATTTTACTTGCTCTGGCCGAAGTGATGGCTACCAAGAGGGCATCCTTCCAGGTAATATGTTAAAAGGAAGCGTTATGAATAAGCTTAACGGAATGCGCCATTAATTTGGAAAGTACAACATTTAGGGCCACATGTACAAAACGTCAGAATTGCGATTTCGTAATTGCGATTATCAAATTGCAATTAGGAGATCACAATTCGTAATGTAAGAAAACGTAAAAGTTTTCTATAGCAATTCCTAATGGGTCGCAAACCGACCTACCTCATGAATATTTGAGGTAGGTCACAATTTGCGACCCATTTGGAATTGCATCCATCACAGGGATGGTGGCCTGCTGGGGTCAGCAGACCACCATGTCTGTGACTGCTTTTAAATAGAGCAATTCTTTTTTTTTTTTGTATTACAGCCTGTTTTCTGTAAGGGAAAACGGGATGTGTTTAAAAAAAAAAAATGAATAAAGTGTTCTTTTAATTTTTTAAGAGTAGGCAGTGGTCCTTGGGACTACTGCCTGCTCTTAAGAAAAGTTTTACGAACCATTCTCAAAGGGGAAGGGGTACCTTAGGGAGCCCCTTCCCATTTGCGAATGGATTTACCACCATTTTCCAAATGGCAGAAATTTTTGTATTTTTTGCGACCGCATTTCGGCCGCAAAACATTCACATGTACCACTGCGATATGGTATTAGGAAGGGACGCCCCTTCCTAATACCAATCGCAAAACCCAAATTGCGATTCGGGAACAAGTTACTGAATCGCTGTTTGGGCTTTGTACGTGCCAAAAAGCAATTTTGCGGTCGCAAACAGATTTGTGCTGTTTGCAACCACAAAAATGGTTTGTACGTGTGGCCCTTAGTTATCAAAGAGGGGAAGAAAATTTAGTGGGAGGAAGTACCTCCCAGGACCATCTAAGTAACCTTTAATCATAGCAATTCTAAAGAAAAAGGTTTGTGAATGAAATTTCCTATCTCAGGGATTGTAGTAAGATGTACTTTAAGGGATGGAAATTGTAGGTCAAACCTTGCTGGATGAAGCAGATAAGGAATCACCACTTCTTCCTGGCACCTGGAAGCACCATGGTTGTTCTAAATGCACCAAATGCAGAACCTCTTCCAACTAAAGGCGTATGATGTTCTTGTAGAAGGACTTTTGGCCTCTCTGAGATTGACCATAAAATCTTGAGGCAAATTGAAAAGTCCATAGTGTAAGAATTAGGAGCCAGGCTGCTAAGTTCAACGATGTGAGGCTGGGATTCAAGACATGATCCTCGAACTTGCACATGAGATACTGTCTGCACAGCAGCCTCCACAGTTATTGCTCTGATAGATGCATTTGGTCTGTAAACCACCACTGCTGTGGCCATTCTGGTGCTATCAGGATCATCCTGGCCTTGGAATGATACAGCTTGATCAGAGTACTGGGTATCAGTAGAATGGGAGGAAACGTGTACAGAAGATTCTTTCACCAATGTATATAGGGGTCATTCCTATTTGACCCGGGCTTGTATTATCTGGTGTAATCTGTGCCTTTCCTGCAACTGCAAACAAATCTGTTTGCGGATACCCTAGTCTTGGATATATTGGAAGATGAAGTAGTGCAACAACCAACTGCGTTTGTCTACTTCTGTATCTTAAATTCCTGGCAAGTAAACAACAGTGATGTGCAAGTCACTTGCTATTAACCATTTCAAGATCACTTGTGATTCCAGGGACTGCAATCTGGAAGGAATATCTCCCTTGTTATTGAGTTAACACATTATTGTTTTACTGTCGACTGAAGAAGGGAGTTTGTCATAAAGGAAGGAAAAATCTACTTTAGGGCCGATGGACTGCTCTCAGTTTGAGAAGGTTGAGATGATATGACCAGGTGCCTTGAGCCCATGTGAGCTACTTATCCCTGGAGAGACATCTGTAATTTGTTTGAGCTGAAGATCCTGATGGATTGGGATCTCCTTCAATCATTTTTTTTTTTTTTTGATGGTGCCACAATGTAAAAAATTGGGTTGCTTATTGCGACACCACCAACGTTTTCTTTTAGCTGCCTGAGAACAGAATCCACTGTCCTCCGGCACTGTTTTAGAGGATTAATTGGAGTCTTTCATGAGAAACCAGGAAAATACAGGAAGCCATTGATCTAGGAGAGATGATATTTGTTGTGTTGTCTGATAAGGTCTTTGTAATGGACTGAGACACTTTGAAATTTTAGAAGATAATCTGTTATCCAAAGGATAAACTTTGGTGACCTGAGGATCTAAGATTGTGCCCAAAAAGTCTATTCTTTGAACCGGAGTGACCATCAACCTTTTCAGGCTGACTTGAAGACCCAATCGGACTGGGTGTTCAGACAATCGAAAATATTTTTAATTTTCTACTGATAATGCCACCTTTATTAGTGAGTTGTCTAAATAGGGGCAGAGTAAGTTTTCCTGCCTCCTCAAATGTACTGCAATGATGGCCATACACTTTGTGAATGTTCGAAAAGCAGACTTAAGCCCAAATGATGCTTCTTTATTGTGGGGATGTGTAAATAAGCATCCTAAAGCTCTATTGCACACATACAATCCCTAAGATGTAATTGAGGGTAATTCTGGTGTAATGCCAGCATCCTGGATTTTTCTCTATTTATACTTTTCATCATTCTGAGACAAAGAATAGGTATGAATTCTTTTGGACCTTTTTTAAAACCAGAAAATAACAACAATAAATTACCGCTCCTTTTTGGTGATTGAGAACCTCCTCCACTGTATGCTTCTGTTGCAAGATGTTCACTTCACTTCCTTCCACGTCCTGATGACTACTTTTTCTTTAGTGATATAGTGGGAGGAGAAGACCTGAATCATAGAGAATATGTATTCTGAACAATATTTCACCCATCTGTTTATGAAGCACCACTCTTGAATATTCTTCACACTTCCGCAAGAAGAAGTATCTACAGTATAGTTTGTATTCCTTCTTATATTCTTTCTTCTTATCAAGAGCAGCCACTCTTAATGTTTCCATGCAGCTCGTTCTGTCACCGACATGTAGTCCGAAGACTGAGTTTGATGAACATGGGAAACTCAAGATGCGTTGATGAGCCTCCGGTTTTAGTGCAGTTAGCCTCAACCAAGAACTCTGTCTCAGGCAAATGTTGTGGCAGTATCCATGAACAGCCAGTTTTTATATATCCAACGCTATACTAATGACACGTACATTCTCATTAAATATTTCTTGAAAATCCTAACCTGCCTTTCTTTGGCAGTTACTCTGTGAATGTTTGGAGAGAGTCTCAGAAAGAGCCGTTGTGTGTTCCTAAAAGTGCAGTGACAATGGAAAACTTCATTGTTGCTGCTAAAGTTCAAGATATTTTTATTGCCACAAAATCCATCCTCTCACTTTCTTTATCTGGCGGAACAGAGGAGAAAGGAGCCATTGCTTGAGCTTTCTTTGCAGCAGACACTATTGCAGAGTCCACAAAAGAATCTTTTTCTGAGGGAAAGCGGATTTTGGTCCGAAAGTCTACACATCTTCATAAGTCTGGATTGTGCAGACTTTACTGAAGCAGGGGTTAGAAATAATTGTATAGCAGGATCAAGCAATCCTGGAACCAAATGCAGAAGAGGAATGGATGCTGTTCTCTGATGTAAAGTCTTGAATATTACCAAAGTAGTTGTATTTTGGGTCAGAATAGGAATGTTCGGCTTTGCTGCCCCTTTAACCAGAAACTAGGTGAGTCATTTACAGGTGATCTTCTAACAAGAGGTGAATCAGAGTTTGGTAATAATCTCCAATAGAGCGATATGAAGAAGAGGACCAGAATGTAGATCATACATCCTTGTGAGAGTGAGATCTTCTGATGGTATGTTTAGCTCTGCAATGTGACTTCATCTCCCTCTAGAGGATTTTCTAGACCGTTCTCTAGAAGATGTTCTACACAGTGATCTTTGTCTTCTCTAAGAACTTCTTTCCTTTTCAGGTCTTACAGATGTTCTGCACAGTCATCTTGTCCTTCTGCAGGGATTCCTTTCCTTACGGGAATGAGTGAGGCAATAGCTATGGATGCATTGGATACAACCGTGGAAATTCCAAAGGTGCTGGATAAGTAGGAGTGCCCAGCGAGAAGTGTGGAGAATTAGAACCACTTGGCTAAGGCGACCTAGACAAAACTACCTCACAGGTGACTTCCCTAATAGGTTCTGAAATAATCCAAATCAGAGGTCAGAGGTTCTTTACTTTTCAGTAGTTGTTGAAGCCAGTCTGGAGATGGTGACCTTCACCTCGTCCCTTAGATGTCCAAATGTCTCCATCCAGAAGCTTTTCTAACAGGCCATGCAGCCTTATCTTCTGCCTGTCCTTCAGTGTTCTTGTGGAGAATTTCTGTAAGAGGCTGCAGTATTCAGGGTGATGTTCTTCTGGAAAACATACACCGGGGCACTGACGGTATGATTGGGTCATCTTTTTCCCACAAGCAATATACTTCGCAAATACCTTTTATTCCCTTTCCTTTTTAAAAAATAAATAAAAAGTTTGTGAAAATTTGTTTTGTCAATTTTATTTAGTTAGTGACTATTTTATTAAATTATATGCTTTTATAAAAATAATTAAATACAATGAAAATTAAATACAATTTGGCCATTGTTAATCTTTTTTTAGGTTGCAAACATAATTACATTCTTATTTTGAGTGCTCCTTTCTACCAAAAGGTATTGTGCAGTTGTACATATTCATATATATTTTTGTTTGAATAGCTCCAGGATACAGCGCTTAGGCAAGACTATTCAGTGTTTATGACAAGAATTCCCCTGGAAGAGAACTAGGATTATAGGTAAGTAACTTTTTCTTTTCTCATGCTTATTCCAAAGTGCACAGTCAGCAGTTTATATTCATGATTTCTCCTTAAGTCATTCTATTTTGACTTCATACAAAAGTTTACAGAAAAGTGAATTGAAAAGAAGAATATTCCTAATATAAGCTATTTCTTCTAACTTTATTTTCATGTATATTTTCCCAGGTACAAACATTTGGAGAATCTTGCCTACAAATGGGGCCTTGGTACAAGGAGGCTATGGCCACAGCAGTGTTTATGATCCCAAAACGAGAGCCATCTACATTCATGGAGGTTATAAAGCTTTCAGTGCCAACAAATATAGACTGGCAGATGACCTGTACAGATACGAAATTGATACTCGGATGTGGTAGGTGCCTCTTATATAGATTCAACACAAACTCTTCTAATGTACATCATGAAGTACCTCATGTGACCTGTTTAAAATGCAATATGTAAAACCCCACATAAACAATCATACCCATCTGTTGACTTCAGAGCTTAGGTATTTTCTCTTAAGTGTTTGAATTACCTTTTGTTTGAACATACAAACATGTATAGTAAGAATATGTGTGGAGGTTGGCTAGTGATAGTTTTCTGGTGCCTCCATGCCACAAGATTAAAAGGGTTTAGCTACAGAGCTTTCATGTCAGTTTTATACAAGTCTCCTACTGGTGCAAATGTAGATAAAGCCGTCAAAATACAGACTGGACCTTCCTACAGACTGAAACTCCTAGGTAGGCAATTGAAACTTACATTTGATTAGCTTCATAAAATATACTCTTCAGTAACTATGTTAATCTTTCTCTTTCCCTGCACATATGTCATTGTATCATCTAGTAGCAACTATATTCGGTCGCGTGAGCTTCACTGGTAAGTTAGGTATGTAGTGTGAAATGATTGATGTTTGGTGAAACGGGTTTGACTATAATAATTATAATTTATTTGAATTGGATCTTTTGTATATTCACATGCTTGAACCATTCACTATCATCAGGATGGGAATCACCGGAAAACTTCAAATAGCAGTGTACAGGGCTAAAATGACCGTAGGCCTCAACAGCAGTATTTGTTTAGTGACACATCCACCTCATTTGAAATAACCCATACTCCAGCCAATGAGGTGGAATTGGAAGTGCTGAGCTTGCCTATTCCACGCTAGATACCACCATAGCTCATAGCTTTATTTCTACTGCAGGTAGTGTGTGAGGAAGTCACCGAGATGAGCTCTGCTCTAACCTCTCAGCGAGCTTATCCTGTTACTTTCCTGCCCTGTAACTGAACCAGCCCCATCTTCAGCTTTCGGAGTTCTGCAAGTTGTTTTCAGGGTAATTTCCTGGGACAGCTCTGTTTTCTGGGTCACCCTCTCCTCTATCATAAGCTGTCATCATGACTGACAGACACAACAAAATCTCTGTTTGAGGCATGTGTGCTGTAGATACACATGCTTTGCATACTCCTGCCATCTAGTGTTGGGTCTGGATGTTTGCAAGTTGTTTTTATTTGAAGAAGTCTTTCCAGTCTAGAGGTAGTGTGACTCCTCCTTTCGATGATAGTGCGCATGGGCATCAACTCCATTGTTAGATTGTTTTTTTCCGCCATAAGGTTCGGACGTGTATTGCTGTGCTCCGGTTCGAAACCGTTCTTCGGGTATCCCTCGGTGCACAATCCACTCTACCCTCGACGGTATTGTTTTGTACGCGTTTCCACTTCTCCACGTATCGTTTTGGTCAACGAATCCTTCACTTTCGATCGAAAACTTCATGGGCGGCCTTCGGGCCTTACCGCATCGGTCCACCCTTCTGTCGATGGAACGGACTCAGTTTAAATTCTGTCCACGGTGCCACACTAAGTACCCTCGCACCGACTCACATCAAGTGTGTATCTTGAGCTTGTCTCCGGAGCACAAGGAATTAGACTGCGATGCTTGTAATTCGTTTCAGTCCAAAAAGACTTTGCGATCGTCTGACTCGACGTCGTGAAATGCAACACCAAAGTATAGAACACATTCCGAATATCTTCGGTGGAGAGTCAGAGCATGAAGAGATCGAGGCGGCAGAAGAAGAGGCCTTCTCCGTTCCAGACTCCGACTCGGATTCGGAGCTCGAGATAGATCTGGAGTCTGAAGACGTGCCTCTGGGATAAGGTGCCGTGAGTACCGAAGACCCCTTGCCCCCTATACTCACGCCTAAAAAACATAAGGCTTCGGCACCACCTCTGCCTTCTGGCCAAGGTCGGCAACGAGACGATGTTTCCGACACTGAGCCGGGAGGCGGGGCACCGAAACAGATAGTGAAGCCTTCCGGCTCAGGACCGAGTCGCCAAAATCCTCTTCTGATCCGAAACCTTCCGGTTCGAAGATCAAAACCAGCTCCGAGCCGAAACAATAGCATGCTTTGGAGCCGAAATCTTCCGCTCACAAAAGCAAACCCATCTCGGCACCCAAACTTTCGATGCCGAAATCAAAAGAGAGTCTCTTTGAGTCTTCTGACAAAAAATTAGACATTGTTCATCCCAAATTGTACCCCAAACAAAAGAACATTTATATCAACCCTGATACAGGACATATTCATGCTAAATATTAATCTAAACACAGGCTTTCTTCTAAAGACTCTGGCTACAAGATTCATGTGACGAAGAAGAAAGACATGGCTACCAGCCCTGCTCATCCTGCCCTGCCATCACCCCCACCTCTACCCTCTTCTCCACATTTAGATCCTCTACACATCAAACCTCAGGGATCCCCACTTTCACAGCCTGAAGGGGATCATATTGAGGAGGAAGATGTTCAATTACCTGTAGACCCATGGAACGATTACACTATTGACCCTCCATTAGACCCTGATCTATACCGTTACCCTGCAAAGCCACCCCCACCTGATGATAAATTGGCTTATCAAGAACTCATTGTAGAGCAGCAGAGTACTATGGAGTAGTGTTGCATAAAGAGTCATTAGAAGAGGACTTTTTATTCGAAACACTTGGGTCCACACACAGGTCAAGCCAGACCCTCCCTTTGCTGAAGGGCATGATGAGGCATGCAAATGACCTCTTTAAAGACTCATTCTGACTCCTAGAGTTGATAAAAAATATAAACCTTCACCGTCTGACTCTGTCTTTATCAAAGGTCGACTGCCTCTTGACTCACTCGTGGTGTCCAATGCTTGCAAAATGCTAATTCTCAAACTTCTGGTGATGCACCACCTCCAGACATAGAATCCAAGCTCATAGATGCTTCTGGAAAACATGTAGTTGCTCAAGCCGCCAATCACTGGCGATACGCAAATACACAGTGCCTACTAGCTAGGTACGACAGGGCACACTGGGATAAAATGGAGCAACTGCTCCAATATCTCCTGGAAGAACACAAGGCTAAAGCTCAAGAATTGGTTCAGGAGTGCAAGCTAATTTCCAACTCTTCAATTAGGTGTGCTCTAGGCGCTGCTGACACCGCAGCTAGAGAAATCAATACCAACATTCTCCTTAGAAGGCATTCATGGCTTAGAATTTCTGGGTTTAAACCCAAAGTTCAACAATTCATCATAAACACTCCCTTTGACAAGGAACATCTTTTTGGTCCTGAAGTCGATCAGGCTCTTGAAAAGATGAAAAAAGACACTGAAGTGGCAAAGTCCATGGGAGAACTCCAGTCGCCTTCAAATAGATGCTCCTTTCGCCCCCTCCTTTTATGGGGCAGGGTCTAAAACCATATCCTCAGACCCGAATGCTTCCTCTTACAAAGGCAACAACCAATCCTCTTCCTTTCGAGGTTTCAATAGAGGAGGATATAGAGGAAACAACTCCAAGGGTAGGGGTAAGGGCGCCACACCTAGTAACACCTCTTCCCCCCAATAAACACTGACTTGCCCACACTTCCCCCGATTACTCGGCACCTGTCGGGAGAAGACTTCAACAGTTTCTCCCCATTTGGCAATTCATAACAACCGACAAATGGGTAATCAGCCTTATTCAACATGGTTATTGCCTGGAGCTTACCACCAATCCTCCAAACATTCCACCTCGCTCTCACAAACTGTCACCAGACCACTTACAGTTACTCAAACAAGAAGTGCAATCACTCTTACTAGAGGGTGCCATAGAACCAGTTTCATTACAGTGCAAGGTTCAGGGGTTTACTCTCTCTATTTTCTGATCCCCAAACAGGATGGCTCCTTAAGACCAATTCTGGATCTCAGAATATTAAACCAATATAAGATAAGATAAAGATGAAGATAAGATAGTATTTGTAAAGCGCACTATACCCGAAGGTGTCAAGGCGCTAGGCAGACACAGTAAGGGAGAGAAGCGCAACAGCAGATTAGTAGGGGAATAACCATGTTTTCAGGAGTTTCCTGAAAGCAGGAAGAGAGCTTGCATTGGCAGAGGCAGGAGGGAGTGAGTTCCAGAGCTTGGCAGCGGCCACCGAAAAGGAGCGGCCACCCCATCTGGATCTGCGAAATCTGGGCAAGACCAGTTTGTGCTGTATGGATGATCTCAAAGTCCTCCCTGGAGTATACCGTTGAAACAAGGATTTGAGTTGGGACGAGCCATTGCTATGCATGGCCTTATATACTGTACTTAGGACCTTGAATGAAATACGCTCCCTGATAGGGAGCCAATGTAAGGAACAGATCCCTTCTCTGACAGACTGATGTTTGGGAATGTTTAGAATCAGTCTTGCTGCTGCGTTCTGTACCACCTGGAGCTTGTTCAGAGATGCAGCGGTGATATTAAGGTATAGGGCGTTACAGTAATCGAGACGAGGTAATCAGTGCGATGATAGTGGGCTGATGTAGTTCCGAGGGAATGAGTGGAAGCGCTTTTCTGAGGGTTCTTAGAATATAGAAACATGTGCCAACTGTACTATTGACTTGGGCATCAAAAGTCAGACCCTCATCAAAGATTACCCCCAGATTTTTAGCTGTTTTTACCGGGGCTGGAAGAGGCCCGCATTCTGTTGGCCACCAGGCCTTAGACCAGATGGAATTCTGTGGTTGAAAAACTAGTACCTCGGTCTTGTCTGTATTAATCTTTAGAGAATTGCCCTTCATCCAACAAATGATGTTTGACATACATGTATTGAACTTCTCTGCAACTAGATGCAGGTCGTTGGTGATAGAAACAATGATTTGGGTGTCGTCCGCGTAGGGGAGCACCTGAAATCCGTAGGATCTCACCAGTTCGGCCAGAGAGGTCACATATAGATTAAAAAGAGTAGGGCTGAGCGAAGAGCCCTGAGGTACCCCACATGGTAGAGCAAAAGCTTTTGTTCTGAAGCCTCCACAACTAACTGTGTGCATTCTAGCTGTTAGAAAGGACAGGAGAAGCTGCAAGGCTTTTCCCGTGACCCCCACTTCCCACAAGCGCTGGACCATGCGCACTGGGGAGACGGTGTCGAATGCTGCCGATAAGTCGAGCAGAATCAACACTGCCGAGCCCCCTTGGTCTACCTGCATCCGAATGCGGTCAGTAGCTGTAATGAGGGCAGATTCTGTACTGTGACCGGCGCGAAATCCATTCTGGGAGCAATCTAAGATTTCCTGTGAGTCAATATACTTCATCAGCTCAGTGTTGATGGATTTCTCCAGGATTTTTGCAGGGGCAGGAAGGAGGGAAATAGGACGGAAGTTCTTTAGCTCCAGGGGATCGGCATTAGGTTTCTTAAGGAGCGGGAGTACAATTGCTTCCTTCCATGTAGCTGGATAGCAGCCGGACGCGAGTATTCCATTGAATACCTTGCACAGGAAATTAGCTGCTAAATCCGGTGCCAGTTTAAGAATGGAGGGCATGCAAGGATCGGAGGGCGCTCCGGATTTAAGGCCGAGGAGGAGATCTTTAATTTGTTGACGTGAGATAGGGGAAGAAAAGGAAGACAAAACATTCTTCCTGATGACCTGTGGGTGTTTCACCATACTCAGTTCAACTGTGCCCTCCGTGATTATATACTGTCAGAGCACTTCCATATGGTAACGCTTCAACAAGTGCTTCCACTTTTACAGCCAGGCGATTTTATGTCCACACTAGACTTAAGACGCATACTTTCACATTCCAATTAACCCAGCTCATCGCAATTACCTCAGATTTGTAATAGGCAAACACTATCAGTTCAAAGTACTCCCTTTCTGAGTAACTACTGCTCCCAGAGTCTTTACCAAATGCCTCGCAGGAGTGGCAGCTCATCTTAGAAGACAACACATTCATGTCTTCCCGTACCTAGACGACTGGCTCATCTAAGCCAGCACGTATCACAAATGTCTGCAACACATTCAGATCACACTGACTCTACTCCACCAATTGGGTTTTATGGTCAATGCGCAGAAGTCTCATCTGCAGCCTTCACAGATACAGTCTTATCTGGGAGCTTCGCTTAACACTCACACAGCTCTAGCCTCTCCCAATGCAGCCAGAACGCACAACATCCAAACTCTGTTGCTACAGTTTCAGGCCAACCAAACCTTGCCAGCCAGAACTTTCATGCAACTGCTAGGAATGATAGTGTCATGCATTGCACTAGTGCCCCATGCAAGAATACACATACGTCCTCTACAAGAATTCTTAGCACGTCAGTGGAATCAGTCACAGGGTCACTTAACCTATCTAGTGTTGGTAGACGGCCGCACCCACTGCTCTCTGCAGTAGTGGAAACCTCAAAATTTATCGAGAGGGCAGCCCTTCATCGACCCTCTTCTACAGATCGTGCTAACAGACGCATCTCTCACAGGTTGGGGTGCCCATCTCCTCAATTACACAATCCAGGGTCTCTGGGACAACAAGTATAAATATATCCACATCAACTATCTAGAGCTTCTAGCAGTATTTCTAGCGCTGAAAGGTTTTCAGTCCCATCTCATAGGCAAAGTTGTCCTAGTCCGCACGGACAACATGACCGCTATGTACAATGTAAAAAACAAGGGCGGGGGGTGTCGCGCTCTCCCGCTGTCCCACCTCTCTCAGAGCATCTGGAGCTGGGAAATCCATCACAGGATTCATCTTCTAGCAGAACACCTTCCAGGAGTAAACAGATTGCCGACCTCCTCAGCAGAAGCAGGCTGCAAATACACGAGTGGGAACTTCATCCCCAAGTTCTCCTTCCATACTTCCAACAATGGGGATTTCCACAAATAGACCTATTCGCCACAGTAGACAACACAAAATGCCCAAACTTCGCCTCCAGGTTCCCACACCCTCTCTCCAAAGGCAATGCCCTATGGATCAATTGGTCAAAGATATTTGCCTACGCTTTTCCACCTCTCCCACTCCTTCCGTTTTTGGTTCGGAAACACAGACAAGCATCACTCACACTGATTTTAGTAGCTCCCACATGGGCCCGCCAATCGTGGTACACCACCCTATTGGAGCTGTCGGTAGTTCCACATCAAAAGCTGCATCTCACCTCCAGTGTTTTCACTCAGAACCATGGAGAAATCAGGTATCAAAATCCCAAGGAGCTCAATTTAGCAATCTGGCTCCTGAAATCATAGAATTTGGATATCCAAACTTGCCAGCAGACTGTATGAATATTCTGAAAGAAGAAAGAAAGCCTACCAATAGAGCTTGTTATGCAGCAAAGTGAAAACGATTTGTAGTCTATTGCAACAACAAAAAAATTGATCCTCTGGATGCTTCTGTTAAAAGCATTATTTGTTACCTTATGCACCTACAGCAATCTAATCTAGCTTGCACTTCTATTCGGTTGCACCTTGCAGCAATAGCGGCGTATTTACAAAACAGACAGCATTTATCCTTGTTCAAAGTTCCTGTCATTTAAGCCTTTATGGAGGGCTTAAAGAGGGTAATACCACCCAGAATACCTCCGGCACCTGTGTAGAATCTTAACATTGTACTTACAAGACTTATGGGTCCACCCTTTGAACTGGTACATAATTGTCCTTTACAGTTCCTTTCATGGAAGATTGCCTTTCTCATTGCAATCACTTCATTAAGGAGAGTTGGTGAGCTGCAGGTATTAACCTTCGAAGAACCCTTCTATCAGCTTCATAAAGATAGGGTAGTTCTTTGCCCCAACCCAAAGTTCCTTTCTAAAGTAGTTTCTGCTTTTCATATTAACCAATCAGTTGAGTTACCTGTGTTTTCCCCTCAACCTGTATCAGTAGCAGAAAGAGCTCTTCACACACTTGATGTCAGAAGAGCGCTATTGTACAATATTGAAAGGACAAAGGATTTTCGTAAAACAAAGCAACTGTTTGTTGCATTTGCTCCACGTCACAAGGGCAATCCTATCTCTAAATCTGGCAATTCAAGATAGATTGTTAAATGCATTCAGACTTGCTATGCTAAAGCTAAAAGAACTTTATCTATACTTCCTAGAGCACATTCCACTCGCAAAATAGGAACAACTATGGGCTTTTTAGGTAATATTCCCATAGCTGACATCTGTAAAGCAGCAACATGGTCCACACCACACACATTTACCAAACACTATTGTGTGGATGTGTTAGCACGTCAACAGGCTAATGTAGGCTAAGCAGTGCTAAAGACACTTTTCCAGACAACTGCACCATCTACTGGTTAGCCACGGCTTTGGGAGATACCTGCTATATAGTCTTTGCAAAGTATGTGTATCTACAGCACACATGCCTCGAACGGATTAGCTTACTTACCCAGTAAGCATCTGTTCTTGGCATGTAGAGCTGTAGATTCACATGCGCCCTCCCACCTCCCCGGGCACCTGTGGTTGTTGCAGTTCTCATTATCTACATTACATACGCATGGACATCTCTATACTACACTCACTCACTCACTCACTCCATTCTCACCTCTTACAGGAAAACAATCTAACAATGGAGTCGATGCCCATGCGCACTATCACCGAAAGGAGGAGTCACCTTACCTCGTGACTGGAAAGACTTCTTCGAAGAAAAACAACTTGCAAACATCCGGACCCAACACTAGATGGCAGGATTATGCAAAGCATGTGAATCTACAGCTCTACATACCAAGAACAGATGCTTACTGGGTAAGTAACATAATCCTTTAGAATCCTGCTTCACCTGTGAACAGAAGAGGACTATAGTGATGATCCACATGACCAGTGTATTTATTGCCTTTATCCATTGTACAAGGCTTCACGCTGTGACATTTGTGAAACCTTTCCCAACCAAAACTGCAGAATAGGTAGAGGAGGATGCCACTATATTTACTGGACAAAAATAAATATCCACCTTCCCACTCAGCTGGGAATGATTTTGTGAAAAGTGCTCCACCAAGCACTTCCACGAAAGCAGCACAAAAACAGCAGACCTGTGTTTTGCAGAACTGGACTTAAGAACTTAAGTGCCTGCAGCCACCTCATAACAGAAAAAAAAATGGAGATTCCTCAGGAAAACACTCCAGGAAGAACAAACGTCAACCTGGGCAAACAAACTGTGAAAATCCTGCTCCCCTGGCTGAACATTTGTTCTCACCAGTGACTTCTAAATCTCGTTCATAAACTACAAAGAAAAAGCCACAGTCAACAACCTGGTCTATGATGGCATCCAAATTGTCCCTTACGGGACCAGCCTAGTCAACGACTATGAAAAAGTCTTCGTTGAAGATGACATGGTCACTGCGCAGGGCCTTATTCTCAATGAAACCTCCTTCGGCAGCAAGACGGTCCTATACGACATCACAGTCTATAGTCACTCCAAGGTTGGCTCTCCTTTAACTGTCAATGATGACCCATCATTTAGCTTAGATGACCAATCTAGGAATAACGCCTACTACCTTGTCTGATACTGTCAATGACTCCCATAAAGGTGACCGCAAGCCCATTCGCCCAGATTCTGGACTCTGAGCTGGAGGCCAATCTCGGCAACCAGGATGTCTCAGAGGCACTTTACAGTCCTTTGCATTTGGATGTGCGGTAAGTTCCTGAATTTGATGAAGATGCCTTAAATGAAGAGGAAGCCTACCAGGAGTATGAATATCAGCTATAGACCTTTATAGCTGACGACCCCCCCTCAGTCTTATGAGCTACGTCATTGCTTTAAGAAATCTGATTTTGTTCAGCTGCTTTGTGCGTTTTCGTCAACTTAGCAGCAGATGATGCATCCCTTTCAACAGCAACCGGGCGAGCTACTCCTCCCTGCCCTCGACCCCAACCGTACCTACTCCTCCACCTCCTGCACCTCCTTGTCCTTCTATGGACAAGCCCCCCCCAGAGCTGTCACACAACAATTGGAACTGCCAACACCTAAGGACACACGGGATGAAGATTCCTTGGATTCTCTATATTTCAGATTTTGAAGAAGATGGTGAAATCCCACAAGAAGATGATGGAGGCTGTGATTAATGGAAAGACTGTATCTTACCTAGGCTGTCCGGTTTTAGGTTTAAACCTATAATAACTGATTTAACCCCACTGAAAGAGAAATAGCCCTCACCAGTGAAAACATATAAACACTGAAAAAACACCTGCACAACCACAAACTAAATGCCATTCAAAGAAAGGAAAAAGAGAGTGAAAGAGTTATTATTTTTCTTCCTGAAGGGGCCAATACAATGTAACTTTGTTATGCAAGTTAGCAGTAAGAAAGACTGGGCTATCATTATTCTGCTTGAGTTTTGGTGTTTAGGGATGCCACTAAAATATTGTTTCTTCTTCCTTTTTTCAGTTTTATGGTTTTTGGTCTAAAGATGCATGGTTTAGAAGCATGTTTTAGGTCTTGTTTAATTATTTTATAAACTGCAGAGAATCAGGAAATATCAAAATCATATTTGATATTTTGGCTGCGTTTGATTCTTTCACTGATAGGTAAAATGGCTGGTTTCATAAGAATCTTTCCAAATATGTGTCATCACATTTACCCACAGAGAATGGGTAAAAACCCTTAATACATCAGCCCCCAATTTCTAGTGAGTCAGTATTGATAGTAGGTGATTTGCCAACACCTCAGGCTTTAAACATTCAATGCAAGGTATAGTGACAAGTATGTGTGAAAAGAGCACTATCACCAAGCATCTGGGATGCCGGGTTGTGGTGGCTCAGTGGACTAATGCATCCACTGCAAGGGCCTGAGTTTGACTTCATGGTCACAGGTTCAAATCCCGGCGGGTCCACTCAGCCTTTCATCCATCTGAGGTCGATAAAATGAGTACCGTTGGGTAACAATAAGCATCTGTTATTCAGCGCCAAGAGACCTCGTTGGGGTGAACGTGCGCTTTACAAATACACATGTTATGTTATGGTGGTGAAAACATGACACCAGACTTTTGGAAAACATGGAACGCAGTGTCACTTGGAATGCTCTGCAAAAAAGGTTCTTCCCAAGTTCAACAAAGATGGAGTGATATTGTTTGTATTTGCAGTGATTCAGCTACGTATATGAAAAAGTTATGTGATGACCTGTCAAAATTGATACCCGAGCTGAAGTGCTTCCCTGTAAGAGATCCTTGCCACTTGTTAAATGGTATGTTGAAAGCATCTTTACAATCTTCAGAGTTAATGAGAAATGCTATTGACTTTTAGTCCATTCTGGTGCACTATTTTCTTATGCACAGGAACTAAAACGCAAATATTTCGTTGATTGTGTGGCATCAAAGAAAGTCATCCCAACTGTGTCCCTTAGCTGATGGTTCTCAGTCCAAGGGGCTATGAATGGTATATTATCCATGTGACATCAGTTTTTACAGAATCTTTGCTGAGTGATGTTGCCAAAGGAAAGAAATGTGAGGATCTTTGGTTGCATATTGATAGTGATGTGAAAAAGTACACTCTACTGCATTCTTAGATTTTTACAGGAAAACATAACTGCTGTAGTGGACATAATAAAAAAGAACTAGAGTCTGAAAACATCCCTGTCTGCCAAGTGTTCAGCATAATTGCTGTAGATGTGAAACATCTCCTTGAGAGTAGGCTGGACGACACCTTTAGTGACTTTGGCACTGCAACATGTTCCATGTTAGAGTGCTAGCCACTTGGTAAGCAAAGCAATGTTGAAGAGCAATTCAAGAACTTTTATTTTACAAAGTATGAGAAATGGCTTGCAATGATGCATAGAAATGTACCTTCACCAACCATGGCATTTGAACTCAATGAAACCTCACTGTGGTACTCTGTACAAGTTCTAGATCCCTTCGTAAAGGGGAACTTCCTCCCTAGTTTCAAAAGTGCTGCTTCATTTTTGACCCCTTCAATAACTCTGAGGGCATAAGCCCAGTTCAACGCAAATATTGCAGAACCTGCCCTGAGAAAAACAATCTTCAAGTACACCAGTATTGGCATGGAAAGCTATGCCAGTGGCCAGAGTTAACAAATTGTTTACTGGCTGTTTTGGCGTTGCCTGTCTCAAGCGCCAATGTTGATAGGGCATTTTCACAGAAGTATACATGGGAAGGAAAGAGCGAGCGCACATGACCAAGGACTCACTGAAGAAGTATTGTATGGTACGTTACAATAAGTTTAATTTGCAAAAATCAATTTGGACCTCATATACACTGTACATACACTGTCTATATACCATGCGCTATCAGTGCAGAAAGCATGCAATAATAACGTTCCATAAACACTGGAAAAACACTGTTTCTGTTGTTTTTAATGGTTCGAAAATGTGTAACCACTGATCACCACTGTTTTTTTAAGGTATTGAAATCACTTGAAAACACTGAAAAAACCCCACCAGAATTTACCAAAAATAGAAACCGAAAACAGGAAAGCCTAATCTTACCCAAGGATGGGGGATAAATCGCCTGCCCACCCAAAATACCCTCTGGCCGACGTGGCCCATTTTGAAGCTCTGATGGACAAGGTGGCTAAGAAATTCAATATCCCAATGACTTGGATGGAGCAGCAATGCCTCTTTTATTACTTTAAATAACTGCCACATAAATCAATAAGATCCATACCCAAGTCAAAAATGATTGAGGATTGCCAGCTACGGTTCCAGCAGTGGTGCCCTGTTTACAAAAAGTTCAAGGCTCAGATTCGGACCCTGTTTGCCTTACGGGTCATCTGAAGCCAAACTCTATTATTATGTCAGCAGCTTTATTCAGATCTAGTAACCAAATCATGCTATTGTCAGCACTATCTAACAGACAGTTGGTTGATAGATAATTTAGGCTATAGAATTAATTTGATGGCAGTAACATGAGTCCAAGCCAAAAATACATTTGCAATATTGGGCCATTAGGACCGACTGATGTGGCATGACCTCTCACCACTAATTGACCTCATCCCTGAAGTCAAAGGAGAGACGCTAAGGCAATCCTCAAGAAGGGGGCAATAACATAACCCTATAGTTGTGCTGGGAAAGCACAGGCACTTACTACTGGTTGGCAGGGGTGAAGTGCACACACTAAAACCAGCGAAAATATAGGATCTAGGAAAAGTTAAAAAAATCCAGGTAATCACGCAGAACTGTCAGATTTCCTACAGAGTGTGTAATATGCAATTTGTAGCATCAGGGTCTCATTTTTAGGTATTAATTGTTTTAGCTGGTTCTTAGTACCATTCTATTGACTGGGAAGGTTAGGTTCGATACCATGGGATAATTTTTGTTGTTCAGCGATCAGCTCCTAGTTTTCAGAAGTAGAATGACTACTCCTGTTTTTAGGCAGTCTCAATACCACTTTGAGATAGTGATACATATTTAGCTTGCCCCATTATGGCATTATGCACGTACTGATTTCTTTGAGTCTAGAGGGAGGGTGGGATCATTACAGCAGATAGTATTCTCATTTTTGCAGTGTGTTTGTGCAATTCTTAATGTTGTTTTCTCTGAATTTAGACGTCGGTGGTTTTCAGTGTAGGTTCCACATTTACATTGGTAGTGGGAGTCTGGACAAGGGAGATTGTAATTTTTTCTTTAAAGAAGAGAGCACATTGTGTGCAGTTTTCCCACTGAATTATTAGGCATAGTTAGACGGAGAATTCACTGCTTGGCAAAATCAAGTTGGTGTTTTGGTTGATTTTAATATTTTTGTTCTCTGTTTCAATAAAAGATGCTTTGACCTCAGATGCTTTTGTTCTTTTTTCTCTCAGTTTGTAATTTTTGTTGGTGTTTCCCAGAAGGGTTTAGCTATCAGCTCTATTCCGTCTCTCTGAGGGCTTTTATTTCCTGGGTAACGTTTCTTTTGTGTATCATCATGGGGTGTACTTCTCTCCTTCATAAATATGGGGTTTCTCTGTTGGCCTCTGGTTATTATTCTAAAGGAGGTCATGGGGAATGGTGCCAAGAAGTGATCTGATCATTTGATAGGTTTCAGGATCCGCCTAAAGGGCCCCCTCTGTAGCTATTAGGTGGTTAAATGTTGAACCTCTCTTGTGGGGATAGTAGAATGTTGAATACAGTCATTGGTGAGCAAACCTGCAGCCAGTTGTGAGACAAAAGTCATTAGGGTCTCCACAGTAGTGGTTGAAATCTCAGAGGTGATTAGAAGATGCCTAAATCTGTAGGATGACCACTGATCTGTTCAACAAAGGCTTTTCTGTCTTCTGGCAGGTGATAGATAAAACAAGGGTCTGTTGGGAGTGAATAAGCCACAGGACTGATTAACAGACCTTGAACCATGCCTGCGTTTAGGAGTAGGTCTAAATAGTTCATTATCGGTTATGCGATTCTCTAGTTTTTGATTTGCGGCAGACTTCCATTTGTGAATCAAGCACTTTAGGAAAGCTTGAACTAGGTTACTAGTTGCTGATTAAGACAGAATTTCTTTAAGTTTGCACAAGTTGCATCTTATTTTGCTGTTCGGTATTTGCTTGGTATTGCTACAGGTGTAGAAGATTTTGGTTATTTCTTGATGAGGAACCTGTGAGAAAAGGTGCTCTTCAGAATAATAGTTCAGTTGTCCTCCAATCTGCCTCTTTGAGGATTTTGTTCTTTTGAGGAATGTTTTGCTTATTCGTATCGTTAATATAGTTTGGTCTTCTTATCTGAGCATCTGTGCTGTGGGAAATAGGCAGTCGGAGTCATGGACACAAGTTCTCATCTTTGATATTTGGGGGTAATGTTTGCCTTCGGTGACTGGTGTCGGCTGTGGTTAGACGTTCCAGTGCTACTCCATTGCTGGATTTAAAGGTTTTTCTGGATTCAGTCTGTTTACTCAGGTTTATTTCAAGAGATGAATTTGTGAAAACATGGTATTTCATTCAGACGAACTGTTATGAAGGTAACTTACTTGTTTAGCCTTTAAAAACGTATAGATTTCAGTATATTTTTTATGAGCATTCTCTCTTCACCTCGCTCTTTTGCTCCTTTTTTTAAGTGGAGATGGACACAATATATGCGCCTTGTACCTTTTTTGTCCCTTGCTGTGTGGAGATTTCTCTTTAAGAGCATCTAGCATTGCCTTTACTCTTTTCTCTACTTTAGCAGAACTGTCACAATTTTGTGATTGTCTAGCTTATGTATGGGTTTAAGTGCCAAGGATGTAGAACATCACATTTTATTTCAGTTTTGTTAATGTTATAGTTGCCATTCCTGAGGTTGCAAATTCAAATGTTTTGTATACTGTCAAATGCTAAGGTCCTTGTAGCTTATCATTTTCATCTTCGATTAAAATATTTGCAGAATGATTTCTTTACAGTGTTCTTTGTAGCAGAACAGATATTTCGAATGAGGCACAATTTGTTCACAAAGAACATTAACATTTGGGAAGATCTCATTTTGAAACAAGTGTGACCCTATTATGTTTGGGAGTAGAAAAGGTTTACTATTTGATTGTAAAGACCCTCCTTAGTGTAATTCCATGCTGCACACTTGTTTCAAAGCAATTGCTTTTATGTATTTTAGTTGTTAAAAAATGATTTTCTTTTTCCAAAGGACAATTTGCAAGGACAGCCGTTTCTTTCGTTACTTGCACACTGCTGTGATTATCAGTGGAACTATGCTGGTATTTGGTGGGAATACTCACAATGATACCTCAATGAGTTATGGCGCCAAGTGTTTCTCTTCAGACTTCATGGCCTATGACATTGGTAAGTTAAATAATCATACTAATCAGAGTCACCTAGACATCAGTTCATGTACATTATCTACACTCCCGCCATCGTCTCCCTAGATCTTGGCGGGGTCACCCCTTTTGTGTTATTTAGCTGATCTTCGTCAGCATGGAGCCCTCCTTCCAGGTAAGCTACCGAAAGCCCCCACTGTAATATCCTTACACATGCACGTGCCCTATTCTCACCCATTCATCAACATTCATCCCAGGTCAAATTGAATGCTATGTTAAGTTGGTATTCTGAATCCATTAAAAGGAATTTGAAATCAATTGATGTGTTAAATGCAAGCATTTATATGGCTTTCTGTTTCTGGGCGTACCTTGTTAGATGAGAAGTGGAGATCCGACTTCGTCAAGTAAATGTGGCAGAACTGCTTCTTGGCATGTTGCAGGAGGAAGCTCAACCGGTTGCCATTTTGAGTCTAAAGAACACAACCAGTCTGAAGCTTGTGTCTCTTTCAACACGTTGTTCCACTCTGTCCACAAATTACATGAGCTCAATCAGTAGGCGTCGCGGCTCTGACCTTGATAACTGACCTCCATTTAAGCTGCACCCACCCTCTAACCTGTGTGCTTGTGACAGTTCATTTGTTAAGGTTATGTCTGCTATACTTAACCCTGCCCATCACTTCCATTCGCCTTCTGGGTATCACTTCCTGCTTCTCAGTAGCTTGCTAAAGGTTTCCAAGCCTACTCTAACTTTTTGTGCCTACATTGCATTTTTCCATTGCAATCTCCTACTCTTATTACTGGCCTTTGTGTTAACTTATCTACTACCCTACATGTATATTTGTCATATTCACCTTCCATTTCACTATCCTTCTTTTGCTGGACTGTATTTGTGAGTTTATTTGATTATTTTTCTTTCGATTGTTATTGTTTCAAACAAATCGCACAGTTTTTTAATGTGGCACTAAAGAGATTTTACTACAACATCTTTCTCTTTTTGACTTCCTCAAATGACTTGGCGGGCTTTGTGAACATTTGCTTATCATTAGGTGAAATGTGCACTCTTCATGATGTGTCGCACTTTTTCTGCCTTCACTCTTGCACAATTCTTTGTAGTATTAAGGTGTGCATTTTCTGTGACCGTGACTAACCTGTGATTTTCATCTTGAGCATCCTCTGCATTTGACTCCAGACACAATCATTTCAAACATTTGAGTATTAAATATATAAATCAAATACTAACCCTCTGAAACAATTCCCTCAATTTCGTTACTTTCGAAGGTACCTTTTGCATATCATGCTAGATCAGTCACCTCCTAATTACCTATTTAAGCCTTGAATCACTGATGGTTGTGGGGGACTGTCACTTTGGCTAAATTCTTTCTTGCATTCTGGCTCTGATGTGAAACCGTGCCCCTTAATTGTTTTAATTTGTCCAGCTTTGACAATTGCCTCATGTGTTTATCTAGTTCTTGTCCATGCTGACTTTAAGTACCCGCCTCCTGCATGGCGAGGTTTTGCAGGAGCATAGTGGGTGTGAAAAAATGGGGTTCTGTTGAAGTACCCCCCTACTTTTTGCCTGGCGTTTGATGCAACTGTGACTGTAGAGTACTTGGTCCATGCTGTCCAGGTTCCCAGTACCAGTGTTCTTTCCCTAAAACAGACCCACAATTGGCCCTTCTGGCCCCCTGTAAGGCCCTAGTAAAAGATACATAGGTACCTAGGGCTCTGGGACTGAAGGGGGGGGGGTCCCCTAGGGACCTCTCACATAGGCCATGCAGACTGCCACTGCAGCATGCATGGCCTGGTGCAGACAAAACAACAAAGTCGACATGGCATACTGCATTTGTGCCATGCCAACTAGCACTGCCAAGATATAGGTAAGTCACAGGTGTGGGCATATCTGATTGAGCAGATATGCTCCTAAAGTATTAGGGTCTATTCCTTAATATTGTAAGTGCCAGGGAAGCCATAGAGTATATGGGCTGGGAACTTGACAACTAGAGTTCCACAGCACCATGATGACTTCACTAAACTCAGGAGTGTCTGGTACCAAACTACTACTTGAAATAAACCCACACTGATGCCAGTGTGGGATTTATTGAGCCATGTACCCAGGGGCCACCTCAGAGGTGCCCCCTGAAAACCTACCAACCCTGGTGTGCTCACTGACTGGCTTTAGACAGCCTGCCACACACAGGCATGTTTCTGGACCCCTGGATAGAGAGCCTCTGCTCTCTGGGACCAGAAACCATGCACATCCAGAACGGGGTTGTCATACCTCCTCCCGCAGGATGGACCCAGTGCTTGAAGGTGAAGCTTCAAAGGCCTGCTTCCTTTGTAATGCGACCCCCAGCCTGTGCTGCTAGCAGCAGATGACAGCTCCCGGTTTACACCCCCACTTTGGTGGGAAAACTTAGAAAGACTAGGAGGTGTGCCCACCTTGGCCAAATCCACCCCTTCAGGTGGAAGAGGCGAAGTTGAGCACACTTTTCAGTCCCAACCATCTTGAAGATGAGGGGACTCCTTCAATCAGGGCTAGGACTATGCCCCCTCCCACTGGAGGGAGGGTGGCATAATGAAGGGTGTGGTCACCCCAAGTGAGGTGCCCATTGGCCGTACCTGTTACGCCCTTAAAACACCCCTTAAATCTAGTACTTCGATGGCTACCTAAGAGCTTGAAACTAGTTACCTGCGACCTAAGAAGAAGCCTGAAACCAGAGGCTCCCCCTGACCACACCCGGGTACTGTGAGAAGACTCGGACGTCTAAAAGCACCCCTGCACCCGAAGCTCCTGGGCCTTGGTGAGCTGAATTGATGGGGCCCCTTTGGCCCCCCTACATCTATACTTACCTGTGCTGTCGTTGGTTTCCCTCCTGCAACCTCTGGTGCAACGCCTGCAGCCTGTTCGTCCGAAGCAAGTTCCCCATTGAAACGCATTGGGCGCCTGATGCTGAAATTGCACCCTGCTCCCTGGTGGTATATGTTTGGTGATGCCCCCGTGCTTGTTCTTACTCCTAAAGCTTGGCCCCTGCAAACGATTTACCTACCATTAACCGCTTAGCTGCTTCGAACGTTCCGCGCCAGTGCGGAACGTTCTATTAAGCGGGCGGGGCCGCGTCGGCCAACGGACGTGCGCAGCACAACCGAGGTAGTGCTCGCGACGGCCGTTGGCCGACGCACGCAGCGAAAGGGTTAAATACTGTGGCGTCTAGCACCCCCAGTCTCCATTGTAACGCATTGGGCCGTACTCTGATTTTGACTTCTGCACCCAGCCGCCCCTGTGCTGCTGGTGGTGCAGTTT
Source organism: Calotriton arnoldi (assembly GCA_963921515.1). Taxonomy (NCBI): domain Eukaryota; kingdom Metazoa; phylum Chordata; class Amphibia; order Caudata; family Salamandridae; genus Calotriton; species Calotriton arnoldi. The sequence goes on from CAWUFW010011793.1 coordinate 332,286, forward strand.
TGATTGGTACTCACCTGACCCTTGCCGACCTTTTGTCCTGAAGACTGGAACTGTAAGTCACATACTTACCTATATAACCGCACTATTGTTTTCCTCCACAGGATAACATTGAACTCTATAAAAATTGAAATGTCGACGTTTGAAACTGAAAAGTATTTATTTAAAAACTTACTTACCTTATTGCGAAGATCTTGATCTTAAAATAAAATTCAAACCAAGCTTATTTTTATAAAATTGGTGTGGATCTCCTTTTTGAGTTGTGTGTCAGTTATTGATCATGTGTGTGCAATAAATGTCTTACACTCCTCTGTACTAGGCCTAAGGCTGCTCAACCACACTACCACTAATAGAGCATCTTGTGTTTGCATTGAACCCTGTGCACTTTTGGAGAATCTCTGGACTCTGTTCACGTTAGAACCACCTAGTGTTATACCCTATACAGAGCCAGCTTCCCACAGTGGGTATGTAAAGATTTATGTAACTGAGTTCTGGGTTCACTGGACGCCAGTAGGTTCTGCCCTATTAACTATCATAGCGCACCTTTTTCGCTACTCATGGCATCCCATCTCTCACAATTTTAATAGAGTAATGGTTTTTATGGTATGCTAACCCTGAAGATTTCTTCCAGCCGAGGAGTCGAAACAGTCTCTACATTTGTACATTCTAGATGCTTGTACTGGGGTTGCTACTTAGCTAATCCATGTATTCACCCTCACAGCGGCTTTCTTCAGAAATGATCCATCTTGGACCTTTATGCAGGTGAAAGGAACAGTCTTTTTGTATATTTGTTTTCATTTACAGTGTTCAAAGGTTCAAAACCTGCTCCAATGTATTTCAAGGAACTCTTCTTTGGGGGCCAGAACTTCACATAGTTTATCTTAATCACAGAATGAGCCGTGCGGGAGCCAGAAAATGTGCACTATACTGAAAAGAAGTGTAAGTGCAGCACCATAACGGTGGCACCCCATTATGTGCTGTGAACTTCTTGACACAGTTGTCCTGGAGTGTTCAGCTGTACTTCAGAGCTCTGCTAATAGTCTCTACGATTGTGGCAGGGCTCACATTATATCAGGATATGTATTCTAACAAGGTTCTGATTTTGCTACCTTTCCACAAATCTAATTACAGAATCTGGAAGTAGACTGGTAGTTCTATGGGTTGGAATGCCCTTGCATGATAGAGGGTAGTCAACAACTCCTCCCCAATCACTTCCCAAACTGGTGAAGGTTTGTAAATTTACTCCTGCGAAAGACGGGAGTGAAACTTTTTCCAGGGTGGAGAAAAAGGGGTTGTGGGGAAAGGAATTTGCAGCTGCTCAGCAGACTTCTGCATGATCAAATATACAGATGCATATTTTCTTAATTGAAAATAAGTTCACAAACCTTTGTTATGAGTGTGGTTTCCAGGTCTTGTAAATTCCTGAAGTTGTAAATCTACGCCAATGCAAGGATGTATACCAGAGTGCACTTTCTGTGACTTTTTTTTGCAATTTTTCTGTGTGGATTTCATTTTGAATGCAATCAATCACCAGTCGTGTTTTCAGCTTCGGAATGTATTTGCATATAATCAGGGAACATTATAAGTAGCTTCAAGTTGTTTAATTTGGCAAACCTGAGTAGACATTTTTATACTGCAGCCTCTCTCAATAATGCAGGCTGAGCTCACATCATTTTCCTTAAAGTACTCACCATAGTAGAAAAGGCTTTGCATTAATGAGCCATATATGTAGATTCGAACAACAAACATTTTGATACAAACCTTGCCCTTGGTTACAGGAAATCCTTACTGTGGTACTGGCAGTAAAAGGGTTGACCCCCAAAGAATGTGTCCTGTGAAGAAATTCCACCCTCATGCGCTGATTTCAAAGGTGGAACTGGGGAGCTTCTGATTTGTCCATAAGCCGTGATTTCTGGTTGTTTATCTGATACCTGACATCCTTCATTTTTAACTATAGTAAGACTAACCCAGTGTATGTGCTTTAATAGAGCTTGAAGGGTTGTGATCTGTTCAAAGCTACACTCATGCACTGCCAACGTGAAACCAGTGCCTTGCTTTTATAAAGGTGTTTTTAAATTTTTTTTTTTTAAGAAAACTGTTTTTAAATAGTCTTGTTCTCAGGGTAGTTTGTTATAACAAATGCATCACAAGCCTTGTAAATGGTTACCTATTTTGTCTGCTGTTTTTAAGTGAAAGTTAAGCTGTGTCGCTTTTACATAGGCTTTACTGTTATTTTTCTTTTGTTTGGGGGTAGATATGCAGGATTCTGTGACTTTTTACTAGCTACTGTTTAAGCAAAATGCTACCTATTCTCTTCATTTAGTGATACACCTCTTTACAGAATCAGCCCTCCAAATGATGACAGTTGTATGTATAAATAGTTACTCATTAATAGTGTAATCTGTCTTTTATATGTTAGCTTAAGCTGACAGTCTTATTTTCTTGTTATAATACTATATATTGTTTATACATAACATTTGTTGAGGTTTCAAAATGTTTTTCTTTTTCCTAGCTTGCGACCATTGGTCCGTCCTTCCTCCACCAGATCTACATCATGATGTAAACCGGTTCGGTCATTCAGCTGTGTTGAACAACAGGTAAAGCGAGCATGCAATTTAAATACATTTTTTCTTAAACCCAATTTTTATTGTTCTATGTTAACAGTTGCATAACATGTATGATATTGAAACCTGTTCACGCGTGTTACCATCATTACAGCAAAGTATAGAGCAACCTGATCAACAGTTATTGAATCATGATTGACACACCTACTAGCAGATCTTGTTCTCAAACTACAAACACAAGCTTCATTACTTGGCGCTATCCATCCAGTTGCAAAATTCAACAGTGTTTCAACTACATACCACTGAACTATGGGAGCTTAAAGAGCATATTGATTAACTAGAACTAGTAAATAACATGCAGATGTTTGTGGTGTAAGCCAGATAAAATCTAGGTGCACTTACAGAGCTCTCCAGTTATCACAGTGCAGGAGTGTATGCTATACAACTTTAAAGTGTAGGTGGCATCAACCTTTTGTCTTACCTTTGTAGGTACCACAGGGCAATCACCATCCAGCATGGGGCGAGCCGCTACAATTGCATCCCAGACATGTGAAAAGTCTGATGGGCATACACCCCTTTTGACCTCCAGCCGGAGTGCACGGCCTTCCCATTCCGCAGACACATTGAATGCGGTTAACCATTTTCTTCACATTGAGGACATGCGATATACATCCAATTAATGCGTTTGGGGGTTATATAGACCCTATCCAAACAATAATATTGTTGAAATCTTGAGTTGCAAGAAAATTTAGGAGTGTTCTGCAGCACTATATCCCACTTAACATCACTCAAATCCGTGCCCAGGTCATCAGACCATTTTCCTCGCAGCCCTATTAGATCTCACTTCAAGTGATTTAGGAGCGCACTTCTCCTGCCCTATACCGTATGTCCTTCTGGCAACTGTGTACCGAGGCTTCCTGTGTAACCTGTCTCCACAATTTTGTAGTGTTGCTAGTAGTGCATCATATAGCAAAACGTTGGTAACCGGAATATCCTATTCCTCTTAAAGGGCACCAAAATATATAGATCCCATCCCTATACAGTGGTCCTACTGTGGCCAGATCATGCGCCTCCCAGGCCCCAGTGCTCCCCAGTTCCCATAATGTGGTAATGCTAACAAGAATTTTATGGGTATCTGTAGGAGAGTAGGATCTGCCTCTTATGTTGCCCCCATTTTTTTTCTGATGTTACACTGGTTTCTGGCTATAGTCAGGCTGGATCCCTGCCAATCAGGGCCCCAGCCTCTCTGTTCTCTCTAAACGATTTGGAGTGCACTCTAGGTGCACTAGTGATTGGATGCTGTGGTGCCTTATGAGTCCCTAGTATATGGTACTTCACAGGCCTACCAGGGGCTGAAGCATGTATTATGCCACCCCTGGGAAGCAGACTAAATCTGACACCACAGGCCTGCTACTGCAGCCTGGGTGAGGTGGTGCTAGCACTCCTCACTGAGATATAGGTTCCCTATATCTCTCTCACACACACACACACACATATAACCCTATCAGTCACCCCTAAGGCAGGCCCTATCAATCCTGAGGGCAGGGTGCTTGGCTTCTATGTGAGGGGGTGCCTCTGCCTGAGCAGGGCCCCTCTGCAGCTCTCAGAGTCCATTCTCTGGTGCTGTTTGTGGATGTGGTTAAACCATATACTTTTAAGTGCATTATATCCTCGCGGTAAAATGCTAACTTTGGTAAGGCTGCATCAAAACATGTCGTGTTTGGTGTCAAACATCTTGGAATACTACCCCCCCCCCCGCCAGTCCTGGCGGCGGGGGTAGCATTCCACCCTTCTAGAGGGATAGACATGTACCCACTGTGGAAACACGGTAGAATCCTGAAGAGCCCTGGCATCACAAAATGGATGCCACCAGTCACAGACACGGGGCTGCCCTCCTGCTGATGACCGAAACTCACAGTGGAGGGAGCCCAACAAAAGGTATCCTGTCACAGGGAGGTGTAACCACCTCCCAGACAGGGTTTAGTGTATTGGGGCTGGGTGGGTGCACTCTTAGAGTGCTTTGAAGTCCTGCACTGAGGGAGCAGAAGGCTCCTCTGTGCATATGCCAGTTCAAACCGGCTCAGGGGCTACCTGCCCCTGCTCTGGCGCGAAACTGGACAAAGGGAAGTGGGTGTAGCCACCCACTCCCCTGACCCTCCCATAGGTGGGGTCATAGAGCTAGTCCCTCCCTTCTTTACAGTATAAGATGGGGAACCCTTGAATTTGTAAGTTAGATATCCCTGGACGACGCTCTGAAGAAGAATCCTGGCCCTTCGACGTTCCACTACCTTTGGAAGACAGAAGAATCTCCCTTGGAGTCAAGGAGTGACTCCCCTGCTTGGCAGGCACCAAAAACTACAAACGACGGTCGCAAACTACGCCGCTCCCGCCGGAGTCCGAAGTCCCTGCAGCCCAAGAAGTGGATTTCCTGACTTCTCCAAGGCCATCGTAAGTCCCCAGCGAAGCTGAGGCAAGTGGACCCCACGAGTGACGAGGAACCGCGACCCCTAGGTACCGTGCACTATTGTCGAGTGCAACCCCTCCACAACGTTCTAAGAACCTGTGCTTTGGACCACGTGTGGTCCCAGCCTCCAGCAGGAATCCCTCCGAAGATCAGCGGCCTACACCGTCCCAAGTGACCGTGGGCCCCTGTGGAGCGAATCCGACCGAGGTGTCTTCGCGATCCCTTGCCAGCCGGCTTGTGGGTCCCCAGGAGCCTTTCTAAAGAAACCAAAGGGCTCCCCTGGTTGCTCCAGGCCTGCCCTGACTTACCCTTGCTGGGTGAGTCCCTCAGACCTTGCTGGTCTGCGCCATTGCCTTTTCACACTTTGCACGAGACTTGCTGTTACCAAGGCCTGTTGGCTCCAATCGAGTTGCCGACACCACAGTAAGCTGCAGACATCGTGGGACACGCCGAATCCAGCTCCTGGTCGTCGTCGACGCCTCCTGGACCTCGTGGCTGAAGAGTCAAGGCAACCGTGAACGACCTGAATCCTGCGACGACGGTGGGCATTCATCTTCCTTGCCCCGAGTCACTGCCAAGTGACTTTGAACACTGTCCCCTCTGCTTTCAGGTCATCCTTCCACCGAATTCAGGCTTGGATTCCACCGGACACTTCTTCAAACCATCACAAGCAGCAAGTCTTCTTTGTTCGCCATTGAAAACGACGCCGCGACCCGACACCAAAGGACACCTGTGCACCCGGCTTCCCTGGGTGAGGTAACTCCAGCACTACGGTGCTCCTGTGGGCCCTAGAACTACTTACCCTGTAAGTGACTTGCTTGTAGGTTCACCAGAAGTATCCTTAAACTCTTATTTTCCCAGTGCGATTCTCGCACTGACTCGTACAGGGTTCGCGGCTGTGTTAGACACACCGCGTCCAACTCCCTAGTAAATCTACCAGTAACCGCGTCCTTCGACTCGTACTGACCGATCGGTGTGTTCGCCTCGAACACGCCAGGGGCCTGTAACATTGATAACTCAATCGCGTCCGCTTACATAGACTCGTACAGGACTCGCACTAGTGTCTGAACACCGCGTCCGTCCCCTGTGGGACTCCTACAACTACCTGGGTGGTTCTCTGGGGGTCCCTCGATTCTATGTGCCCTAGACCCCGGTCTAGCCAAGATAAAATTGTGATATTTACTGTGCTAACTTATTTTGATAACAATTGACTTGTACATATGTTCCTGACTTCTAATCTCATAAAGAGATTAGTAGAGAGTGTTTATTAATAAATACATATATATTTGATATATATACCTGTGTGGTGTCTTTTCATTTGGTGATTCAAGAGATTGTGTGGTAAAACAAGCTGCTTTACATTCCTTCAAGACTTAGCCTGAAGGCTGCTCTCCACAGCTACCACTAGGATAGCTTTCTATAAAGGTTGTCTTAAACCTATCTACCAAAAGAGTCGAATTGTTCTGGTGCAAGGTGTCCACTTTAATTAGTGAACAGCATTTACCAGGCCAACTTCTCACAGTATCTCTGTAGCATACGGAAGACATGAATGCGCCCTCTGGAACAACCGCATCCAGACATACTGGAGAGTTTTCACCAGTAGATACGCTCCCTTAAATTGCGCCTTCCTGAAGGGTTCAAGGAGCATTTGAGTCATTATGAACTTAAAGGAGCATCAGTTTTCCTTAGACCCATGCCAGCCCAACAGGCCACCCCCCACTTGGCCGTCCATTGTAATTGGGCAGCGAAATAGAGCTAGAAATCTGGGGCAGCTAATCACCTGGCATTTGCAGTTAGGACATCGCTACCCTACATCTGCCATTATTCCATAGCAAGTCTATCAGCATTCTGTCCATTTCCTAAAACAACTGCACAGGCATATGTATAGGCAGGGAAGAGAAGAAGTATACCAGTCTAGGGAGGAGGACTATAATTGTCTAAGGCTATCTTCCCCATCACTGAGCTGTGCAGCATGTGCCAGAATTTTATAACCTATCATAGTGACAATAAGATTGCAGTAAACCTCCCCTCCAACAGGTTCACTTCCGTTCGGAATATACGCCCTCCCAGACGTTTTATAGTGGTGGTTCCCAGTGTATATCAGGCCCTAGCTCTGTAGGTCCCCTCCAAGCCCACCGGTTCCTGTTCTTTACAGAGTAAAAGGATTATTTTCCCCCTGTTCGCCTTTAACCTGGATAATGTGCCAAACTCCCCCAGTGCCTTTACTCTCTCCACGTAAACGCAACAATTTATCATCCGTGTAAAGTGAAATATGGAGTGGGATTCCATTAATCTGTAGGCCCTAAAAACAGTGCCTCTGCTGATTGGTTAATGCCAACGGTGCCACAGCAATTGCAAATAGTATAAGTGACTGGGGCAACCTTGTCTAGTTCCACTCCCATGCATCCTCACATGGAAAACTGGTAGTTGAGGCCCCAGTCATATATTCATGCATAGTTGGGGAATTTGGGGACTCCCCACTGGCATAAGGCCCTCATAATGAGGTTTGAACACTTCGTTGATCAGAGTGGGTGTAAACCAACTGATTAAAACAATTATAGATTTGTAATACAGGGATGGATTTCTTGTTCGGAGTAATAAGCCACAGCAGCAATCGTCCCACCTTGTCCCGTTCGGGATGTGCATTTGAGATTTAACTTTTGTAGTCCTATCTCTTGATGGGATAAAAACTGAAATGTGCCTAAATCCGTATGTGACATTTAAAAAAATAAACTCTTTTGCAAACCTTTTTGTAATAAAAAAAAAAATTCTCAAAATTAAATTGCAGTACGTCTAACACAACCTGCTGTCAACTTAATGAGGAGAAGTGCAGCCTAATAGGCTCCCAACGCTTGGACTGGCAGTTGGTTCAAATTCAGTTCTGTTTTTCTGTCGCGTGTGAGTGGGATCCTAGAACTCCAGTTCCAAATCCACCCCTTCACACCCTTCTCATCCAGAACAATTAGTTTCCAGTGCGACCCCCACAGAGGGAAATCCACCGATTAGAAAAGCACTCACCAGTGCCTACTTTACAGTTGAAGCAGTGTAATTAGATACAGCCATTGTAGATCTACAAGACCCCTTCCATGTTCTGCTTTCAAAGAAGCACAGTAATTACCTTAAGATTGTAGTAGGGACATCACATTACCAATGTGTGGTGCTTCCTGTTTGTCTGAAGTCCTCTCCTCAAGCAGCATCAAAACATGCACAGAAGTAGTGGCATACAAAAGGGGAAGCGAGCACAGTGGCTAACACCCCAGGACCCATTTCTCTCAGATGCATGTGTTGCTCTCTACTAATGAAGAACAATTATCATGAAACCAAAGTACCCCACCCCCTTTTTTAGATAATGCCCCCTTGAGCTGGTGAGCTCTGTGTGATGCACCTGAGAAGACTGAGCAGCGTTTTTTAGCGTGAATCTTTTCATGATTCACATGCTGCCACCTAGTGACTGGGTCCGGAATTCTCCACTTTTTTGTAGTCCTTCAATTTTTAGGTCGAGCCTAGCGCAGCGCGCATGCGCTGCTCTATGGGGAGGCCTCTTGGAATCACTCCAGACTTTCTCCAAACTTGTCTGTGTGTTTTTTCAACTTCCACACATTCTATTGGCCTTTGTGTGTGGCTTTCAAAAATGAAAGCACGCAATTGGCCAAAGGCGGGTGCATGTCCCACCTTTTCTCTAAATGTTCACTCCCACGGCATCCAGCTGTCGGGAGCGAGCAGCGGCGCGCAGGGTGCCAGCTGCATTCCTCGTCGTGGGTCATTAAACAGAGCGCAGTCGCTTTCACTTTCGCGGCCGCGCTTGTCTTGCCTTGCCTCAAAAGCAGACCCCACCCACCCCAACACAGCATCGAGCAGTGCTCACCGCGCGCCTTCATTTATTTATTATCAGCGCCCGTATGTTTTTTTTATACACCGCATCGAGCACTGCTTGCTGTGCGCCTTTATTTATTAACTGCGGTCCTGGATGGGTGCCTGCAACAAATACCTCCCTGTTCGCTTTGTGTACTCTCCAGTGTACGCCACTACCCTGATGTTTATTCAAAGCAGGGGGCTGCACGCGCTCCCTGCGCCTGGAAGGTGCTCAATCCTCCACAATCACAGGCCAAGCTCTGTCTGAGCTCCAGTATAATTGTTTTTAACTGCTCTTTGCCTCAAAAGCAGACCCCTCCCACCTAATACACAGCATCAAGCAGCGCTCTTGTGCACCTTTATTTTATTAATGACGCCTGTATGTTGAATTTTTTTCTTGGCTTGCCTCCAAAGCACACCCTTCCCACCTCCCGACACAGCATGACCGCACGCCTTTATTTACTTATGAACAGCCCGCTTTTGCATTTATATGCAAATAGCTTTACTTGTTTTGGCAGGGGGGCATGGGGAGATAAAGTGATTTGCCCAGAATCACAGGACGTTGAGCCAACGAGGAGGCTCGAACCTGGTCCCCTCCGCTCCAAAGTTGGCTGCTTTGGCCGTTATGTCACACCTTCTCCTTTGTCATATCGACTTTAAAAAAAGAAGAAAAAAAAACTTGTACGATTATTTAAAGATGTTAAGAGTGTGTGGGCATGCCAGGGGGGGATAGTGTACTGCATTGCTAAACACTTATAAGGTCCCAAAGGCGAGACCTATTGGCTATGCCAATGCTTGTTGTTTTTTGTTGTTTGTTGGGCGTTGATGGATTACCCCATTTGGTGCTTCGTGTGACGTTGTATGCCCTCCCACAGAAGCTCCCATTCTTGCTCGCCATCTTCAGATTCTTGTTTTCTGCCATTGGGTCTGCATGCTTTGCTTAAGGGTCTCCAACACGAGGAAGAAGAAAGTTCTAAAGAAGTTCACCAAAGAAGTTGATTAATTTTGGAGAAGGTCATTGAAGATAAGGTACTGGAGGAGATCCTTAGCGTGAAGGGGAAGTTTCCTCGACTATTTTGTGAATGCCCAGACAAACGGTTCCTGTTTGGCGTGATGGAGAAGACTTCGTTCCAGTTCTGCCACCACAAGTTTGCGCAGAAGGATCAACACCAGGTCTGCAACGTCTGCCTGCCAATCGATCATTGAAGCGATGACTGCAACGCATGTGCCCTGTTCAAGTCGAAGACTCTGAGGGTGAGGGAGAAACGGAGAGAAGCACACTACGTCATGCAGGGACAGAAACCGCACCATCCCTAAGAAGCCTGGGTCTGTCGAGGGACTAGGAGGAAAACGTTGCCAAAAGTGCCAAGGGGGGGAAGCATTCGACACCGACCTGAAAGTGGTCGAGGGAGAAGCTACCAAGAAAGACAATAGGCCACAGGTAACACAGTGCCAGAATAATAAATCTGGTGGTTACCTTCACGGCCTTGGACCTCTGTAGCAGGTCTAGTAAGCTCACCGCTGGACTAGTAATGTTGTACTTGCTGACAATCCCAGACCATGTGAAAGAAGCCCCCACCCCCTTTCTTCACATCGCGAACATGCGGGATACATACAATTAATGCGTTTTGGGGTTGTATAGACCCTATCCATACAATATTACTGTTGAAATCTTGAGTTGCAAGAAAATTTAGGCGTGTTACGCAGCACTACATCCCACTCAACATCACTCAAATACGTGCCCAGGTCATCAGACCATTTGCCTCACAGCCCTATCCTGCATGATGATCACCTATCATTTTGATACCTAGCACACCTGAAAATGTAAGCAGTAAACGCTGAAAGATCACCCAGGTTGTTCATTTTAATGGGTGCGTGTATCCAAGCCGCTTTTTTTAATGCATTGTGAGACTAATAGTCATAAATTGTTAATAGGCTAAGCAAGCTTCTGGGTCAAGAAAGCAAATGAAAGAGCCCAGGAAGAGTTACTCAAGTAAACGTTCAGCATCACCTTGCGGTGTTTAAATCCACTCAGCACCCTTAAATTGTGTGTTTTATTGCGGTTACTGTTCTTTCTCTCCGATCTTGAAACACACACGCGTTCCTGGTATGAGGCTTGATTGGTGAATGAAAACTTTTCTTCTCCCGTCCGATTCCTTTTCTTTCGTTTGTGTGACTTATTGCAGCATCCGTGGCCGGCTTCTGTGGTACAATCTAATTAGTGCAGCTGTTGATTTCAAAAGGCGGTCAGCGAGAGGCTCTTTGAGGAAACTGTAGATCTTAGTTGCGTGGCTAATGTTCTGGTTTCAGTATTCCAGCAGTCACGTTCAGCATGTAGGAGCTATGTATGTTCATGATGCCGATTGGAGGACGTAAAGTTTTTTACTTACATGGAATATGTTTACACTTCACCCTGCTTGTAAGTACCAGACAGCCCACCTCAAGGGCTTTGTTGGTGCTCTATAAAACACAAAAATAAATAGATGTGCACTTAAGCAAGTTGCCCATGGAGTCCTTAATTTTCAAATAATCTCTAACATTAGTTCTTGGCTATTAACATAGTTTGGTATGTTTTGCTGTTTTACTAATGCGCAATCTGTGCAGATGTGTATGCACTGTTCAGAATTGTTTTTTATTTAATATATGTGCTCCTTAAAAACAGCATTGCACTGTTGCTTAAATTATTGAGTTAAAAAAAAAAGTCAGCAAATTCAAGGACAAAATCACTTGTATTTGTGTTGCACTCCCCGTTTGCCTTGTGCTCGTCAACACACAATGCTGTCTATCTAACCAGCAGTAGTGCCTGCACTGGGAGCGCCTCAGCATCCTTTGTGGTAGTTGACTGGTCCATCCTCAGTATGGAGCGGAGTGTGTGTGGCAAGGGCTCGGGTCTGCGGCCCCATGATTCTGCGCAGTGCTCTGCTGGTTCAGCTGTTTCGCCTGATTGATCTCTGGCCGGGTTAAAATCGATCCACTACCCACGAGGCCTCTAGTGCCTCACCATTTTTGAAGAGCAAGAGATGTGTGCAGTGAAAGCAGGATAAAACCGATATTGATCGATAGATAGGGTGATAACTCAGAGGGTTGAACTCTGTCTGTAGGTCCACCTCTGAATCTCTGCTGACTCAGTATTTCACCTTTCCAAGAGAAGTAATAGGAGCATCATTTCATTTACTATCAAGTGCCAAGAGGCAATTAATAATGCAGTGTGCACTGTATTAACAGACAGCAGCTCATTCAAATCTGTTTATTCCTCTTTTCACACTTAGTCCTCCATGTAGGCCTGGTACAGGAAGGTACATAATGCTAAATTTGCTATTTGTATGTGAACTAATTGCAATATTCACTAAATTTGGTGTTTCTAATATTTTTAACTTGTATCTCAGCTATTTAAATGCCCTTTATTATCTCAGCTAAAGCCACATAAGTAATTACAATTACTTACGTATGCTAGCCGTTAAACTGCTTTTATTGTTTGTGTAAAGCTAATTTAATAGGCTTTGTTTGCAAGCTATGAAAATGAATGGCAGGTCAAAAAACGTTCCCGAGTTCACCAAGTTATTTGTTTAGGAAGCTGGGAATTGCAATTTATTAAGGATTATGCTATGGATGTTCTGAATTTTATTTTATTAATGCCTAGTAGGTTTTATTGCCTGATTAATAAAAATCATCACAAAATGATACATTGTAGTACATATCCAGCAGTTTAACATAAAATATTCTTATATAGACCATATAACATTATAAAATCATTCTGCTATTTAATGAAAAGCAATACCCGTTAAAGATTTGTCAAATCTGAGAATAAAGCTGCATTTATCCTAGCCTGCAGAAAACCATGCAGGTTGCTTCAAAGTGCTTAGTGCTTGTTTACAGTATGTGCATAAAAATGTACCAAAGTTAAAAATAGAGCTGCTTTTATCCTACCCCGCAAAAAAAGAAAAACATACAGGGTACATCAAAGTGCCAAATGCTTGTTTGCAAATAGAGCTGCTCTTATCCTAACCCGTTGAGGACCATACAGGGTACTACAACGTGTTGTGCTTCTATACAATACATGGTCTTAGTTGACAAAACATATGACCTATTCAGATAGAGACAAATATATTTTCATAAGTGCCGAGTGCATTATCCTGAGAAAGTAACTCAATCTGACCAAACATGGAAGTAGAATATAAAAAGAGATCTAAAACGTATTATAAAAATATAAAGATTCTTTTACTGTGGTTAAATCTTTGCGTGACAACTGTTCGGCGGCATGGCTCCTGATATAACATGAAAGGCTACCCACATTGAGAGAGAAGATTTTTGCCCACTCAATGAGATACGAGAAATTAACCAAAGTTTCTAATTCTTATGGTAAAGATGCAAACATGGTTTCTGCCATGGTCAAAAACTCTATCAACTGACAAGTCAGTGTTATTGAGACACCTGTTAAGCATAGAATGAGGGCCTGGCGGACAGACCTCACCCCTGCATTGAGAAATTATGGCTTTAAAAATATGCGACATGCATTAAGCAGGTTTGGGCAGACAACTTGCAATAAAGTTTCTTGCGAAAGCCAGCCCAATTTACAATCTCTAAATGCCCATTGCTGGATCCATTTTTGAGTGCCGTTCTTAGTGGGATATCTGCCAAGTCGCAGTTTAAGAAATTTGTCCCTCATACGTGATGGAAAATTAGTCAAGTAGGGCTGAATTTCCAGTCTCTGATGAGAATTTCACTCTCCAGGCATGCTTCTTTGCAGCTAAAGCCCCCGTGTCAGCAATGAACGAGTTAACTTTTATTTGTTCTGTTTAAAACCAAGTTTATTCAATTCAGGGAACACCGACTATAGATCAAAGCTTCGACTGTAGTTCAAAGCTTCGGAAGCACACTGATAGGTAGGATCTCCAAGTGCCAGCATATTCAGAATGATTTATTTCATACCAGTAATTATTTGCTACTGAGCCAACTTCTGATAGAAACAGTGAATGCATACATTTAAAAAACGACCCCTGACTCACTAAAGTTTGTCTTCGGAGTCTGAATTCCAGACGTATTCAGCTTGGCCAATAGCTTTTGTGATTTTAAAAACAGACTTGTAGGCCTTGATTATCAATCATTTGGCATCCTTTCCCTTGATGATAGGTGAGCCTTAGGCAATAGTCTGAAGCTGCTTGGCTCCAATGACTTTGAGAAGATGTTCATACGATTGCCATCTTAGTGTATCTTGTAGTGACTTAAAAGCAAATATCTGAAAGAGACACGTTAGTGATAGATTCCTTACCTTAGAATATCCCCAGGCGTCAGGCTGGATCCGGAAAGTTTTGCGTAGCAGTACCCTTGCGCGTCGGTAGGCGGCGTCGTGCGGCTCCGCGTCCGTCGTCGGCGTCGTGATCGCCGGGATGACGTCGCGGGCAGTACTTAGACGCCGCCCCTGCGCGCTGACGTCAGTTCTTCTTTTCCGCGCCAGCAAGCGCAGATCCGGGAAGAGCAGTGCCCTGGTCAATTTTTGACCATACTTTTTGGTGATTTTTCACTGTTTTTTTTTTTCCATCTTTAAGGTGTCGTAGGGATGCCCGGCTTCAAGCGATGCGGCGCCTGTGCGCGGATGATGTCCGTCACCGACCCGCATTGGGAGTGTCTCTTCTGCCTCGGCCGAGGCCACGACACCGAGTCTTGTCCCGAATGCCAGGCCCTCAACCCGAAAGCTTTGCGAGAGCGGTCTCGAAAGCTCCTCGAGGCCCGGCATTCGGCTCCACGGAGGCCCCGGTCGCGTGAGAGGTCCAGGGGTCGCCGCGGAGTGCACACCGGTCGTCGGCGTCGAAGTCTTCTTCGTCCGGTAAGTCTAAGCACAAGAAGTCCAAGAAGCATCGTCGCTCTCGGACTTCGCCTCGCCGGTCTCGCGACTCGGCTGAGGCCCCTCCCGGCACCGTCCCGCGGCCCCGGACTTGCCTGTGGAGTCGCCCCCGTCCTACCCGCCCTTCCCGGGTTCGGGGGCGGATCCGGCCAAGGTACAGGAGTTCCTGTCGGCCATGGCCCGCCTCTTCGGGCCTTCAGGCCCCTCCGGTGCGCCTTCGGGCCCCGCGGGCCCTGATGGGGTTGCTCCGGCGCCGCCGGCGGCTCCGGCCCCGGCGTCGCCCGGGACTCCAGCCTCGATCCCGGCTCCGGCTTCGGCCCCGGCCTCGATCCCGGCTCCACAACCCCCATCGACGCCGGTCGACCTCACGACACCTCCGCCGGCGCCGATGTCTCCGGTGCCGTTCTCGACGCCGCCCTGGGCTCCGGGCGGCGTCGTCCCCAGTTCCTTCCGGCTCCGGACATGGACCCGGAGCGACGTCGCTCGACGCCGGCTCCGGCGCCGATGGGCCCTTGGGTCCCAAATGTCCCTCCTCCTCCTTATTTTGAACCAGAGGAGGACCAGGAGGACTGGGAGGGGTCTGATGACCCTCTGACTCGCAACTGTCAGTATGATGAGGACTGGACAGAGAGTCTAGGGGAGGCCAGTGGTCTGGATACTTCTCCTGACACTGGCATGCTGTCTCCTCCCGTGGCTACGGAGGAGGGGGCCAATTTTGGTACGGTGTTGCGTAGGGCTGCTGGGGCCTTACGTCTCCAGCTCCCTACTTTGACGGTCAAGCCTAACATCTTGACAGAGGTGCTTCAGCCGGCAGCCTCCTCTACGGAGACTGTGCTGCCGTTTAACGACGCCCTCACAGACGTTCTTTGGGCGCCTGGTCCAAGCCCAACACAGGGGCTCCTGTGGATCGGAACGTGTCACGACGCCATCGCCCAGCTCCGGGCGACCCCCTGTTTCTTTCTGTCCACCCCACTCCTGAGAGCTTGGTTGTCCAAGCCTCCGCTTCCCAAACCGCCTTCCCTACCGCTCCTCCGGATAGGGAATCCAAACGCCTGGATCAGTTTGGGAAGAAAGGTTTTTCTTCCTCCAGTGCTGGCTTGCGGTCCGTTAACACCGCTTGTCTTTTGGGCCGCTATACCCACTCTCTGTGGGATTCGGTGGCGGATGTTTTGCCCCAGTGCCCTGAGGAGGTCCAGGCACTGCTTTCCCGCGCCATTGCGGAAGGAAGGGATGCGGCCAAATACACTATCCGTTGTGGCCTTGACACCGCCGACTCGCTGGGCAGGTCGATTGCAACGACGGTGGCGCTCCGCCGCCACGCCTGGCTGAGAACCACTGGTTTTTCAGGGGATGTCCAGAATACTCTCATGGACATGCCCTTTGATGGAGTCGGTCTTTTTGGGTCCAAAGCAGACCATGCGTTGGAGCGCTTTAAGGACTCACGGGCTACTGCCAAGTCCCTGGGCCTTTCTGCTACACGCCCTCCGCTGCCTTCTGCTTTTCGCCCCTATCGTGGCCACGGTAGGGGCGCCCCTTCACGTCAGCAGCCCAGCCACCGGCCCGCGCAGCAGGCGTCTTCGCGTGGCCGAGGACGTGGATTCCGCCGTGGCGGATCGGGCAACCAGCGTGCGGGTCAGGCCACCACCTCCAACCCGTCCGCGGCCTCCAAGCCCTCCTAGTCCCTCCTTTCAGGTGCACGGCACGCCAGTAGGGGGCAGGGTCCGCCATCACCTTCCCCACTGGCGCACCATCACCTCGGACAGGTGGGTCTTGGACATTGTCCGAAGGGGCTACTCCCTCCCCTTCGAGACCACCCCCCAGCCATGCCACCTCAACTCCACCGCATGTCAGGGGATCACTTGGTGCTTCTACAGAAGGAAGTCACGGCCCTCTTGACCAAGAGGGCCATCGAGCATGTTCCGACCCCAGAAGTAGGGCGTGGTTGCTACTCCCACTACTTTCTGGTGCCCAAAAGGACAAGGAGGACATGCGTCCTATCTTGGACCTCCGGAACGTCAATCGCTTCCTCCGGAAGGAGAAGTTCAAGATGCTCACCCTAGCTCAGGTCTTGACTGCCCTCGACCCTGGAGACTGGTTGGTAGCGTTGGACTTGCAGGACGCATATTTCCACATCCCCGTCCTGCCGGCCCACCGGCGTTACCTTCGGTTCACGGTAGGCCACGAGCATTTTCAGTTCACCGTGCTCCCTTTGGCCTTACAAGTGCCCCTCGGGTGTTCACGAAAGTGATGGCGGTGGTCGCGGCTCATCTGCGCCGGGCAGGGGTTTCAGTCTTCCCCTACCTCGACGACTGGCTGCTGAAGGCGGGCTCGTCCCAGGCAGTCGTCTCCCACCTCCAGACTACGGCCGAACTCCTGCACTCGCTGGGGTTCTCCATCAATGTGCCGAAGTCGCATCTGATTCCTTCTCCACAGCTCCTTTTCATCGGAGCAGTTCTGGACACGACGCAGTTTCGGGCCTATCCTCCCGAACGGCGAGTCCGGGATATTCAGGCTATGATTCCGATCTTTCGGCCTTTATCCTGGGTTTCGGTAAGGATGACCCTGAGGCTGCTGGGCCTCATGGCCTCCTGCATCCTGCTGGTCAATCATGCCAGATGGCATATGCGGGCTCTGCAGTGGGACCTGAAGTTCCAGTGGGCGCAGCACCAGGGCAACCTGTCCGATCACGTCCAGATCTCGGAGGGGACTGCAAAACAGTTGCAGTGGTGGCTCTCGAACCGGCAATGGGTCATGGGCAGATCCCTCTCCCTTCCCCAGCCAGAGCATACAGTTGTGACGGACGCGTCCCTTCTGGGATGGGGCGGTCACTTGGGAGAGGCGGAGATCAGAGGCCTCTGGTCTCCGGCGGAGTCCCGGCTCCATATCAACCTTCTGGAGCTCCGGGCGATCCGGCTTGCACTCAAGGCATTCCTTCCCTCTGTCAAAGGGAAGGTAGTGCAGGTGTTCACAGACAACACCACCGCCATGTGGTACTGCAACAAACAGGGCGGGGTGGGGTCTTGGACCCTTTGTCAGGAGGCTCTGCGCCTCTGGACTTGGCTGGAACATCAGGGCATGTTCCTGATGGTTCAACACCTGGCAGGTTCTCTGAACGCCAGGGCGGACGAACTCCAGCCGCAGGTGCATGATGGATCACGAATGGCGTCTTCACTCGGAAGTGGCGCAAGGACTCTTTCTACAGTGGGGAGAGCCTTGGTTAGATCTATTCGCCACCGAAGAGAACGCGCAATGTCATCAGTTCTGCGCGTTGGAATTTCCAAGGCGGCACTCGCTCGGCGACGCTTTCGTCGCGAGTGGAGTTGCGGTCTGTTGTACGCTTTTCCGCCTATACCACTTCTACCCAGAGTGTTGAAGAAGATTCGGCACGACCGGGCCCAAGTCATTCTTGTGGCTCCGGACTGGGCTCGAAGAGTTTGGTATCCCGAGCTACTCAATATGAGCATAGATCCCCCGATCCGTCTGCCTCTTCGGGAGGATCTTCTGTCGCAGCAGCAGGGGACGGTCCTCCACCCGAACCTGTCCAGTCTACACCTGCTTGCGTGGAGATTGAGCGGCGGCAGTTGATTCCTTTCGACTTGCCTCCCGAAGTTTGTGATGTGATTCTGGCAGCCAGGCGTCCCTCCACTAAGGTGGTATACGCCTGCAGGTGGAACAAATTTGTGGCATGGTGCACAGCAAAGGCTGTGGATCCCCTTTCTGCCCCTCTTTCTGAGGTCCTTCTGTTCCTTCTCTCTCTGGCCCAACAGGGTTCTGCCCTGGGTACCATCAAGGGTTATCTTTGTGCTATCTCGGCCTTCCTCAGGCTCCCTGATCAGCCCTCCCTTTTCAAGTCCCCTGTTGTTAACAGGTTCTTAAAAGGCATTACTCACCTCTTCCCTCCTGTTCCGTTTGTAATGCCTCAGTGGGACTTGAACTTGGTTCTTACCTTTTTAATGTGCGCTCCTTTGAGCCTCTGCATAACTGTCCTCTTCGTCTTCTGACTCTAAAGGCAGCCTTTCTGGTGGCCATCACCTCCGCTCGGCGGGTGAGTGAGCTCCAGGCTCTTTCTTGCAAACCTCCCTTTCTGTCTGTTCATCCAGACAAGGTTGTTCTTCGGACGCGTCCGTCCTTCTTGCCAAAGGTGGTTACTGCTTTCCACATTGGGCAGACCATCACTTTGCCCACCTTCTTTCCGCCTCCGCATCCTTCCAGAGAGGAAGAGAGGCTCCACCGTCTGGACCCAAAACGTGCGCTCTCCTTCTATATCGACCGCACAAAACACTTCCGGGTGGATGACCAGCTCTTTGTTGGCTACGTGGGCGCCAAAAAGGTCGGGCGGTGCACAAGAGGACCATCTCCCGCTGGGTTACCTTGTGCATCAAGACCTGCTATTCTTTGGCTAAGAAGGAGCCTCCTGTTGGGCTGCGTGCCCATTCCACCAGGGCAACGGCTGCTACCACGGCCTTGGGCCGCGGTGTTCCGCTGCCGGTTATCTGTCAGGCAGCTACGTGGGCCTCGCTGCACACGTTTACTAAGCATTACTGCCTTGACAGTCAGGTCCGGAGGGACGGCTTCTTTGGCCGTTCTGTCCTCCAGGACTTCCTTGTCTGATCTTTGTTCGCAGACCCACCACCGGGGTTGGTATTGCTGGGGTATCTATTCTAAGGTAAGGAATCTATCACTAACGTGTCTCTTTCAGATGCACAAGTTACTAACTTGTGTAACGATATATCTGTAAGAGACAGTAGTTAGTGATAGATTCCTTACCGCCCCACCCATCCTCCCCGTTCTGCGAACTGATTTCTAGGGTTAAGGACATCCCTTTCAGGGCCCTAGTATTTTTCAGACACCTGTGTCAGCTTCTTGCATGGCTCTGCGTTCCTGGCGCGGAAAGTCGTGTACAGAACTGACGTCAGCGCGCAGGGGCGGCGTCTAAGTACTGCCCGCGACGTCATCCCGGCGATCACGACGCCGACGACGGACGCGGAGCCGCACGACGCCGCCTACCGACGCGCAAGGGTACTGCTACGCAAAACTTTCCGGATCCAGCCTGACGCCTGGGGATATTCTAAGGTAAGGAATCTATCACTAACTACTGTCTCTTACAGATATATCGTTACACAAGTTAGTAACTTGTGCATTAAGGGTGATGTTTTTGCTCTTAAGATGTTAAAAGGACTTTTAAACAGGACTTTATTATCAAATAGGATGCCCAAATATTTGTCTCTACAATCTCAATTGTTCTTCCTCTAACTTGCCAAGTTCAAGGTTTGGTAGTCGATGGACCTGTTGCCATTATCTTGTTTTTTTTTATGTTTAGTTCCAAACAGCCTCCTGTAATCTATTCATCAAATGCAGCGATTAGCTGTTGGAATCCTATTGGGGTTTGGCTAAGTAATATTGTGTCATCCGCATACCGAAGAGATTTTAAATGACAAATGGCAAGTTTAGGAGGGTGAGCATTGATGGCTTCTAGGTGCTGTAACAAATCTGACATAGAAAAATTAAAAAGACACCGCTTTGTTTGAGCCCATTACAGGTTTTGATTCTCAGGGACAGCTGAAGCCATCGCCTAACTTAACCTGTACCGAAATATTTGTGTACAAAAGTATAATAGCATCCAACAATTTTTGAGGGATACCACATCCTGCAAGTTTTCTCCATAGTATAGTTTGTGGAATAGAATCAAATGCAGCTTTTAGGTCTATAAAGCAGATGTATAAAATTAGTTTTTTTAAAACAGCTCGCTCTGCCACCAGGGTGAGGGTCAATAAGTTAGTAATTGTGGATTGGCCCTTACGAAATCCCAATGGATTAATTGGGATTAGTTCCTGTGTTGTTGCCCACTCTTACAAGTCGACCAGTACGCGGGAGGCAAATGCCTTTGCCTCAACATCAGTTGAAGCAGTTGACCAATAGTTTGATGGGTTATCTAATGAGTTAATTTTGTGAATTGGCTGCAGGATACTTCCTTGCCAGGACTCTTGGATGATATTCATTGATAGAACCTCATTGTACAGGAGAGTCAAGACCTCGGCCCACAAATCAGGATTGGCTCAAAATATAGCATCAGGGAGACCATTTGGGCCTGGGACCCCATTAGTTCTTATCTGGAGCAAAAAAGTGACTATTTCTCTTTTTGTTCAGGGATTCAGAAACTTATAAAGACACTGCTGGCGAACACCGGAAGTGGAGCCCGATCCGCGAGTCGGCGTGGTGGTAGGCGACCTGGTGACCACAGCATCGAAGCAGGGGCACGAGGGGCTCCGGGCACCCCCGCACTAATCTCAGCACCCCCGTAATTCAGAGCACCTTCGTCCAAAAGCAGCTGATCTCACAGACGCCAAGAGACAAAGCCGGCTGCAGTCTGAGGGCAAAGACACAGCGAGTTCAGAAGAGGCGCGTCCCAAAAGCATGGACACCCCTCCCAGCGTCTTCACAGGAGCCTCAACAACCAGTGAGATCTGTGAGGTCATAAACACAAAGGAAAGACTATTTTCTGTGGATCACTGTGAAACTGACTTTGTGATGTTTGAAGAATGAGTTTTTGCTCCTACGGAAGAGTTCTTACACTGAGGACCCTTTGTGAATCTGGACTTCACTCTCCTCTGCCTCCATCCGAGGACGAGTCCCCCCGATGGAATGTGGAATGAACTCAAAGTGAACTTATAACTACCCCGAGCACATGGTCTGTGGCACAATGTTTGTGTGTTAATCCTCTGGTGGGAACAAAGCGTGTGACGCCATGCATGAAATGCAGCGCTGCTTCCTGTTTTGGGAGAGCTGGCCCATCGAGCCTTTGAATAACAAACTCTAGTTGGGTTTTCAGAACAGCTGACATTAATCGAATAATCTGCTTTGATATTCATTATATGCAAATTAACCTCATGCATATTGATTGTGGATGTCCTGAAAACTAGAATGCATTTGCACTATTCGGTGACTCGATTGGCCTGGACCCTGTACTGAGTAAGTGAAATTTGATGAAAAATTGCAATTGAGACACATATGAGATGACCTTGAGGCTTCATGGAACAGTTTTGAGACTACTCAAGGGGGGCAGCCCCAGCCATAAACTGTGGTGGAGGGAATGGCGACATTGGGGCGTTCCATGTCTTTGGGGTAACCTTATGCGATCGGATATTGATTTGAGAGTTCTTTGTCATCACAGTGCATCAGCAGCCAACCTAGAACTCTGGCAAGACACAACCGACTTACGAAGCGTCTAATTATGAACAGCAAAATATTAAATGCCCGACCAACATCCACAGTGCCTGACCTTAAGATGGCGGCAAGCAGGCCGTAACACTTCTCAGGGACAGTGCGCAACTACGGCAGTTCGACGGGGGGAGCCACCCCACGCATCTTTACACCGCACCCGGCTGCTGGGAGGGGCAAGGGGCCAGAAGAAAACGTCCTCCCTAATCTACGGTGAGCACTTTAAGCGGCAGAGGTGCTAAAGACCTCATTTCCCCTGGAAGCAGCTCAAGGCCCGAAGTTCAGTTCAGGAGACTCCTGAAGAAGCGGAGGGAATACCCTAGGGGCCCCTGAGACTACAAAGGGTTAAAAAAAAAAGGGGGGGGACCGGCCGAATGGAACACCAGGGGCAGAATCTCTTGCCTGACCCCAAGATGGCCGCCACAGTGGTCCTTTACCACAATGAGTTACAACTCCCTCATTGGTGTGAAGAGCCACAGGCTTACTCCGTATGGAACACCAGGGGCACCATTTGTTTGTGGACTGTTGCACTGTACTCGCCTTTCACAGCGTTCGATCCCGAGATGCTGCCTGTACCTGCCTTCTATTGAACTATGACGATGCCCCACGGGCTGAAACTAAAACTCTTTGTACTTTCCGCGGAGCCCGAGTACCCTTGGCCGCTGCCCGGTGGAGCTGTCCTATGCAGCTATAGCGGAGTCTGTCTCTGGGTCACCCCCTTGGCCGTCACCTACCCAGCCGGACATCGGACATTGTTTTTCACGGTTCTTCACGGATTTATCTATCTCTCTCCTCGACTGCCTTGAATGCTTTGTTCCCCAGGAGTACTTTCCCCCTTCAGATCTACCTGACTCTGTCTGCTTTCCTCTCCCCTGTCTACCTTTCCCCCACTTTCTTCCATTCCTCATATGACATGTGTCTTGGATATGCTACGCGCTAATATCTTATATTTTTGTGTAAGCTCACGTTTTTCTCCTAAGCCTATACTAGTAATTGCAACTGTAACTGATGTAACTATGTAACAATGTTCTGAAACAATGTCCTATCTCATGTAAAGCGCTCTGATACCTCCGGGTCTAGCCAGCGCTATATAAAACTTTTCAAATGAAAAATAAAAAAACTGCTGGACTATGGCTACTCCCAGTCGTTACCGATGTCGCATTATTCTTCATAGGATAATAATTCAGAGATGGACCAGTTGAGTTGGCAGTGCTAGGGCCATATGGATTAACGATTAACTCCAACCATACATTCTCCATAATATTGATACTATAGGCCCTATTACCTCCTATTTCCGATTCATAAATTACTCCCCCAAAAAGCTTTAGCATTGTTAGACTTGGTGGCAATTAGAAGCCTGTTCCACAACACCTGCTGTTACTGTGTCTCACCTTCCAAACTTCTTGTCTGTACGACATTTGTTGTAACCTTATCTTTTTTTTTAAGGGAGCAATGTATTAACAAATGCTGTTGACTGAAAGCAGCCCTTGAAGCCCTGTTAAGAGCCTTTTTTGGATGTAACACCTTAGGTGTATGCCACTTATTGGCAGTAGAACTTGGGGGGGGGTTTGCCTTAACTGAATTTCTTGCATTAAATTTCTCCACCAGTGTTGTAAAAATGGCCTTCCACTTATCAACCATACTTCTTCCACTTGTCATACTCAAGCCACTATGATTAATTAATTCCAATAATTCGGACTGTTTGTCAGAGACCAGGACCAACCTTTTCAAACTATAGATCTAAAGGACTGATTGTTGGAGCACATTAGCTTTATGTTAGCAACATACGGGCAGGTCCAAATTACTGACTGTGGGTTACGGTCGCTTTTTACTCTTGGAATAGCCTTGTAATCATGAATTTTGGGCCCAAGTTTTATTATATGAGTGTAATCGATAATCGTACCATATTTTAAGTTTTTAATTGTTGGTACTTCCCTTGATTTACATGGAAAAGACTGCGCATTATTAGGCCAAACTGCTGGAATTTATCATGACAAAACTTAGCGGTACCCTTGCTTGACCTGTCTGATGATTTGAGAGAGACAAGGTGTATATTAAAATCACCGTAGATGATTAAACCGGCAGTCTGGTAACAGAGTGCTAATGTTTCTACAGTGTCCCACAAAGTGAACAGCTGGGTCATTTTATCACTTCTTCTCGTACTTCGATAAATGTCCAATATTATCAATTGAGAGTCAAACTGTAGAAGCACACCTTGTAACCATTGCAACTGTAAGTCAATTGCTTCCACCTTAATGCTCAGTTCTGTTACAATACAAAATAAGAGACCGCCCTTGGCATGACCTTGATTCGATGAACGCGTACCTAGAAGGCCAAATTCCTTATAACAAATCAATGTGGTATCTTGCTCTTTCTAAGTTTCCTGAAACATCAAGATTTCAGAGGTTTGTAAAAAGGGTATTGTATCTTGATCAGCCAACAACTGAGCAAGACAGAGTACATTCCAGGAACAAAGTCTCATTTGCTTGTTTTTCTTGCTAGTGTTATTCATATTTCAGTCCCCACCACGAGATTCTGTATTAGAGTTGCCGGGAGCCATGCCCAATCTTCCGATGTTACTTTACTTTTGGTAAGTAGTTCGCAGCTGCCCACTCCTGATGACGAATTTGTGATTGAGAGGCCTATGGCATTTACTGGATTATTAAGGGGGACCAATCGCTCCTCGAAGTAGGGTAGTTGATTTCTTAGTGATTATCTTTCTTGTATTAAACGAAACATTCTTTGTTTTTGGGATTTCCAATTACAACACGGAGGGATAATTTGTGGGGGAAGATTTCTTAACCTCAATGCCTCATTCTGTGAAGTATGAGCTGCAGTCAAGAATTTTGTTTACGATTTCATTGTTGGACCAAGTAGTGATAGTTGATTCACGTACAGAATTCGGTAGAACTTGCTTGATCTGAACAGATAAAGATCCACTGACGTAATAAAAAATAGTTCAGGACTGGAAGATGTAAGTTTTGATATTGTTCCCTGGTTCAAAATGTCATGCATACCTCTCGAGTCATACAAGGGGTGAAATATAATATTCATATAATTAAATGCTTGATTTTTTCCACATAGACCCAACAGAGGTCGCTAAACAGGGTTCCATGCCGGAGTGTAGACCACCTGCTACTAAACTATTCTGAGTTCCTTCGGAGGAAACATTTGTCAGATTAACTGCAGGATTAATTCTATTATCCAACCTGCACCCAGAAATAAAATGATGAATGACATTAGGACTAACGTATGGAGCATTCACCGTCTCAATTTTCCCAGATAATGCAATAGGGATTTGTGATTGGCAGGCCTCTCTATTACTTGATGTTCCCTTTATGCCACTGTTTGAAAGTTTCATTGGCTGAGGATCAGGTTGAGAATTGGGCTGGATTAGTTGGTTATGCTCAGAAATGGGCTCCCCTATACCCATTGAAATGGACTCCTGCTGTAGTTTGGACTGACCGCAGTTTAAAGATGGGACAGCAATCCATGGGCTTCTGTACAGGTTTGATCAAATGCATAAACAACTTGAACAAAGTAACCATACTTGTGCATTTCGGAACTTAATCAAAAAGTAGAAACCTTAAGTTGTAAAAAATAGATGTGGTGAACCCTAGTAATCCCACCCTGTCCATGTAATAGTAAACCTCAGGTACCGCATCTCGGCGGTCTCCCCCTCCCTTTCCCTCTCCCCCTCCCTTTCCCTCTCCCCCTACCACTCAGTCTCTCACATGCGCTCAGTCATTCTCTATGCCACTGTAATCTCACAATCTACTCCGCTCTAGGCCACTCTAATCTGCACAACACCCTTTACGCCACTCAACTCGGCTCTACAACACTCTATAGCCCTCCACAACACTCTGCTTCACTCAACGCCCTTTCACTATACAACACTATACTCCCTATATTACACTACATGCCACTCCATAATACATCATACCACTCAACTCTGCTCTGCACCACTCTACGCCACGCCACTCCATAACACTACACTCTACTCCACTTTAGAACACTTCACGCCGCTTTAAACCAATAACTTTTAGCCATACTGAATAGTAGCCACACTACTGTACAACATAGTTAAAACCTATAGGTGAGACCTATTGTCTTAACATGCATGACTTGTTATAAGATTCATACAATGCAGAATCAAGAGTACAAGCAAGTTACCATTTCTTACCCTTGTTTCAATTTATGCACATCATTCTGATCAGTCATGTGATGATTAATACAAGTACTTTTGAGTTGATGACTGTGCTTGTAGGCACTTTGAGAAATGGGTGAATGAGGAAAGAACTGAACGTCTCCATGCTTTTTCTTTTCAGCACCATGTATGTGTTTGGAGGGTTTAATAGTCTGCTACTAAGCGACATTCTCATGTTTACTCCAGAGAGTTGTGAAGCTTTCTCAAATCAAAATTCATGTTTGGGTGCAGGACCTGGTATTCGATGTGTGTGGAACAGCACCCTTTCCATTTGTTCTCCTTGGGAATTGGCTACGCCAGAAGAAGAGGAGCACATCCTCTCCTTGTGTCCCACTAAAACAAGTATGTTATGAAATTTGCTTAATCATGATATATGTTCCCAGTAAATATATGATCTTTTAATATAAAATAATATTTTAATGGATAAAATAGTTTGGTTTGATGTGCTGATAATGCATTTAATTGTAATGTTGAACAGATGAGAACTTTTAAAGTAAAGCTCAAAAGTAATAAGCTTATTTTTCTTGTAGTGTGGTATCTTGCTCTTTATATTTGAGAAATGGCTCTTCCCTTGTAGAAACTTGATCACTATGCTGCAAAATGGAGATGGAGGATATGTGGAAAGTTTGATATAATTCAGTTAAAGAATTCACCAGTCATTAGTGTGTTAGTTTGAAATCTGGTTTCCCTCACTCACAAATGAGAATGCTGCTGGAATCCGACAAGAAGGTGAAGGTGGGAGAAGAATTTCTGTCTGCGTGTCAAATGACTGAGGGCTATTCATGCTTCCCGCCCCCCCCCTCCCCACACCCCCCCCCATAATCTTTGACTCTAAGGGCTACTCTTGCCATCAGCTAAGCTTACCTTTCAATCCACAGGAAGAAGCATCTGGGACTGATCTAAGAGTGCCTACTCCTGTGTACTACTTTTTGCAAAGTGTGGGAAGAAGATGGCGTCCATTATAGTGATTGCTTTGCATTTACCTGGAGAGAAACCAGCGCAACCTTTGACAGAATGTTTGGCTGCTGTCCTGACTGGGGATGATGGAAAAGCCTCTCCCCAGTTTAACTCATTGTCTGGTGCCTAGGGAACTCTCCCTGACAATATTTGGAATACTATTAAAGAAATCTGAGTACATTTTCAGTAAATCTGAATATTTGCTTTAATCGGATTTTTAATATTTAGCAAGTTAGTTAACCGGCTTTTG
This sequence comes from Calotriton arnoldi, assembly GCA_963921515.1. Classification (NCBI taxonomy): domain Eukaryota; kingdom Metazoa; phylum Chordata; class Amphibia; order Caudata; family Salamandridae; genus Calotriton; species Calotriton arnoldi. The sequence goes on from CAWUFW010011793.1 coordinate 359,637, forward strand.
AAGGGGAACATTTTCCTAAGAACGTTGAGCCCAGTTAATGAAAAAAACACAAAGTACAGGTGTAATTTACACCCCTGCTTGGATGTACTTTTACATTTTTCCAATCACATACATTCCCAGAAGTACACCTGGAAGGCAGCCCCAGGCACAGACTTACAGTTGCACTGCTGGAATGTCATGAGATGTGTCCTAAATTGCTCATGCTTATAGTTTGTAAATACCCACAAATGTTCATGGGTATGGGGGTTCAAAACTTACTAGGAAAACCATGTCAACTTTCCACGCCTTTCGTGGAATTTGTCTGCTGATTTCTCTGCCCTCATGGTCGAGAAATCCACAGGAGAATATTAATGTATCCCTGCTAGGAATCCTTTTCTGAATTCCTGGCAGATATAAATGGAGAGATTTCTGGCAGTAAACTGACTTTATTTTTAAAACCACTCCCCGGTGGTCATTACTTTTTTCAGGGCCTAAAAACAAATGCACTGCTATCCCCTTTTGTTTTTTTCTCCTTTCAGGATCTGAGCCAGAGAATTGGTGTTTAATTTTTCAGCTATATAGACTCATTTTAAATGCAAAACGTTTCCCAGTGCACTTTAATGTCTTCTAATCCATGTATGCTGGTTGCCTCATTTTGATTTTGTTTAATTGATAATTATTTTCAACTGTAATGTTAGTGCTGCTGTTTGTCACATGTATTTTTTTCTGAGGAGGTCTTTGCTACTTGTGCCAAGCTACCATGGGGAAGTCCGCAGTTCATTACAGGGAACAAACTGGTTTTACTTTTAGATGCTAGATTCTCTTACTGTGTTTCTACCACAGCTCGTGTCGCGTCTGAGGCCGCTCTCATTCTCTCTCACATAGACTAATAATGCGGTTTCCTACTAGTACCCTTTCTTCCACAGCACACCTGAAAATAACCACATCCTTCATTTTCTATAAGCTGGTAAAGTCTTTCTGCTGTTTCCACAAGTACCTTCAACGCATGCCCATCTCCGGCAAACCAGTCAGCAAGAGTAATGAAAATGACGGTAGAGAAAGGGTGCTTCTTAAGGGTGGTGTCCATTTCTGTCAAAATGGTTTGACAGCATGAATCCTTTTCTGGATACACATGCGGTGCATTATTCTACCATCTAGTTGTTCGGGTCCGGAATCTTCTTGTTAATCCTTTTTTGGCTTTTGGGCATAGTCTGTAGCCGTTGGATGCTATATCCATCGTTCAATGATGTCAGACGTGAATCCCGGAAGCCCTTGTACATGGTCGTCCTCTTAAGATTCTTTTGTCCGTCGTGTCTGAAAGCAAGAGCCAAAGCTCTTTGGGCGGCAAGAGACGTTTAAAGAAGAAGCAACAGATCGTCGAAAAAACAGAGGAGATACAAAATCAAAGAACAGAAGGTGAAAAAACCCCAAAACACCGTAAATCACCTGGAGTAGTGACAGAAGATCACCAGAGAAGGGAGCAGACTGCGTATGTAGTTGACCATGCGATCATAGAATGCACGCAAGGGGAGAGGGAACCACCCAGGGAAATGGAAAATACTCACTTCAGGTTCTGCATGAGTGCCACCAAAAGTTTCCCCAGAAGGATAACTATGAGATCTGATACCACTGCCTGCCGAGGGCCATTGACACAAAAAACTGTGAAGTGTGTGCATAATTCAGACCCGTCTTTTATACAAAGCCTGGCTAGTCATCAGTCAGTCTCACCAGACTCATTTGGGTTTGTCAGAGGTGTAACTTTAGTTCAATGGGCATTCCTGGATATTGACGCCTGTTGAACTGAGATTTTACTACTCTGATGTAAATGATGCCGATACATTTAGCATGCCTTCAGATGCAGTGATCCTAGAAGACCTCCACTCCCTTCACCAAAACATGAAGGTCCCATTATCAAACCAACAAATAAGGCATTCCAACTGCCCACAGACTCTCATGAGCCCCCATGAAAATGCCATCCAAATTTCCTGTTATTTCTTCCAAAAAAAGTAAGTTTGAGTATGGCACTACATGTGAAAGTTGAAGAGGAATGAGCAGATATGCCGAATGTGTGATTGTTGGAAAGTTGATTAGCAGCGCTATTTCTCCACTAATGAGAAAGTCAAGAGTCTAAAGTTAAAATGTTTGTGAATAAATGGGAGAATACATTTAGAAGGATTTTTGAAACTGTAGGATATAAAAATATTTGCAATTTACATCAAGTTAATGTTAATAAGACAGCACTATTAGATAATGTCTAAATGGTATACATCCTGGATATGAAAAAATAAAATCCAGGCATGACTCCTAGAAATGTCTGAAGGTCTTTCATTAGGTACTTGTACTTTGCCGATTCATTTGTGTGATATAAATTATCTGAAATAGTAATCTAATTATAGCACTAAATATAGCACTGAGCCTGAAAAACTTAGACAAATGATTCTGTATTCAGTAGTACTTTATTTATTTTGAAAGTTTTATATAGCGCGAACATGACCACTTAGGGTATCAGAGCGCTTTACAGATTATGCATCACAAGGTAATAAGCATACAAAACAGAATAACCAAAACGACAAATTCAAAGTCAAAATTGTCCAGCATTCTCGTGAAGGCACAGCAAAGCAAATCATAAACAACAGAGGGAGAAAAAAAGTACCTTTTATTGAATAACTTGTAACTTGTGGTCATGATCCTCTTTCCCCCACATAGATGCTGATAATGAAAAATGTGATCAATATACAGATTGCTGTAGCTGTACAGCAAATACAAATGGCTGTCAATGGTGTGACAAGTGTATCTCATTGAACAGTAACTGCACAGAGAGCCCGGTAAGCTTGTGTTGTTCTTTAATGGCTACAGAGGTGGTATTGTTTAATAATCCTTTTTTATTTAACCTGTTCTCATTGAAACAACAATGGTTATGTAAATTATTGAAATAGAGATCGACCTTTGTGGCAGTTATGAACCACCAGATGCCTTGCTTAGATTTCAAGAAATCCGTTAATTAGCGAAGTCATTTCCATTTAAATTCATTTTATGTCCATTTAGTTTGCATGCAGTGCGCCGACACCCTCGGATATATGTTGGAGACTCATGTTTTAGAGTTCTTTTACTGTTGGAAAGAATCTATTGTTGTTCCCATTCTTGCCCCCTTTCCATTCGTCACCCACCATCTCAGCACAGCTCCTCTTGAATCCTCCTCTTGGTTGAAATAAAGTGTTCTTTTCCATTCCTGTATGTGATGTTTGTCATTCTGTTTCTTCAATATACATGTGATATTAATAAAAGCAAATAATCATCATCTTTATCATATGCCTTTAGTCAAGATATGTGGTGCAGTGTCTTCTTTTCGGCTAGACCTGTGTGCCATGGTTGGGTGGTGGGGGAGAGCATTAACATTTGCTAATTTGATGCAGGAATCCAACCAAGGTAGCTGAGGGCTGACACTGATATCCCAGGAAGAACAGGTTCTGCAAGAGATCTTAGACTCTGTGGGCGGTTGATCCCCCATCATATCTGGTTTAGGATAGTTTTGGGTCCTGGTCTGGTGTCCGATTTTGGCATTGTCTCTTTGTATTTGTATGAGGGTCATCTCCCGGTATCAGGTGCCTAAACTGCATGTTCGGGCAGTAAATCAATGTACATGAACTTGCAAGTTACTTTGAGTAGGAAAGCTCTTGTTCAAGAATGCTTCTTCCTCAGAAAACCACTGATTAGTCCTTGTGTACCCTAGAGTTGATGGAGCTTTCTGTGTGAAACCCCTTATGAAGTTCAAGGCGAATGTTCAGGCCGAATGCCAAATCACTTCCATTGGAGTAAGAGGGCAACTACCTGGGTTCACAATACAATCAATTGGGGTGACTGGTTTTGGCGCATTAGGGCAAAAATTCAATGACCTGTTTTTTTGAAGCACTTCTTTTTTCTGTTTTTTTTTCCTGGCTTATCCTTTGTTTTTTCTCCAGCAAACTCTACAATGTGTGAGTCTTCTCTGAGGTGCTCTGCTTTTCAGTATAGTTTGTCTATAGAGCTAGACAAGTAGTGTCCTTAAAGTGTGCTCCGTCAACCCATGCTATGAGGAATTCTAGTGTGGCAAATTTGCAGTCTGCTTTCTATCCTTTACGCCCTTTGTGTGTTTGACTAGTTTGAAGTTTTTGTCTTTTGTATAATATTGAAATGTATTTTTTAATTTGGGAAGGTCAAATGTTCCTAAAGATATGGCAGTCTCTTTAGGACATGCACATCTGCAACCTCAATAGTGAGCTCCCCAAAGTAAGATGTCTGGACCAAGATTGGCAACATGGTGAACAAATCTATTTGTGGAAATGTATGAATTTTGATTGATGCCATGCTGCCCTGCCACTCTTACTTTACCATTTCATTGTTCAGTTTTCAAAAGGGAGTGTGTGAGAAAGTGCCCTCTTTCTGCATGGTTGCCCCCACTTTTTGCTGAATTGCTGATGTGCTTTGACTAGGGGTGTGCCCTGGGCTCCTGCTAATTAGGTACCCAGGGCCTATGTTCTTTCCCTAAAACTGCATTGAAGCCTAAACCCAATTGGCATCTCTGGCCACAGGTCAGCCCCTGGTAAATGGTATCACAGGTACCCAGGGCACTGTGACCAGAGAAGGCCTCTAAGGACTGCAGCACTTATTGTGCACCCTTAGAGGTCCTGTACCCTTACACTCACACACTGCCTTTGCAGGCTGCGTGTTTTGGTGCAGAACAAAGTGAAGAGTCGACATGGCACACATCCTGTGTGCCATGCCTACAACCCACTGCCCTGGCATAGATCAGTCACCCCTCTATCTGGGTGCACTATACCAGTGGTGAGGGTACAGGTGCATGAGCCCTGTACCCCTACAGTGTCTAAGGCCCTTCTTGGACATTGTAAGTGCAGTGCTGCCATTAAGAGTATATGGTGCTGGGAGTTTGTCATTACGAACTCCACAGCACCATAATGGCTACACTGAAAACTGAGAAGTTTGGTATCAAACTTCTCAGCACATTAAACCCACACTGATGCCAGTGTGCGATTTCATGAAAATGCACACAGAGGGCATCTTAGAGATGCCCCTGAAAACTAACCTACCACTAGTGTCCAGGCTGAGTGGCTGCTTTCAGCTGCCACCACCAGATATGTTTCTGGACCCCTGGGTCGAGAGCCTGCTGCTCTCTGGGGCCTGAAACAATGCACATCCTGGGACGAGGTGCCAAGCCTCCTCCCCCAGGATGGGCAGGGTTCACGAAGGGGAAGCTTCAAAGGCTTGCCGTCTTTGTGAGCTTCCCCAGGTCACTTGCTGCTTTTAGCAACTGGTCCCCACTGGTTCTGACCCCACTTTGGGCAGGAGAACCGGCGGGAAAAACAAGTGAGGAAGAGAGGTGTGCCCACCTCTGCCAACTCCACCCCGCAGGTGGGGGAGGCGAGGTGAAGCACAACTCTCAGTCCCCACCATCTTGCAGATGGGGGGACTCAGCCAACCAGGGACAGACTCATGCCCCCCTCCCACTGGAGGGTGTCATAGGGGGTGTACCCAATCCAGGGAAGGGACCCATTGGTCCCTGCCTTTTACCTACCTGTAACGCCCCTAAATCTAGTATTTAGGGGCACCCCTGAACCTTGCTTCCTCGGACAAGAACCTGCAACGAGAAGAAGAAGGACCGAACAGCCGTGCAGAAGCTAACAAGAGGAAGACGCCCACTGACTTGGCCCCAGCCCTACCGGCCTGTCTCCCCCTCGTACCTGCTCCTGCGAAATCCCGGTGTCCTGCAGCCAGCAACCTCAAACGCCGGAGGACCTGCCTGCCTTCAACCACAAAGACTTTGTCTTCCGTGAACACCGGATTTGTTCATCTGCAACCTCTGGCTCCGGCCGGACACGGCGAATCCGCCCCACTCTGCACCCGCCGTCCCCGGCCCGAGCTTGAGTGGGCAAACACCACGAGGAGGTCCCCCCGGCGATCCTGACCCCAGATCCGGTGACCCCTGACCTGCCTCAAGCCTCCAGCTGACGCCTGCAGCCTAAATCCAGAAGGTCCCCCCAACCGCGACCAGGAGCTGGTAAGAAGATCCGACCCCAAAAGGCACCCCTGCATCCGATGCCCCACGGCCTTGGGTGGCCAAACCAACGGTGTCTAACCAACCCCTACCTTCCCACCTTACCTCTCGAAGTGGTGGTCGCACCCAGAAGACCTTCGTCCCCAAGCCTGCAGTGCCTTTGCAAACCGGAGGTTCCCCATTGCAAACAGGGCACCCGACATCGAAACAGCACCCTGCACCCGGCCGCCTTAGTGCCGCTGAGGGTGCACCTATGGTGCTACTTTGTTTCCCTATTTGCCCTGAGCTAAAGTCCAGGAGCTTTGCTCCCACAACCAAGTGGCCTGCTCGCCAGCAGCCACGAACCCGAGGCCCCATTTCCCCCATTGGATAACATTGGGCCTCAGCACTGTGCACCCGGCCGCCCTAGTGCCGCTGAGGGTGTAACTAGAGTGCATCCTTGACCCTGGGGGACCCCTGAGTCTACCCCCAGTCAACTCACACTACCAAATACTTAGCTCAAATCTATAACACTATTTTCCTCCATAGGATAACATTATTCTGTTTTTCTTGGAAAAGTTTCCAAGTGTGGAGTTTGAAAACCTAAAGAAATTCTTTAAAATTGTACAATTTAACCAAAACGATTTTACTTACCTGTTTACCGGAAATGTCCCAGAGTAGTATCCAGGTATACTACTCTGAGTAAGAAAAGTAATCCAAAAAGTAACTTACCTGAAAAGCCCATTCAAGTCTATGTACTCTATTTACAAAGTATTGCATTTCTCTGCAACCATACTGTAAGTCAAAACAATGTGCATATACATTTACAATTGAAACTGTTTATAAACTGCATTACTACTGTAAAGTATTTATTGCTTACCTGTGCTAGGCTTGCGTGGTTCTAGAAAATAAAATAACTAAAAGAATATTTTTATACCAAAACAATTGGTCTGAAGTTCAGTCTTTGAGTGTGTGAATTCATTTGCTGACTGAGTGTGTACAACAAATGCTTAACACTGTCCTCTGTTACTGCCTTACTGCTCGACCACACTACCACAAATAGAGAGTGAGGTGCTATCTAACTTTACCTCTGCCTACCTTTGGGGTTCCACTGGACTTTGTGCACACTATACCTCACTTTGGTATAATATATACAGAGCCAGCTTCCTACAGAGTGTACTTTAGATCAAACAAAATATTTAATACTCATATAACTGTGTGCCATGCACTTCCAGTCTACTTATATGCACCACACTCCGCCCCCACTTAATTGAAAAGTTTAATCACATTCTCAGTAATTGATTGTCATCAAAACTGCCTCGAACTGAATGGAAAAAAGACTGACTTTCTGATAATGTAGGAAGTTGGCTTTTTTGTGATAGTGCCAATGTAAGGGCACACCATGCAAAAAGTACAGATGACCCTTATTGGTTAAGGGCTTAAATTAATAATCCCAAGTTCTCTACTTGTGGTAGTGTGGTCGAGCAGCTTAGGCGTATCCAAGGGTAGTGTTAAGCATTTGTTGTACACACAATCAATAAATGAGACACACACTCAAGAAGAAACTCGAGACCAATTTCGAAAAATATCATATATTTTTACATCATTTTAGACAGCAAGATCATAGGGATCACGTAAGTACTTTCAGAGTAATAGATTTTTGTAGTATTCAAAAAATACAGTCAAATACCAGTTTTGAGGTATGAACCTTGAACGCAGTACTGTTATCCTACGGGAGAAACATACACTGCATAGGTACGCTTTGCAAATGTTTTTGGAGGATGCCTTCTAGGACTTACGGTGCTTAGGGTCCAAGGTCCAAGAGACCACTATCAGTTGGAGTTTACCTGTCCTGGTGTGTCCGGGTGCAGAGGTGCTAGCCACGTTGGTAGCCTTGAGCCCTACACGGTAATGTCCATGGGGAAGTACCTGCAAAAAGAAAGGCTGCAAGTGTGGCCTTGAGGACAAGTCGGGTGGAACCCAAAGGGGGGCTCGGCTCTTGAGCACATGGAAAGACATTCGGTTTACATGAACCCAGGCTGGGGGGCTCAGGTGCAGAGGCGTTTTGTCCGGCAGGTTGCTGCAGTTAGAGGCTCTCACTTGGCTTTGACGACCTGGATGAAGACCTCGTGGATCCTGAAATCCCTCGACAGCAGGTCGGTGTCAGTTGTGTCCAGACTGGAGATGCAACAAGCCTTGGTAGTTAAAAGGACTCCTGTATCCAGGGCACTGGTGCTGAAAGGCTCCAGGAGAGGTCAGCGGCTCGAGACTTGGCAAGAGCGACAGGACTGGACTCAATTCAACCTCTTCCTGGCAAGTTGCTCCCTTGCTGGGCCCGATGGCCAGCAAGTAGTACTAGGTCAGTGCCTTCGGTGCCTGCTGATAAAGGGGGGATAACTCCTCCACCCCAAGGGAGAGGCTGCTTTGGTGTTGAAGGTAAGAACAGTCCTCCAAGGATTTGGGGAGGCTGTTCAGCTTCTGGACGAGTCGGTCTTTGTCATTTTCACAGTGCAAGCAGCCAGGCAGGGGTTGCCCCAATTTCGATGCAGGACATCTGTTCTTACGACTTCGGCTCATCTTTGTCCTTCCTTCGGTTTCCAGTAGGCAAATCTGAGTTCCTGGTTTCAGGGGGACCCCTAAATAATGAATTTAGTGGAGTGTAGGGTAGTAGCCAATAGGCTACTTACTCCTGGGTAACTACACCCCCTACATGCCCACTTCCTGGGGAGAGTGGGTATAAACCTTACCCAGAATTCACAATTTCACCAATTTCAAAATGGTGAAATCCTTCCTTGGTTGTCCACTTCAGGTGGCCCACCTTAGGGGTGTGCTTAGCCTGAAAGTGTGACACACCTCCTGATTAACTAATTTTGGCTGGGTACCCGTTGGGTGGCATAATACATGCTGCAGCCCAAAGGGACCCTCTTTAGTACCCATGCCCCAGGTACCAGGGGTACCATTTACTAGGGACTTACAGGGGTGCTAAAGTCCTTGCCAGTTGGGTTACAGTTAAACATTTTACTTGCTTGAAGAGAAAGAGCACTGGCACTGGGGGCCTGGTTAGCAGGGACCCAGAACACTTTAGGTTGAAAAGCATCAGTACTAGGGCAAAACAAATGGGGGTGACCAGGTCAAAAAGGGACACTATCCTACACCCCCCCACAACTCCAAACAAAAGACAATAAGACTAATCTTTCCCAAGAGAGACTTCATTGTCTAAGTAGAAGAACCTGGAAAGGCCATCTGCATTGACATAGTCAGTCCCAGGTCTGTGTTCCACTGCAACGTCCATTCCCTGTAGGTAGATGGACCACCTTAGTAGTTTACGATTTCCCCCCTTCATTTGCATCAGCCATCTGAGAGGCCTGTGGTCAGTTTGTACAAGGAAGTAAGTGTCAAACAGGCATGGTCTCAGGTTGTTCCGGGACGAAACTGCAGCAAAGGCTTCCCTCTAAATGGCAGTCTAACCCTGTTCCCTGGTAATAAAAGTAACAGGCTGGTCCTGGCCATCATCGTTGGTCTGTGATAGGACTGCTCCTATCCCGTGCTCAGAGGCATCTGTCTGCACTATGAACTGTTTTGTGTAATCTAGAGCTTTTAAAATGGGTGCTAAGCACATTGCTTCCTTCAGAGTGTCCAAAGCCTTTTGAAAGCTCACTGTCTAGTTTACTTTCTTGGGTTGTTTCTTGGAGGTCAGTTCTGTGAGGGGTGCCACAATAGTACCACACCCATTCACAAACCTCCTGTACTATCCAGTAAAGCCTAGGGACGCCCTGACTTGAATCTGGGTTGTTGAAGCCTCCCAGTCCAGAATAGTCTGGATCTTGGGCTGTAAGGATGTAACTTGGCCTCCACCTACAAGGTGGCCCAATTATACAACTGAGTCCTGCCCTATATGGCACTTGCTTGCCTTGAAAGTGAGCCCTGCTTTCTGCAGGGCCTCGAGGACCTTTCCAAGGTGGATCCGGTGATCCTGCCAAGTGGTGTTATAGGCAGCAATCTCGTCAAGATGTGCTGCACTGAAAGACTCCAGACCAGCCACAATTTGTTCACCATCCTTTGGAAGGTACCAGGAGCATTCTTTAAACCAAAGGCCATTACAGTAAACTGGTAACGTCCATCTGAGATCGAGAATGCTGTTTTTTATTTGGCTCCCTGGGTAAGACCAATTTTCCAGTACCCTGATGTCAAATCAAAAATACTGAGAAACTTAGCTGCACCCAACCTTTCAATCTGAAAGAGACACGTTAGTGACAGATTCCTTACCTTAGAACATCCCCAGGCGTCAGGCTGGATCCGGAAAGTTTTTGCGTAGCAGTACCCTTGCGCGTCGGTAGGCGGCGTCGTGCGGCTCCGCGTCCGTCGTCGGCGTCGTGATCGCCGGGATGATGTCGCGGGCAGTACTTGGACGCCGCCCCTGCGCGCTGACGTCAGTTCTTCTTTTTCCGCGCCAGTAAGCGCAGATCCGGGAAGAGCAGTGCCCTAGTCAATTTTTGACTAAATTTTTGGTGAATTTTTCACTGTTTCTTTTCGAGTCTTCTCGACTCCTAGGTGTCGATAGGGATGCCCGGCTTCAAGCCATTCGACGTCTGTGGTCGAATGATGTCGATCACAGACCCGCATTTAGAGTGTCTCTACTGTCTCGGCCGAGACCACGACACGAAGTCGTGCCCTGACTGCCGGAAACTTCACCCGAAGGCTTTGCGAGAGCGGTCTCGGAAGCTACTCGAGGTCCGGCAGTCGGCTCCGCGCCGGCACCAAGCCCCGGTCCTGTGAGAGGTCGAGGGCCGGTCGCGGAGCCCCCGCCGGTCGTCGGAGTCCAAGTCTTCGCGCTCCCGGGTAAGTCGAAGCACAAAAAGTCTAAGAAGCATCATCGCTCTAAGACTTCGCCTCGCCGGTCTCGCGACTCGGCAGAGGCCCCTGTCGGCACCGTCCCCGCGGCCCCGGACGTGCCTGTGGAGCCGCCCCGCATTACCCGTCCTTTCCGGGTTCGGGGCGACTCCGGCCGAAATACAGGAATTCCTGTCGGCCATGGCCCGCCTCTTCGGGCCTCAAGGTCCCTCCGGTGCGCCTTCGGGCCCCGCGGGCCCTGATGGGGTTGCTCCGGCGTCGCCGACGGCTCCGGTCCCGGCATCGCCTGTCCCGCCAGCCTTGATCCCGGCCCCGGCCTTGATCCCGGCTCCGGTGGTACCGCAACCCCCAACGACGCTGGTTGACCTAACCACGCCTCCGCCGACGCCAATGTCCCCGGCGCCGATGAGACCTTGGGTCCCAAATGTCCCTCCTCCTCCATATTTTGAACCAGAGGAGGACCAGGAGAGCTGGGAGGGGTCGGAAGACCCTCTCACACAACAGTGTGAGTATGATCAGGACTGGGCAGAGGAACTTGGGGATGCCAGTGGTCAAGACACTTCCCCTGACAGTGGCATGCTGTCTCCTCCCGTGGCTACGGAGGAGGGAGCAAATTTCGCAACGGTGTTGCGTAGAGCAGCTGGAGCCTTGCACCTCCAATTGCCTACTGTGGCTGTCAGGACTAATCTCCTGACGGAAGTGCTTCAGCCGGCAGCTTCCTCCTCGGAGACTGTGCTGCCGTTTAATGATGCACTCACTGACGTTCTTTGGGCGCCTGGTCCAAGCCCACCACAGGGGCTCCTGTGGATAGGAACGTGGCCCGACGCCATCGCCCTGCTCCGGGCGACCCCTTGTTTCTTTCTCAACATCCCACCCCCGAGAGCTTGGTTGTCCAAGCCTCTGCCTCCCAAACCGCCTTCCCTACCGCCTTCCCTACCGCCCCTCCGGATAGGGAATCCAAACGCCTGGACCAATTTGGGAAGAAGGCTTTTTCTTCCTCCAGTGCTGGCTTGCGGTCCGTCAACACCGCTTGCCTTTTGGGCCGATATACCCACTCCCTGTGGGATTCGGTGGCGACTGTTTTGCCCCAGTGTTCTGAGGAGGTCCAGACACTGCTTACCCGCTCCATTGCGGAAGGTAGGGATGCGGCAAAGTACACCATACGTTGTGGCCTTGATACCGCCAACTCGCTGGGCAGATCGCTTGCAACGACGGTGGCGCTGCGTCGCCACGCCTAGCTGAGAACTGGTTTCTCGGGTGATGTCCAGAATACACTCATGGACATGCCCTTTGATGGAGTCGGTCTTTTTGGTTCCAAAGCAGACCATGCGCTGGAGCGTTTTAAGGACTCACGGGCTACTGCCAAGTCCCTGGGCCTCTGCTTTTCGCCCCTTTCGTGGCCACGGAAGGGGCGCCCAGTCACGTCAGCTGCCCAGCCACCGGCCCGCGCAGCAAGCGTCTTCGCGTGGCCGAGGACGTGGATACCGCCGTGGCGGTTCGGGCAACCAGCGTGCGGGTCAGGCCACCACCTCCAACCCGTCCGTGGCCTCCAAGCCCTCCTAGTCCCTCCTTTCCGGTGCACAGCATGCCAGTAGGGGGCAGGGTCCGCCATCACCTTCACCACTGGCGTACCATCACCTCGGACAGGTGGGTCTTGGACATTGTCCGAAGGGGCTACTCCCTCCCCTTCGAGACCACCCCCCCAGCCATGCCACCTCAATTCCACCGCATGTCAGGGGATCACTTGATGCTTCTGCAGAAGGAAGTCACGGCCCTCTTGGCCAAGAGGGCCATCGAGCATGTTCCGACCCCCGAAGTAGGACGTGGTTGCTACTCCCACTACTTTCTGGTGCCCAAAAAGGACAAGGAGGACATGCGTCCTATCTTGGACCTCCGGAACGTCAATCGCTTCCTCCGGAAGGAGAAGTTCAAGATGCTCACCCTAGCTCAGGTCTTGACTGCCCTCGACCCTGGAGACTGGTTGGTAGCGTTGGACTTGCAGGACGCCTATTTCCATATCCCCGTCCTTCCGGCCCACCGGCATTACCTGCGGTTCACGGTAGGCCTCGAGCATTTTCAATTCACCGTGCTCCCCTTTGGCCTTACAAGTGCCCCTCGGGTGTTCACGAAAGTGATGGCGGTGGTCGCAGCTCATCTGCGCCGGACAGGGGTTCCAGTCTTCCCCTACCTCGACGACTGGCTGCTGAAGGCGGGCTCGTCCCAGGCAGTCGTCTCCCACCTCCAGACTACGGCCGAATTCCTGCACTCGCTGGGGTTCTCCATCAATGTGCCGAAATCGCATCTGATTCCTTCTCCACAGCTCCTTTTCATCGGAGCGGTTCTGGACACGACGCAGTTTCGGGCCTATCCTCCCGAACGGCGAGTCCGGGATATTCAGGCTATGATTCCGATCTTTCAGCCTTTATCCTGGGTTTCGGTACGGATGACCCTGAGGCTGCTGGGCCTCATGGCCTCCTGCATCCTGCTGGTCGATCATGCCAGATGGCATATGCGGGCTCTGCAGTGGGACCTCAAGTTCCAGTGGGCGCAGCACCAGGGCAACCTGTCCGATCACGTCCAGATCACGGAGGGGACTGCAAAACAGTTGCAGTGGTGGCTCTCGAACCGTCAATGGGTCATGGGCAGATCCCTCTCCCTTCCCCAGCCAGAGCACACAGTTGTGACGGACGCGTCCCTTCTGGGATGGGGAGGTCACATGGGAGAGGCGGAGATCAGAGGCCTCTGGTCTCCGGCGGAGTCCCGGCTCCATATCAACCTTCTGGAGCTCCGGGTGATCCGACTTGCACTCAAGGCATTCCTTCCCTCTGTCAAAGGGAAGGTAGTGCAGGTGTTCACAGACACCACCGCCATGTGGTACTGCAACAAACAAGGCGGGGTGGGGTCATGGACCCTCTGTCAGGAGGCTCTGCGCCTCTGGACATGGCTGGAACATCAGGGCATGTTCCTGATGGTTCAACACCTGGCAGGTTCCCTGAACGCCAGTGCGGACGAACTCAGCCGCAGGTGCATGATGGATCACGAATGGCGTCTTCACTCGGAAGTGGCGCAAGGACTCTTTCTACAGTGGGGAGAGCCTTGGTTAGATCTATTCGCCACCGAAGAGAACGCGCAATGTCATCAGTTCTGCGCGTTGGAATTTCCAAGGCGGCACTCGCTCGGCTACGCCGTTGCGAGTGGAGTTGCGGTCTGTTGTACGACTCTTCCGCCTATACCACTTCTACCCAGAGTGTTGAAGAAGATTCGGCGCGACCGGGCCCAAGTCATCCTTGTGGCTCCGGACTGGGCTCGAAGAGTTTGGTATCCCGAGCTACTCAGTATGAGCATCGATCCCCCGATCCGTCTGCCTCTTCGGGAGGATCTTCTGTCGCAGCAGCAGGGGACGGTCCTCCACCCGAACCTGTCCAGCCTCCACCTGCTTGCGTGGAGATTGAGCGGCGGCAGTTGATTCCTTTCGACTTGCCTCCCGAAGTTTGTGATGTGATTCTGGCAGCCAGGCGTCCCTCCACTAAGGTGGTATACGCCTGCAGGTGGAGGCTCTCTGCCCCTCTTTCTGAGGTTCTTCTGTTCCTTCTTTCCCTGGCCCAACAGGGTTCTGCCCTGGGTACCATCAAGGGCTATCTTTGTGCCATTTCGGCCTTCCTCCGGCTTCCTGATCAGCCCTCCTTTTCAAGTCCCCTGTTGTTAACAGGTTTCTAAAAGGCATTACACACCTCTTCCCTCCTGTTCCGTTTGTGATGCCTCAGTGGGACTTGAACTTGGTTCTTACCTTTCTCATGTGCGCTCCCTTTGAGCCTTCTACATAACTGTCCTCTTCGCCTCCTGACTCTGAAGACAGCCTTTCTGGTGGCCATCACCTCCGCCCGGCGGGTGAGTGAGCTCCAGGCTCTATCATGCAAACCTCCCTTTCTGTCTGTCCATCCAGACAAGGTTGTTCTTAGGACGCGTCCGTCCTTCTTGCCAAAGGTGGTTACTGCCTTCCACATTGGGCAGACCATCACTTTGCCCACCTTCTTTCCGCCTCCGCATCCTTCCAGAGAGGAAGAGAGGCTCCACCGTCTGGACCCAAAACGTGCGCTTTCCTTTTATATCAACCACACACAACACTTCCGGGTGGATGACCAGCTCTTTGTTGGCTACGTGGGCGCCAAAAAAGGTCCGGTGGTGCGCAAGAGAACCATCTCCCGCTGGGTGACCTTGTGTATCAAAGCCTGCTATTCTTTGGCTAAGAAGGAGCCTCCTGTTGGGCTGCGTGCCCATTTCACCAGGGCAACGGCTACTACCACGGCTTTAGGCCGCGGTGTTCCGCTGCAGGATATCTGTCGGGCAGCTACGTGGGCTTCGCTGCACACATTTACAAAGCATTACTGCCTCGACAGTCAGGTCCGGAGGGACGGCTTCTTTGGCCGTTCTGTCCTCCGGGACTTCCTTGTCTGATCTTTGTTCGCAGACCCACCACTGGGGTTGGTATTGCTGGGGTATCTATTCTAAGTTAAGGAATCTGTCACTAACGTGTCTCTTTCAGATGCACAAGTTACTAACTTGTGTAACGATATATCTGTAAGAGACAGTAGTTAGTGACAGATTCCTTACCGCCCACCCATCCTCCCCGTTCTGCGAACTGATTTCTAGGGTTAAGGACATCCCTTTCAGGGCCCTAGTATTTTTCAGACACCTATGTCAGCTTCTTGCATGGCTCTGCGTTCCTGGCGCGGAAAGTCGTGTACAGAACTGACGTCAGCGCGCAGGGGCGGCGTCCAAGCACTGCCCGCGACGTCATCCCGGCGATCACGACGCCGACGACGGACGCGCAAGGGTACTGCTACGCAAAAACTTTCCGGATCCAGCCTGACGCCTGGGGATATTCTAAGGTAAGGAATCTGTCACTAACTACTGTCTCTTACAGATATATCGTTACACAAGTTAGTAACTTGTGCGTTAGTTCATCAGCCCTTGGAATATGGTGTGCATCTGTATTAGTGACAGTATTGAGACCTCTATAGTCCACAAAACCTCAGCTCTGGTTTACCTCTCTTGGAATGAGGGTTGGAGACTACAACCACTGGGCTGGCCCAGGGACTCTGAGGGTTCAATCACCTCTAACTCCAGCATCTTGCTGACTTCAGCTCTGATGCTTTCTTTGACTTGATCAGACCTCATGTAAATTATATTTTTAACAGGTAGGCTTTCTCCGGTGTACACATCATGTGTACACCAAGTTGTGTGATCAGTGGTCAAAGAAGGAGCTCAGCATACTGCCTCAGGACTTGCCTGCAGTCAGTTTGCTGTTGGGCAGTGAGGGTGTCTGAAAAGACAACTCCCTCAACAGACCTGTCTTTGGGGTGGTTTGAAAGAAAGTCAGGGGGAGATTCTCTCTCTCTCTGCTTCCTGATCATCATCAGTGACCATCAGCATGTTCACATCAGCCCTGTCGTGATAGTTTAAGGCGGTTCACATGGGTGACCCTGTGGGGGTTCCTGCGATTGCCTAGTCCTACCAAGTAGGTGATCTCCTCTTTTCTTTCTAGGATGGGCTAGGGACCACTCCATTTGTCCTGGAAGCCCTGGTTCCACAGGCTCCAAAACTCATACCTCTGCCATGGCTGAAACTTGACTAGTGCAGCCTTTTGGTCAAACTATTATTCTGGAACTCTTGGCTGGCCCCGAAGTTTTCATTTGTTTTCCCCATGTACTCAGCCACCCTGGAACGAAGGCCAAGCTCATAATCCACAGTGTCCAGTTTGGGCTCTTTTAGAGGCTTCTCCCAGCCTTCCCCTCACTAGACTTAGTGGTCCCCTATCAGGATGACCAAACAGAAGCTTAAAGGGACTAAAGCCTACTCTTTACTGTGGCACCTCTCTGGAGCTGAAAAGCAGGCATGGCAAAAGGACATCCCATCTCTTTCTGAGTTTATCAAAGAGTCCCATGATCATACCTTTCATGGTCTTGTTGAAACTCTCAACCAGACCACTATTTTTGGGTGATATGGGGTAGTGAGCATATAAGTCACACCACATTCATTCCCTTTTGCCTTTAGGTAAGCAGACATAGAGTTACTACCTCTGTCTAAAACCACCTCCTTCGGGAAACCCCCTCTAGTAAAAATACTCAAGAGGCCTCTGGCAGCTGCAGGAGCAGTGACAGTCATAAGGGGAATTGCTTCAGGATACCTGGTGGCATGATCCACTACCACCAGTATGAATCTGTTCAACAATATAAATCCCTATCCTTTTAAAGGGAACCCCAACCACTGGTAGTGGAGTTAAGGGGGCCTTTGGTTTGCTACCTGTCTTGCCATTGGCTTAACAGATAACACAGGAGCTGCAGAACTCCTGCACTTTCTGGGACATACCTGGCCAGTAGAAGTGGGTGACTAACTTACTCCAAGTTTTAGGATTAAATCTTTTTTAATTGGCAGCGCACAAAATCAATACACAGCATGTCGCCTATAACCCAGCATGGGCCGGTCGCGTCTCATAAGAGCTACAAAAGGCTGGTTTGATGTGCTAATACATGTCAAATAACAAGCAAACTGAGTGACAATGCGATTGTACAGCATGTAAATGCCATCTCCAAGTTTTAGTCTGTCCAAGATGCCCAGCTAGGTGGATGTCATGTGCTAAGGTGAGTAAAAACTCTGTGTATTGCTGGGGCACTAATACCCTCCTAGTAGTACCAGGTCTGGGGTCTCTGGCCTCAGTAGACATGAGTCCCTCCTCTCAATAGGTCCTGTGGGAGCTAATGACATCTCCCTTTTCCTTGTCAGCAGCTTGCTGGCTGAGGCTCTCAAGCGTGGGACAGGTCCTCTGTCCCTTGCAAACATCTTCCCAAGATGGTCCCCCTGGGCCTACGAGCTCTGCTGTGTAAGGCCCAAGTTCCTGGGACTCAGTTTCCTCAAAGGCTGACTGGACTTCTCCCTGAAATTGTGTCTCAGTAGAAGTTGTTTTCGCAGCCTTTCGTGCCTGTTCTCTTGGAGGATTTGCCCATTATTACAGGCACCAATACCTCTTTTTCACCCTGGTCTTTGCTTTGTGCTCTAGTTTCCACACACACACACACACACTCATCCATGTATTCCCAGCATGGCTGCATGAGTTCTCATCTCTACATCAGCCTATGCTGAGGTCTCCTCATTAGCTAACAGACATTTTACTGAAATTGCAGAGGACACACATGCACCTTCTTTAGGCCAGTGACCCCTCCCCATTCCACGGTCACCATAGCCAATGGATGAACATTGACAGTGTTAACAGCATTAATAATTGGATATGTCTGTCTAGTTAAGTACTGTTCTGAGGATATCAGTTTTTCAGTCACCGTGGTGATACTTGCACCTGTATCTTTTAGAGCTTCTACTTCAACCCCATTGATATGTGGCTTTTGTCTGTATTTCTCCAGTTTCGTGGGCCAGACAGCCAGGGTGGCTAGGTCTATCCTTCCCTCTGAGATTAATGTAGCTTCAGTGTTCTCTCTGTCCTGGTCAGGGCACACCAAGGATCTCATCTGGAGACTAACAACCCTGAAGGTGTTTTGACTAGGGTAAGCCTTTTTTGGGCAGGACGAGTCCCCAGTTTGGTGACCATTCTGCTTAGGGATATGGCACCAATCATTCTTGGGATCTCAGTTTTTCCCCCTGGTACCCACCCGTTGATTGGGAAGTGTCTTTGGGTCTGCCCTCCTGAACAGGTTTTTGGGGGTCTTTGGAAGACTCTTTAGGATTTTCCCCTTCGTGTCCCACAAATTTCCAGCAGGAAGGGGGGAGGGGGGGTTGTGAAGGGGAGCAGTAACCCCTTTCTTTTGGTCACCCCCACCATGGGTCTTTCTGGACTCCTTTGTTTTAACCCACTGGTCAGCCTTCTTCCCCAGCTCTTGGGGAGAGACTAACTTTAATTCCACTAAGTACTGCTGCAGTTTTTCTGAAGTACACAATTACTCAACAGATGCTCTCATTATCAAATTATTGAGCCCTTCATAGTCTTGCACCTTACTGCCTTTCAACCAGCCACCTAGTGTTTTGACCGAGAAGTCAACAAAATCCACCCAGGACTTACTTGAGGTTTTGCAAGTCTCCCAGAACTTAATCCTGTACTCCTCAGTAGAGACCCCTAGTATCTCTGGCGTAACGTCCTCATTTTACAAGCCCTCTCAAAGACTGTAAAGCAAGTTGTGAAATCATTACCCTCAACATATTTGGGGACCATCCCTTTGGGGATTTTGGTATCAAAAGTTTACTCTCTTCCCCTGTTTTGTTTGTTGCTGCCACCACTCATGAGTGCTAGACCCATCTCAGCCAGGATTTTGGCTTCAAAGGATGCTCTTCTGGCTAGTCTCCCAGGATTTGCTTCTTCATTCTCCAGCTCTTCTCTGAACCTTGAGTTACCTGACTTACCTCTAGTAGGGGAAGGTACTGGAGATAGTCCTAGGGTAGATGTGAGGGGGTACCTCATCACCTTCTCTAATGAGTTTAGGGGAACAATCTCCTGGAGTACTGTCCCCACTGTCCTGTTCACTGTCCACGTCCTCCTCTAGAGGGGTGTCGGGATCTTTTGTAAAATTAGTTGTATCAAATGCTGCAAGAGCTCATGGAGTGGCAGACCGTTCGGGCTAGGGTATCTACCCCCTTTTGTCTGTGTCAGTGCCTCTGATTTTTGGTCTCTGTAGTCTCCCCCTCTAGCTCATGACTTGCCTCTGGGTCTAGTTGAGTTTCCATTCGCCCCTCTACTCTGGTATAGACATTAATATGTGTGTAACCACTGGCGAGCGGTCAGAAACGCCTCTCGATAGAAGGATGGTGCCCCCGAAACTCCTCAACTGATGACGCAGCACCAAGAGATAATCTAAGCTGAACTGGGAGCGCATGGCATTAGATGTATAGGAATAGTATCGTGTCCCGGGGTATTTTTACTGCCACAAATCAACCATCCCCCTGGAGTCAAGAAAAGAGGCCAGGTGCGGGTCCCTCCTTGGTCTGTCACCCGGGATCATCACCCTTTCTAGATCACCTTGTAATGTTAGATTGAGGTCCCCTCCAATGAGCAGCAGGGCCTCTGGGGTTTTTGCAACCCATCACCCGGTTTCCCCAGTGCTGCTATTTGGAGCGCTGCGGGGAACTGCCATGATGCTAGTAATAGTCTCAACATTCCATCTCCCGCTCACTGCCACTGGACACCCCAACTCATCCACCCATAAATGGGTGACCTACAGCAGGAGGGACCTGCAAACAAGAATTCCCACCCTCTTGGATCCAGAGGGGAACCCTGTATGAACCAGTAGGTTATATATCCCATGGTAGAGGACCCTGCAATTATTACCCCCAAGATGAGTTTCCTGAAGCAGGATATCAGGATCGTGTCCAGCCATATATGTCCACACTACCCCCCGACCCCCCTTTTCAGCTTGTTTCCCAGGCTATTAATGTTGCAGGAGAGACCTTGAGGGTTAACCCCAGGGTTGTACCAGGTGTTAATTGTACCGCCATGATGGGAGGGCCATGTATATGTGCCTGTGTCTGCGCTGCCCCTTGGTATGGCCACCCCCCTCCAACATCATGCAGCAGATCTAGAACTACCTGCTTTCCCAATGCTCAAGGGGTCTGTCGCCCCAGCAACTGAAATGAGCCTCCCCAGGCCTCCCAGGCCTCTCAACTTATGTCTGCAGTCATCTGTGTAACTTCTGGCAATTCTAACTCCTCCGGGTCCTCCTGTAATGCGGCGAAATCACCCGCCGAATCCTCTGAAAATGCGGACAACATTGCCCATCTGTTGTCACCCTCCAGGGACCTGTGAAGTGGTGTGTCTGCCACGACCTGACCTGACCTGAGCTGGTGTCACCCTGTCCCCTGCAGCCTGGGCTCAAAGAGAGGAAGCAACCCCCGGCAGGACGCAGTGACCAACCCGCAGGCACGAGCACCCCCTGCTCACCGACTGTGCAACCACAGCTCCCCTCTGTCTCCTGTTGCAGGGCCCCGGGACCGTTGCTCCTCTTGGACTTAGGACATCAGCAGCTGTCCAGGGCGTCACTCCCATCAGGCGAATTCCAGCTGGCCTCGTCACAATTCTATGCCCCAGGACCCCCTGCCTGGTGGCTGATAGGCGTGCAGGAACGGAAAGCGGCAATCTCTTCCCGGGAGGCCCATCCACTGATGCACACTTCTTTTGGTGCAGGCCGCTGTGCACCCTCACTTGGTGGCGATCATCATCCCAGCTATCAACGGAGGCCGCTGCTGGGATCCGAGGCGAGGACTACGCCAAGGTGTGACGGCTTTAAGCACCTAACGGCCTCCCTCCTATATATCCAGGGCCTCTGCACTCCACGAGTGCAGTCACTCGTCGACTGCTATCTTGTTCACCACGGCGGGCCGCTGCCAGAGTCCTGGGGTCTCTAAGTGTCTACCCGCCACTCCCGAGGTGTTCCTGACCCTCCACCCCCCCACCCCTCCCCACCCTAACTCCCACCACTAACCCAAATGAGATGCTTCTTGAATGAATTCTTGTTCCATATTTGGAAACAAATAGTTACCCGGTAAGTCTAAAGTTAATTTAAAGCGAGGATAGGGAGCCAGGACAGTTTGTTATCTAACATTCCACTTACTGATATATTTAAAGTTTCTGTGTGGAGGTGGGTTCATACATCTACCAAACATTATGGTATAAATTGAGATGCTTATTTAGATTTTACCCTATATTGGTAGCGTACGTGATAGCTTATCCATAAGAGTAGTTCCTTTACTATGATCTTTCCTCGTTGATGATACCTACTCATCGAGTACTCTCACTTGAAGGAGACATTCTTTTCTGTGGCCTAGAAAGGAGAGTGAGGCACTATGGGTTATTTCTTTGTGTCAGTTTTGGAATAGTCAGTATCCATCTGTTTTCAGCCCCCAGTAGCATTAGCCTGTTGTCAGAAATCACCTTGACCACACTTCTGAAAATATGGCATTGGGGGAAGTGAGATCTAGAAGCTGCAAAAGTGTAATAATCTGACAGTGCTCAGGTTTGAGCTGCTAATCACAAGACTGCCTTATTTTTGAGAGAATGTACTGTTAGATTTTGTCAGCTAATGATGGCTTAAAAATGTGTTAACAGTGCTAGTGTCTGGGTCATGGTTAATGCTAAGTGCGGTGGATGACTTAAAAGAAAGAAAACCAGCACTGCAGAAAAAAAAGTCTTGGCAGAGAAATGCACTGAGGGGATTACTACAACTAATCCAGTCATCACATTGTGGTTACTGTTGAAATGACGAGAAGGAGTTACTCTATGAAGCATCTTCCCATACACCATTCTATATTAAATTAACTAGGAAAATTACATTCTTTTATGACCATTTTTTCTTTTAGGGTCCCATTACTAAGTGTGATAACTGCACAAAGGACAATCCAGGGTATCACTGCACCAAAAAAACAAGCTGTAAGAGCTGTGCCATGGACCAGAACTGTCAGTGGGAGCCCAGGAATCAAGAGTGCATAGCATTACCAGGTATGAGATAACTAACAAATGTCTGTAGTATTATTATGAGCAAGATATCTTGTCCAGCTTAGTCGTGCATCTGACTGACTGTTTCCAGTGCAATTCTTAATTGATTTCTTCCTCTAACCGGGCACTGTTTTTACTCTGAGCTCTGCCTTTTCACAGTGCAAACAACTATTCTAAATTTGCTTCAACTCTTAATATATAAGCGCCCCCCACTCTTAACTCTGATGTGCTACTAAGATTTAAGATTTGAGGTGGAAACTTTGCAAATTGTTTAGAATGTGCATTAAAGAATATGATTATCCTACATATTTACAAGAATCTTGAAGGTGACACTGTGTAACTGGACCGAGAACCCAGATTTTTCAATTACTCTGAAACACTGCAGCTCAGATGTTATTTAAACTCAGTCACTGCGGTTTGTACTTGTGAAGCTGTTGGTGTACTTGGTATCCTCTAATGATTAACTCTGATAGGTAATCCTGTTGGATTGGAATCCCTTCTTCCTGCCCCTTAAGAGTGTGATGTCAATATCAAGCTTATGTGGTTGCATAGTAATAAACCATAGGTTTTGTTTTATTATATCACGGTCTTGGGAGAGCCACCGGGGGGAGAGACCCAAAAATTGGATCCCTGAATGCTGTGCATATTTTCTACTGTTGTGGTGCTTGCCGCAGACAGTGATAAAAGGACGAGCAGAATGTCTAGAGGAGAACAAGTGTCTCAAACCATCAGTGTAGCAGTACAACTTTGCTTACCCATGGCAGCTTGAGGAACCTTGCTTGCATATATGCACCATCCAATACTTTGGACCAGAATGGCGCTAAAGCTGACCCTATTTTCTGTAGCAAGACTGTCCAGAAGCATTCTTTTTCTATATGTAACCTTACATTTTAGAAATTCTCTACTTTGTGTCTTGCACACATCTCTCTCTCTCTACAGGTAAGATACCACCCTCTTTACTCTGGCACCATTGCCTATTTGCTATATTCTTCATTTGGTTGGGAACTGCTCTGTGGTTATGTTTTCCCTCTATTCTAGGTGTGACTGCAGGCATCTGTTATTCAGGCTACCTGGAGTACAATAAGAATTACAAAGAGAGAGTGAGTTTGGGATTTCTCCTTCAGCCATTGACTTTTATGGGTTTTTCATGGTTTGCCATTGCTTAGATGGCGTGTCCTCCAAGGTCATGGTATTTCCTGGATGGTTGCGTGACCTGATTTTAGTGCCACTAGGTTATGGTTTTGGGGCATAATTAGTGCTTTTGTTAGATTAGATAATAGGCAGTATGTTAACTTTGTTATATTTACTTTGCTGGCATGACAACATCTTTGTTGCTGATTTATGGATTTTTTGGAGGCGTGTTGATGTCTTAGATTTGACATAGGGCTAGGCATGGTCACCCTTGTGCATTATTTTGTTTTACTTTACTGTCATAAGCATGTTGTGGGAGGTGCACAGTTTGTTCACAAAATAAAGATTTACGTGCACATAGTTGTTCTTAGGGATGCAGCAAAAATGTTGCCTCTTTGTCAAAAGTATGCAATATTTCAAGTTATTTTAGAACTTAATTTAATATTTTAAGTTCACCACTTTTAACACAAACTTTGCTTCTGGCTCCTTCACATAACTCTTCTGTGATGCTACAGCTTACCTCTGCTAATGCTTTGTGTCAATGGCACTACTCCGAGCTACTCCCAGCATCCAAATTGTTGCAGCTGAACTTGTTGCTTCCTAGGGATTTTTCTTCTAGGATAGTTGTGGGCAACATAATCGGCCAACTATTACCAGCTTTGCTAGTTTTCTTTCAGTATGCTGCATTTTATCTTCACGGTATGCCTTCTGCTTCATGATAGGCTTTAGTTCTTATTTTCAAAGTGTCTTGTTAACATGTATTACAGAAGATCGACAGAGCCTAGCCTACTTCTCTTAGCCCCACCCCTTCTAGTACAATACCTCAATGTTCACCCTCCAAAGCCCCACATCTCACCAAGATACTCCAATCCCACCTACTTATGAAGATGTCTTATTCTTTCTTTTCTTATAAAAGCTCTCTACGGGCAAGCTTTCTCACCTGTGCTCACCATTGTTCATGCCTCCTTCATTCAATGTGCCTTCCCAGAAGCTCTCAAGAAAGTCCAGTTCTGCAGCATTGGATCTCTTATATATTCATATGCTTGAATCATTCTGCGGTGTCAGGCTGGGAATCCCTGATAATCTGGTTAAAGACAGTCTAGGAGCAGATATTTCCTTAGACCTAGAAGTAGGTGGCTGAACTGATGTCTGATCCTTAGTGGCAGGGTCTGCGGGCTCCCAACCATCCTATTAATAGATAGAGATGTCTGTGCAAATGGCAAAACATCCAAGAATTAATTTTTTTCATTAGGAGCCAGTTTGGAAGGTGCCAGATTTCTTCTGCTCTTGTTTGTATCAAATATCTGTTTCTATCCCTCAAAGTTGCCTTAGGAAAAATAACACAAATCTCATTTCTTGGGGTTGTGGTTTGAATAAAGACAGAAAATACATTGGGCAGGGGCAGGGTAGATCAAATTCA
The DNA here is from genome assembly GCA_963921515.1 of Calotriton arnoldi. Taxonomy (NCBI): domain Eukaryota; kingdom Metazoa; phylum Chordata; class Amphibia; order Caudata; family Salamandridae; genus Calotriton; species Calotriton arnoldi. Next base: position 384,534 of record CAWUFW010011793.1, read on the forward strand.
ACGGCTTCTGGTTCCGATCCTCGGTCAGGGCTTGAACCCACACAAGTCACCAGGGTGACCTCCCCTCTCAACGACTGCATCAACCAGGCTATGATCCTTGTCCTTTCCGGTGGCCTCCTCTGGTATACAGGGTCGCCACTCCTACTCTGGCAAAGGCTTGATCAGCACGTCAGCAGAGTCCTCTTCGGTGCGGCCCCTTCAGGCGTACGGGGTGGTCGACTTATACACTGCACATGGGTGTTAGAAATGGGATTTTTGGTAGGCTAGGGCGCGGGCTAAAGTCAGGCAAAAACCACCACTCTAGTCAGGATGAGGAAGTTACACGTCTAAAATAACCCCTGCTCACCCCCTTGGTAGCTTGGCACGAGCATCCAGGCTTATCTTGGAGGCAGTGTGTAAAGCATTTGCACAAAACCAACAGTAATACAGTGTACGCACTACAAAAGGACACCACACCTGTTTAGAAAAATATCCAATATTTTTATATAATTAAAAAAAGACCAAAAACGATAAAAAGCCACAATACTATACTTAAAAGTTCACAGTTCAAAAATACGCTGATTAAAAGAGTTCCTTGTGTGGATAGCTCCGTCCAGGCTACCACGGCGTCGTGAACACACAAATCCAAAAACAGTTCTGGCTGACCGCGGGGTCGCAGGCCAGCTACGGTGTCGGGAAGACCCGCAAACAGTACCTTTCAGAGATGCAGGGCGAGGGGGCCCTTGAAGTCACTAGCGTTGCAGGTCGAGCTCCTTTCTGATGGGATCAGGAGCGCTGGCGCCAACAGGCGTCGGGTGCTGCGGGGCGAAGGGCAGCGGTGCGGCGTGCGGTGCCCCCAGGTCGCGGTGCGGGCAGCGGCTCGGTGGCGGCGTCCGATGGCGTCTAAGGTGAGACCAGGGTTGCGGTGCGAGATGGAGGCGGTGCTCGTCACGGTGCTAGCAGGTCACGGTGCTAGCAGGTCACGGTGCAAGCAGCTGCGTCGTCGTTGCTGAAGCGCTGTTGTCGGTTGACAAGCGGGAGTCGATGGCACCGGCGTCGGTGGGCCAAGGCTGCGGTGTGGAATGAGGGCGGTGCGTCGTGTAACTTACGAGCGGTGCCCCCGAACCACGGTGCAAGCAGCGTCGTCGATCTCGGCGGGAAGTGGCGGCGTCAGGAAGGCCACGGCGTCGCCGTGTAGCAAGGCGGTGCAGAGTGCGGTGCCCACAGGTCGCGGTGCGAGCAGCGGCTCGGTGATGGCGTTAGCAGGCGTCGTCAGTGAGACCAGGGTCGCGGTGCGGCGTTGCGGCGGTGCCCTCTGCGGTGCCAAAGCTTCGGCATGAAGCAAGGCTGTGCGGAGTGCGGTGCCCACAGGTCGCGGTGCGAGCAGCGGCTCGGTGATGGCATCAGCGTCGTCGTCGGTGAGACCAGGGTCGCGTTGCGGCGGTGCCCTCTGCGGTGCCTTCAGGACACGGGGTCGGCAGGGTCGTCGTAGGCGTCGTCGAGGTGGTGTTATTCGGGTTGCAGTACGAAACGCACAGTCCCCAGTGCTGCGGGTCGAAGAACCTGGAGTCTTTGATGTTCCTGAGACTCCGTGAACAGGGGGCAAGCTCTACTTCAAGCCCCTTGGAGAGTCTCACCAATGCGGTTGCAGAAAGTCCAGTCCAGGCCTTTCACTGCCCAAGACAGAAGCAGCCACTGCAGGTCGGCCCAGCAAAGCACGCAGCAAAGCAGTCGTTCCTTCTTGCAGCTTCTCCGGCTCTTCTTCTTGGCAGTCTTCTTGATCCAGATGAGTTCTAAAGTTCAGGGTCTGGGCCCCAGTATTTGTACACAAAAATCATTTGATCTTCCAGGCAGAGGGTGTCTGTGCCCGGCCAGAACCAGTTCGGCCTTCTCTGGTGTGAATTCCTGGCAGGAGGTGGAGACGGCTTTGTCAGAGGCAGACCAGGCCGTTTGAGGTGCGAGGAAATCTCCTCCCTCTTCCCCCCCATCGCAGCCCAGGTCTATTTAGCCCTTTCCTGACCTACCTAGACTATCGGGAGCCACCCTGCTTCCTAGCCATCTGTCGTCCAAAACCCAGACAGGCAATCCACATTCCAGCAGAGGCACATGGGCTGATCGAGCAAAATAATACCCACTTTCTAAAAGTGGCCTTTATGAACTCAGAATGAAAAGGGCACCCTCGCTAAAGGCTGCGTCTTTAGATGCTGAGTTCAGGCATACCAAACTTCACTCACTTATACCTTTTCCGGGCTACGTACGTGGGTGGCACAATCCGTGCTCCAGGCCCACGAGTAGCGGTTGACTCACAAGCCCCGGCACCCGCAGTGCCCTTTACTGGGGACTGACAAGTAAGTCAAACATCTAATCATAACACAATTTACTACAGGAGCACCAGCACTTTGCCACTGATCAGCAGTGCGAGAAGCGCGCAGAAACGTTACACCAGCAAAAACAGAGTCAAAACCGGGAGGGCAGAAAGCGAAAAACTCGGGGGAAACACGCCAAAAGATGCCAAGTCTAACACACGTCCCCTCCAGCTGAAAGTAGGGGGAACTACCCACACGCCTGGGAGTTCTCCTCACTAAGGTAGAAGAACCGGGACAGGCCATCTGCGTTGGCGTGTTCTGTCCCAGGACGGTGTTCCACCGTGAAGTCCATTCCCTGTAGGGAGATGGACCACCTCAGCAGTTTTGGATTCTCCCCTCTCATATGCATTAACCACCTGAGGGGCCTGTGGTCGGTCTGAACCCGGAAGTGAGTCCCAAACTGGTATGGTCTCAGCTTCTTCAGTGCCCAGACCACAGCGAAAGCTTCCCTTTCTATGGCACTCCACCTTTGCTCCCTGGGGATTAGTCTCCTGCTAAGGAAGACTACCGGCTGATCTAGGCCCTCTTAGTTCAGTTGTGAGAGCACCGCTCCCACTCCATGCTCTGACGCAACGGTCTGCACGACAAAATCTTTGGAGAAAGGGGGGGCCTTGAGCACGGGGGCCGTGCACATGGCGGCCTTCAGGGTATCAAACGCCTTCTGGCAGGACTCAGTCCAGATCACCTTTTTCGGCTGCTTCTTGGAAGTCAGCTCAGTTAAGGGGGCCAGGATGGTGCCATACCCCTTAACAAACCCCCTGTAGTATCCGGTGAGTCCTATGAAGGCCCTCACCTCTGTCTGGGTCTTGGGGGGGCTCCCAAGCCAGAATGGTGTCAATCTTGGGCTGTAGGGGCGCCACCTGGCCGCTCCCTACCTGGTGTCCCAAGTACACCACCGAACCCTGCCCGATCTGGCACTTACTGGCCTTAATCGTGAGGCCTGCCGTCTGCAGCGCCCTCAACACTTCCCTGAGGTGTTGTAGGTGTTCGTCCCAACTGGAGCTGAACACCGCAATGTAGTCCAGGTATGCGGCACTGAATTCCTCCAGCCCGGCCAACACCTGGTTGACCAACCTCTGAAAGGTGGCAGGGGCATTCTTCAATCCGAAGGGCATCACCCGGAACTGGAAATGCCCGTCCGGGGTTGAGAATGCTGATCTCTCTTTGGCTCCCTCGGTTAGAGCGATCTGCCAGTACCCTGACGTCAAATCGAACGTACTCCGGAATCTGGCCGCTCCCAACCGGTCGATGAGCTCGGGGGATGGGGTGTGCGTCCGTCCGCGTGACGGCATTGAGCCCCCGATAGTCCACACAGAACCGCAGTTCTGGGGCGGCACCGGGTGCCGTTGCCTTCGGGACCAAGACCACGGGGCTGGCCCATGGGCTGCTGGACGGCTCAACCACCCCCAACGCCAACATCTTCGAGACCTCCTCTTTGATGCTGGCCTTGACCTGGTCAGCCAGCCGGTAAATCTTGTGTTTCACCGGGGGGCTGTCACAGGTATCCATGTCGTGGGTACACCAGTGAGTAACACCTGGGGTCAAGGAGAACAGTGGGGCAAACTGCCCCAACAACTGGCGACACTCGCTCTGTTGCTCAGCGGTCAGGGCCGGGGAGAGGGTCACACCATCTACCGACCCATCCCACTCTTGGGCAGACGGGAGGTCCGGGAGAGGCTCACTTTCCGCTTCCTCCCCGTCGTCCGTCGCCAAGAGCATGCTCACTTCGGACCTCTCGAAGTGGGGTTTGAGGCGGTTCACGTGGAGGACCCGTAACGGGTTCCGAGGAGCCTGCAAATCCACCAGGTAGGTGACCTCACTTTTGCGCTCCACCACCTCAAAGGGCCCCGTCCACTTGTCCTGCAAGGCACAAGGTTCCACAGGGGCCATGACCCACACTTTCTGTCCAGGTTGAAATTCGACCAGAGTGGCATTCTGGTCATACCACTTCTTCATTTCTTCCTGGCTGGCCTCGAGGTTCGCCTGAGCGAGTTTCCTGAAGCGGGCAGTTTGGGTGCGTTAGGCCAGCATGTAGCTGAACACATCCTGTGGTGTCTTCCTGGGAGCGGCCTCCCAGCCTTCCTTCAGCAAGCTTAGAGGTCCCCGCACGGGGTGACCGTACAAAAGCTCGAAGGGACTGAACCCGAGAGAATTCTGGGGTACCTCCCTATACGCAAAGAGAAGGCACGGTAAGAGGACGTCCCACTTACGCCTCATGGGTTCAGTGAGACCCTTGATCATGCCTTTCAAGGTCTGGTTGAACCTTTCCACCAGACCACCAGACCGTTACCTTGGCGGTGGTAAGGAGTGGTGAACTTGTACGTAACACCACACTCCTTCCACAGGGATGTCATATACTTCGATATGAAATTAGTCCCCCTGTCGGAAACCACCTCTCTGGGGAATCCCACGCGGGAAAAGATCCCCATTAACGCCCGGCCCACCACTGGAGCCGTCGTTGTCCTGAGAGGGATTGCCTCCGGGTGGCATGGTCCACCAAGACCAGGATGTACCTGTTGCCCATGGCTGTCTTGGGGTCCAGTGGCCCCACGATGTCCATCCCTACCCTTTCAAAGGGTGTCCCCACCACGGTGAACGGTTGGAGAGGAGCTTTGACCTTCCTCCCACTCTTGCCACTGGCCTGGCAAGTTTGGCAAGACCGACAATGCACATCCGACTGCCTTCGCATTTGAGGCCAGAAGAAGTGGGTGACAAGCCGGTCAAAGGTCTTGTCCTGCCCCAAGTGTCCTGCCAAAGGCACGTCGTGAGCCAGACCCAGTAGGAAGGTCCGGAAGCGCTGGGGTACCACCAGCACACGGGCTGACCCAGGTTCCGTGACCTTAGGCTCGCTGTACAGGAGATCATTCTCCCAATATATCCAATGTGATCCGGACTGATCACCAGTCGCCTGGGCTGCGGCCTGCTGCCGCAGACCCTCCAGAGAAGGGCACTCCTTCTGCTCCTGGCAGAACTCCTCCCTGGCGGGACCCCCTTCTTGCTGCCAATGGGTCAGCTCAGAGATGTCCCCCAGTTTCGGCTACCTGCTCCGCTGTAGGCACCGGGGCGTCCCTCTCGAGGTCCGCCTCCTCCCGGGCCGTGGGAACTTCAGGGGCTGGTTTCCCGCACCCCTTGCCCTTTCTCTTGGCAGGGACCTGGGCCACTGTTTCAGGCTCCGGGTCCTTATGATCACCCTCTTTGGCCGCCATCGACCGAGTGGACACGCAGGCCCACTCTGGCAACCCCAGCATTTCCAAATGGGACCTGAGCTCAACATCCTTCCATAAGGACTGCTCCAGGTCGTTACCGAGCAGACAATCGACAGGCATGGAAGCGCTCACAACTACCCTTAAAAGACCTGAGACCCCCCCCTCCCCCCACTCGGAGGGAACCTGCGCCACCAGACACTGGCGCTCTGAATTGTCGCCTGCAATTACCTGGTGGAATGCCCCGGGACTACTCATGCGTCTCCGGGACCAGGTGACACCGAACTGAGGTCACACTGGCTCCCGTATCCCTGAGAGCCTCTACCCTTTTCCCGTTGATGGTCACCCAGGTGCTGTATTTCTTTGTGTTAGGGGGCACCTGGGCTCCTGGGACCATCTCACTGTCCCCTAGTGAGACGAGGGTCATTTCTGCGGGGTCCCCACCCTCCTGTTGGGACTCCTCCCCCCCCCCCCCCAAGCGCTACGCTAGCCAATACTTTGGACGGTCCACCGGTGGGTGGCTGTGTCCCCTTTGGGCACCTGGGGTCTCCCTTCATGTGTCCCACCTGGTCACATGCAAAACACTTGCGGGGGCCGGTCTCGCCAGGCTTTCCTGTCGAGACCCCTGGCTTCTTATCTCCGGGGGGATGGGAACCTTTATCCTGGGTGTTATTTTGGGGCCCTTTCGAGAACTCCTGTGTTTTACCCTTGTCCCCCCACTTTTTCGCTGAGGACCCTGCCCACCTTTGGCTGAGTCTCCCCCAACGCTTTCTTGTGGACCCTGGTACTCTCCCAGCGGTCCGCCTCCATAGCAAGCTTCCTGGGGTCAGTCTGCTTACTATCTACTAGGTGCTGGCGCAGATCTGCAAAACATAGACTGGACAGGTGCTCCCACGCAATCAAATTGTAGAGCCCCTTAAAATCTGTCACATTACTGCCCTTCACCCAGCCATCCAACGATCGACCAAGCCCATCCACACATTCCAGCCACGTGTTGGTATCAGATTTCTTCCAGGACCTAAACTGATCCCTGTACTTTTCAGGAGTGAGACCATACCTAGTGAGGAGGGCTTCCTTCATATCAGCATAGGTGAGGTTAGCCCCCTTACCCAAAGCTGTCAAAGTATCCCTGACTTCCTCTGGAAACAGAGACCACAATCCTGCTCCCCAATTCTCCTCAGGGACCCCATTCATGTGTATCGCTGCCTCATAACCCTGAAACCACCTCTGTATGTCATCCCCCTTCTGGAACTCTCTGCCCACGATTCGGTCTGTCTGCCTTGACGAGTTGCTGCCACCATCCGAGCCGGGTCTACTCCTCAGCTCCAGCTCTTTAAGACCTCGTTCATGCTCCAATAGCATTCTCTTCTCCTCCATGGCCAATCTAATCTTTTCTAGCTCCGTGGCGGCTCTCCTTGCTTCCCGCCTGTCCTCCAGCTCCTCTGGGGACAGGCCACTGCTGCCTGGTCGGAAGGGTTCCCCCCCTCCCAAAAGCACATCCATCCTAGGACTAGGCTCCCCCGCCTCTCCACTAAGGTCACCAGATTGCCCACTTGCGTCTCTGGCTGCTACCCAGGCCCTCAGCGCCTTTTGTAGCTCGTCCTTTCTAGTGATGCCTCTGATTTGGACTTTTAGGTTTTTGCAAACGGATTTCAATTCCCGAACAGTGTAGAGCTCAAACCTATCCTCCTCAAAGGCAATGTCCATGGATGCAACGGATGATGCTATTGATTCAGGCATGATGAAGCAGAAAGTTCACCTGGCAAGATCACAAAAATCGGCCAAAAAGAAAACGGGTTAGTGTGTGGCACGTAATGGTCTGCGATATGGTAGTAGTGCACACCAATCACTGTCAACAAGAGGATCACCTTCAAGCTTTTCACCCACGCACACAAGGCACTCCACAACACCGGACCAGCGTACCTCAACAGACGACTCAGCTTCTACACCCCCACCCGCCAGCTTCGCTCCGCCGACCTCGCCCTCGCCACAGTCCCCCGCATCCGAAGAGTGACCTCCGGCGGCAGATCGTTTTCCCACCTCGCCGCCAAGACCTGGAACACCCTCCCCATCCACCTACGGCAGACCCAAGACCTGCTGACCTTCAGAAGACTCCTCAAGACCTGGCTTTTCGAGCAGTAGCAGCATTCCCCCCCCGCCAGCGCCTTGAGACCCTCACGGGTATGTAGCGCGCTTTACAAATGCTCTGATTGATTGATTGATTGATTGTAAGTCAAGTGCAAACGCAAGTCCTATCCTCACCGCTGACAACCAATGTTAGAAATGGGATTTTTGGTAGGCTAGGGCGTGGGCCAAAGTCAGGCAAAAACCACCACTCTAGTCAGGATGAGGGAGTTACACGTCTAAAATAACTCCTGCTCACCCCCTTGGTAGCTTGGCACGAGCAGCCAGGCTTATCTTAGAGGCAGTGTGTAAAGCATTTGCACATAACCAACAGTAATACAGTGTACGCACTACAAAAGGACACCACACCAGTTTAGAAAAATATCCAATATTTTTATATAATTAAAACAAGACCAAAAACGATAAAAAGCCACAATACTATACTTAAAAGTTCACAGTTCAAAAATACGCTGATTAAAAAGAGTTCCTTGTGTGGATAGCTCCGTCCGGGATACCACGGCGTCGTGAACACACAAATTCAAAAACAGTTCTGGCTGACCGCGGGGTCGCAGGCCAGCTACGGTGTCGGGAAGACCCGCAAACAGTACCTTTCAGAGATGCAGGGCGAGGGGGCCCTTGAAGTCACTCGCATTGCAGGTCGAGCTCCTTTCTGATGGGATCAGGAGCACTGGCGCCAACAGGCGTCGGGTGCTGCGGGGCGAAGGGCAGTGGTGCGGCGTGCAGTGCCCCCAGGTCGCGGTGCGAGCAGCGGCTCAGTGGCGGCGTCAGATAGCGTCATCGGTGAGACCAGGGTCGCGGTGCGAGATGGAGGCTGTGCTCGTCACGGTGCTAGCAGGTCAGGGTGCAAGCAGCGGCGTTGTCGTTGCTGAAGCGCTGTCGTCGGTTGACGAGCGGGAGTCGATGGCACCGGCGTCGGTGGGCCAAGGCTGCGGTGTGTGATGAGGGCGGTGCGTCGTGCAACTTACGAGCGGTGCCCCCGAACCACGGTGCAAGCAGCGGCGTCTATCTCGGCGGGAAGTGGCGGCGTCAGGAAGGCCATGGCGTCGCCATGTAGCGTGGCGGTGCAGAGTGCGGTGCCCACAGGTCGCGGTGCGAGCAGCGGCCCGGTGATGGCATCAGCAGGCGTCGTCGGTGAGACCAGGGTCGCGGTGTGGCGTTGCGGCGGTGCCCTCTGCGGTGCCAAAGCTTTGGCGTGAAGCAAGGCGGTGCGGAGTGCGGTGCCCACAGGTCGCGGTGCGAGCAGCGGCTCGGTGATGGCATCAGCGTCGTCGTCGGTGAGACCAGGGTCGCGGTGCGGTATTGCGGCGGTGCCCTCAGCGGTGCCAAAGCTTCGGTGTGAAGCAAGGCGGTGCGGAGTGCGGTGCCCACAGGTCGCGGTGCGAGCAGCGGCTCGGTGATGGCGTCAGCGTCGTCGTCTGTGAGACCAGGGTCGCGGTGCGGGGTTGCGCCGGTGCCCTCTGCGGTGCCTTCAGGACACGGGGTCGGCAGGGTCGTCGTAGGCGGCGTCGAGGTGGTGTTGTTCGGGTTGCAGTACGAAACACACAGTCCCCAGTGCTGCGGGTCGAAGAACCTGGAGTCTTTGATGTTCCTGAGACTCCGTGAACAGGGGGCAAGCTCTACTTCAAGCCTTTGGAGAGTCTCACCAATGCGGTTGCAGAAAGTCCAGTCCAGGCCTTTCACTGCCCAAGACAGAAGCAGCCACTGCAGGTCGGCCCAGCAAAGCACACAGCAAAGCAGTCGTTCCTTCTTGCAGCTTCTCCGGCTCTTCTTCTTGGCAGTCTTCTTGATCCAGATGAGTTCTAAAGTTAAAGGGTCTGGGCCCCAGTATTTGTACACAAAAATCCTTTGATCTTCCAGGCAGAGGGTGTCTGTGCCCGGCCAGAACCAGTTCGGGCTTCTCTGGTGTGAATTCCTGGCAGGAGGTGGAGACGGCTTTGTCAGAGGCAGACCAGGCCCTTTGAGGTGCGAGGAAATCTCCTCCCTCTTTCCCCCCATCGCAGCCCAGGTCTATTTAGCCCTTTCCTGACCTACCTAGACTATCGGGAGCCACCCTGCTTCCTAGCCATCTGTCGTCCAAAACCCAGACAGGCAATCCACATTCCAGCAGAGGCACACGGGCTGATCGAGCAAAATAATACCCACTTTCTAAAAGTGGCCTTTATGAACTCAGAATGAAAAGGGCACCCTCGCTAAGGGCTGCGTCTTTAGACGCTGAGTTCAGGCATACCAAACTTCACTCACTTATACCTTTTCCGGGCTACGTACGTGGGTGGCACAATCCGTGCTGCAGGCCCACGAGTAGCGGTTGACTCACAAGCCCCGGCACCCGCAGTGCCATTTACTGGGGACTGACAAGTAAGTCAAACATCTAATCATAACACAATTTACTACAGGAGCACCAGCACTTTACCACTGATCAGCAGTGCGAAAAGCGCGCAGAAACGTTACACCAGCAAAAACAGAGTCAAAACCGGGAGGGCAGAAAGCGAAAAACTCGGGGGAAACACACCAAAAGATGCCAAGTCTAACAATGGGCAACGGCTTGATTTGCACGAATGTCCTCTCCTCACTACAGGGATCCACTCGCCATGATCCCCCACTGGACCTCGTTACATCTATTAATCACCTCTTCCTCTCAGGGCACACTGGGTTTGGCAAGCAGGCAGATGCTGGTGCTTCAGGCGCAGGTGGTCTTGGACTTTCCCTGGGTGATGCCCCCTCACCCTGCTTCTTTTTGAAGTACCATCTCCTCTGTCCTTCTTCCAGAAAGCAGTCTGTCACAGCAGGAGAGACTCAAAAACTGATAGCCCCACAAGACCGACCATAGGAGTGACTAGAGTTTCACACCTGGATACCAGCCACAGTGATCTGTGCATCAAATGGTTGCCCCAGCCCTACCCTTTGATTCTCTTATGAGCCGTATCTCCTTCCTGAGATGTGCCTAGGTGCCTTTCCAGTGACCTCTCTGAATCAAAGAGCATCCTTTGAAGTGTACTGAAGATCCTGCCCCTTTTTCCTCCACTGTGTCCCACCCAGTTCACAGGAATGCAGCAATTCACAAATCTATCTGGGGGGATTCCTCTATCTCCCCATGCTCCTCCAGTCAGCCCTGGGTCTCTCAAAATGGAACCCTGAATCTTCCATGTATTGTACCATTCACAGGCACACATACACCCAGCACATGCATACTATACTCTCATGCTGCACAGCGCTACATACTAACTTGATGTAGGTCAAGGGTGAGTTAGGCACATGCAGCGGAACTTTACATAAATTAGTCTGTAGGCCTTACTCCAGTGACACAGGTAAAGAGGGCCTGTTCAACGCCGCTGATTATTACATGGTATGCTGCACTACATGGTTAAGCAGCACCGCACATGCATGATCTGTTTTTGCCCATGACAACAAATATCAGCACCATGGATTCAGACATCATTGCAGCTAGGGGCACTCAGTCGGTCACCATATAAGGGATATTTTTGTCCCATCAGAGACCATTCTTGTTAATGACTCACTTTGACCAGGAGTGCCCAGATCCTGCAGGATTGTGGTATTCTCTGGGGTCTGACTTTGCAGAACACGAGTGAGGCCCCTCGCACCTTCACTTTGATTGCATTATGGTCTCATTGAACATTGGATTGCATGAACCTTGATAAAAGTGAACTAATATCTTTTGCTTCAGAAATGGTGGGAGTGAATGCATACTCTTTTGCGGACAATGCATAGTTCTCTAACAGCTTGACTTGTGGTCCGAGGGAAATGATGCAAGACACTGATTACTCTTTGAATGCCACAAGTGGAATACTGTTCTGTGGTTTCAAACTCTGGAAAAACTCATTCGACCTTGAAGGCCAGAAGCCAGTCTCTGTTTTCTCTGCCTTCTTAGAAAACGTATTCAACTTTCCTTCCTTTGTAAACACCTTTCATTCTGTACTGATCATGGTAGCTTGTGTGTGTTATAGTCCAGCAGGAGGTATTCTCGAAGGCTAAGATTCAAGCTTACTCTAACTTCTCATTTAGTGGTAGAGGTACAATGATGGGGGAAAGAAACGCATGCACTGCTTACAGTGAGTCCTTTTATTTTCTTGAGCCGCGTGTCGAAACAGATATAGGTTTAGCAGCAATCATACAGCAGCTCAGAATGTCTGACTTTGTCTCAACCAATCCGTAGACCCTATTGCCATCAATTTGCTCCTTCTCCATACCAAGCAGGCTTAGTGTGACATTCTTCCAGCAGCGGTTCACTGCAAGGAAATTAAGTGCACTCTGGAGGACCTCCACCCAACACTCCGTTTATAAACATGAGGCCCCTGGATCAGCAAGCATTCTGCACTCTGCTGTTTGGGGCGAAGCTGTGCCCCCAGCTCAGTCCTGTCTTACTGTATCTGTCTGAGGGCTATGGTCCCCGAAACTCCGCTATGGGGAAATCCTTTGTGTCTGGCAAAGTTCATTAATGAACTACAACCATCTTTCTCCCCAAGCAGTACAACCCCCTGAGCTGGCATCGGTCAAGGAACCTTTTGCTGGGCTCCTGAACCCAGGCAGTTCTACTCAGCAATTATAATTAATCTTAGGGAAGAGTGGTTATTGTAAATAAAAACCTCTGTTTCAAGTTCAGTTTCAGCTTGCCTGCATGTGGGAAGATTGAGTGGTGCCAATTAGAGGCCTTTAGATTTCGGTCTGAAGTAGAGGATGTATTCTAAGCTGCCCAGAAACAATATACTAAATCTATGTGGGTCTTTAGGACATGTTTGCATTTTTGTGCCAGCATGCTGGCTTAACCCTTCGAGAGGCGTGCCTGTGACATCCTGTGCTTGCCATCACTCATGAGGTCTTAGTGAGTTCTTCCTAGAAAGTATGCATGGTGACACTTTTAATGCCTCCCTGACCAACCTTCATTGTTCAGGTCGCCCTAGTGGCTACATTCTTGAAGCTTTTGCTGTGTAGGTTTCCTTCCGCACCTTTTTTATTTTGACACCATATGACTTAAATCTAACTTTACTCATGGCATCACAGCTCGAGCCGATGCACAATTCTTATGTTTTTCTCCATTGTCAAGCCAGCCTTCCTGCTGCAAGTTACTTCACCGTATGTTGTATGAGCGCTGTAAGCCCTCATAGTCTAACCACCTTTTACTATGTTGTATCCAGACAAGTTGGTTTGATCTGCTTGCCCCTTCTTTCTGCCAAAGATAGAGTTCTCCTTACATTTGGCGAATCGCTCACTCTTCCGTATGTCTTTCTCCCGCCTCACCTTTCCACAGAACAGGAGTGGTTATACAGGCTGGATCTTAGTCAGACTGTCTTCTTCCTCGTTGATGAGACCTGATCAGAGCAGCTGTATGACCAGCTTTTACTAGACTTTGCGGAATCTTAAAAGGACAAAGCAGTGATCAAACGAACTATAAAAATCTGTTAGGCCTTGCAAATAAAGATCCTTGGACTGACATTCATGCTCAGGGCTATGTCTACTTCTACTACCCTCACCAGGGATGCTGACCTGGGCCTAGTAGCTACTTGTACTCTGCATACATTTGCCGAGCATTACTGTTTAGTGGCAGAGGCAGAGTGTGATTGATGCTTTGTTAGGTTTGGATTTCATGATTTTCTTTATCTGATAAACTTCTAGCCGCAGATTCCTTACCATAGAATTATCCCCTGGCATCAGACTGGATTTGGAAATTATTAGTGAGCAGTACCCCTACGCGCCGATCGGTGGCGTCACTCTGCTCTGTTTGGCGTCTGCGGCATTGTGTGGGCTAGAAGTGACATGCGCACTGCCTATATAGGCAGCACCCCAGCGCGTTGAAATCAGTTATTTTCTTTCTGCATCAGTTTGTGCAGGTACAGAGAGAGTTACCCCTTCAGTCACTTTTTGACTGTGCTACTTCGATGTTTGGTCAAAGCTTTTTTAGAGCTATTCTCCTGGTGGGGGCAGGGATGTCCACTAGGAGACAGGCTTCAAGCCCTGCGGCTCCTGTCATAGACATATGTTGGTGACGGACCCGCACCTTGTATGCCTCTGGTGCTTGAAAAGCGACCATGACTCGAAGACCTACACCGATTGCCGTGCCATTCACCCCAAAGCCTCAAAGGACCTCTCTCAGAAGCTCCTCGCCGCACGACTACCTATGCTGCGACACTTTCTATCCCAGTTGAGAGGTAGGTTCCCGGATCGGTTGCGGAGTCCACAACCCTCGTCGCACTCCAAGTCATTGGGCCACTCGGGTAAGTCCCGAAAAGAAGTAAAAAAGTAAGAAGTTGAAGAGGTTCTTCGACTTCGCCTCATCCGTTGGCCGACGAGATGAGAGAGTCATTCGAGGCCTGGCTCTGTGGTTGAGGCAATGCTTGGGTTAGCTCCGCGCTTCCCTGTGTTTCCGGGAGCCAAAGCCACCCCGCTTAATTTCACAAGTTTTATGAGGCCATGTGCTTCATATTTGAGTGGCCCGTTCCGTCGCCATGCCTAAAGTCCCTGCAGGTTCATGCGGGCCCCCTACTGGTTCCACACCTGCGGCTTCGGTCCCGGACTGTCAGCCCCCTTGGATCCATGGATGGATCCAGACCGGTGCCAGTTTGTACCACCTCGACCTTCCCTGGCAGCAGTCCCGATTCCAGCGCAACCCTTACCCTGCCCTCTGTGGCAGTCAAGACTAACGTCTTGACGGAGGTGCTTCACACAGGAGTGATCCCCCCCCAAAACCACTTCGCCATTCAGTGACACCCTTACTGACGTCTGGCTTGGGAACTGGTCCAAGCCCAGCACAGAGGCTCCTGTGAAGAGTACGTTTGCCTGCGCCACTGCCCCCCCTCCCCCCCCAGGGGACCCCAATTTCCTCACACAACACCACACCCCGTAGAACTTGGTGGTCAAGTCTCCACCTCCCAGGTAAACCCTGGCGCATTCCCTACCTCCCCTCCGGATACAGAGTTAAAGAAGCTGGACACCTTAGGGAAGATGATTTCTTCCACCAGCCTGGCACTGCGGTCTGTGAACCTGCGCACCTTTTGGGCCATTACTCCCATGCTCCGTGGGACTCGTTGCACAGGTGCTGCCCATCGTTCCGGAGGAGGCCCGGGCCATACTCTCCCAGGCTGTTACCGAGGGGAGAGCTGCTGCTAAGTTCACGATCAGATGTGGACTGGATACCTCCTACTCGCTGGGTAGAATGTTACATTGACAGTGGCTTTATGGCACCATGCCTGGCTGAGGACAACTGGCTTTTCAGGGGATGTCCAAGCATCGCTTATGGAGATGCCCTTTGATGGCTCCAGTCTCTTCGGAGACCAGGTGGATTCAGAGCTGAAGCGCTTTAAGGACAGCATGGCTACGCCGCGTCCTATGGCCTTTCCATGGCCCCTCACCACCCCCAATCCACCTTTCGCTCCTTTCATGGCCACGGAATGGGCTTCCAGCCGAGCCTTTATCCCCCTAGCCTCTGCTTGGTCGATGACGCGGTACCCACAGGCCTCTTGGGTTGGGCAGCAAGAGGTCCCTTATAGTTTGCCCTCTTACCATCATGGGCACCCAGTGGTAGGCTGAATAAGCCATCACCTGCCACACTGGAGGTCTACAACATCAGAATGATGAGTTCTTCAAATTGTCTGAAAACGATACTCCCTCTCCATGACTTCCTCTCGACCCATGCCACTTGCTTGCAACAGGCTTACAGGAGGACCATCTTACCTTGCTCCGCCTGGAAGTGACTGCTGTCTTGGCCAAGGGAGCCATAGAGAGAGTGCCAACGCCAGAAGTAGGTTGTGCCTGCCATTCCTGCTGCTTTCTGGTGCCAAAGAAGGACGGAGGCCTTTGTCCTATCCTATACCTGTGCCCTTTCAATTCCTTCCTCAAGAAGGAGAAGTTCAGAATGCTTACACACACTCAAGTCTTGTCTGCTCTGGACCCAGGAGACGGGATGGTAGCGATGGACTTGCGTGATGCAACCTTCTACATTCCTGTTCTGCCTGCCCACAGGCATTACCTGCGGGTCATGGTGGGCCACGAGCACTTCCAGTTCGCCATGCTCCCCTTTGGCCTTAACCAGCTCCCCTCGGGTGTTCACCAAGGTGATGGCGGTGGTTGCAGCTGATCTGCGGAGATCAGTCTTCCCCTATCTCGACAACTGGCTGTTGAAGGCTTGCTCACTTCAGGCTGTCCTCTCGCATCTCCAGATTACAACGGACCTCCTGTATTCGCTGAGGTTCACTATCAACGTGGCAAAGTCACACCTGACTGCCTCGTAGATGCTCCCTTTCATCTGAACTGTTGTGGGCGGTAGGAAAGTGCCCCTTTTTGCATGGTTACCCCTCACTTTTTGCCTGACATTTGATGCAACTTGACTTGCCGTGCCCTGGGTCCCTGCCAATCAAGCTCCCAGGGCCTGTGCTTTTTCCCAAAGCTGTACTTTTGTATCCACAATTGGCACATCTCTGGCCACAGGTAAGCCCCTTGTAAAAGGTACCATGGGTACCAAGGGCACTGTGACCAGAGAAGGCCTCTAAGGGATGCAGCACTGATTGTGCCACCCTTGGGGCACCTGACTCTTTCCCCCCACAAACTGCCATTGCAGGCTGTGTGTTTTGGTGCAGAGAAAAGTTAAGAGTCGACATGGCACACATCACTGTGTGCCATGCCTGCAATCCACTGCTTGGGTCCTACGCAAATCATGCTTCTAGCAGGGAGCACTAGCCCACAGATGAGGGTACAGTTGCATGAGCACTGTACCTCTACAGTATCTAAGTCCATCCTTACACATTGTAAGTGCAGTAAAGCCATGAAGAGTATATGGTCTGGGAGTTGGTCACTACGAACTCCACAGCTCTAATGGCTTTACTGAAATCTGGGAAGTTTGGTAGCAAACTTCTCAGCACATTACACCCACACTGATGCCAATGTGGGATTTAATGTAAAATGCTCTCAGAGGGCATCTTGGAGATGCCCCCTGAAAAACGACCAGCCCTGGTGTGGTTCCTGAATGGCTGCCCACCATTTGCCACCACCGAACAGGTTTCTGGACCCCTGGGTAGAGGGCCTCCGCTCTCTGGGTCCAGAATCCAAGCCTTTCCTGGGCAGATGTGTTGTGCCTCCTCCCCCAGGGTGGGCTGGGTCCATGAAGGGGAAGCTTCAAAGGCCTGCTGCCTTTGTAAACTGTCCCTGCCTTTTGCTGCCCCCAGCAACTGGCTCCCACCGGTTCTGACCCCCACTTTGGGCGGGAGAATGGGCAGGAAAACCAAGCTAAGAGGAGAGGTGTGCCCACCTTTGCCAACCCCACCCCTCAGGTGGGGGAGGCGAGGTGAAGCACACATCTCAGTCCCCTCCATTTTGAAGATGAGGGGACCCAGCCAATTAGAGAGAGGCTCATGCCCACTCCCACTGGAGAGTGGCATAATAGGGGGTGTACTTACCCCAAGGAAGAGAACCATTGTTCCCGACCTGCACACCCCTGTAACGCCCCTAAATTTAGTATTTAGGGGCAACCTTGACTCCTCAGATTGGGGGAAGAAAGAAGGACTGAAGAGCTGTGCTGACCCAGGAAGAAGAGGACATCAACTGCTTCGGCCCCAGCCCTACGGGCTTGTCCTTGCAAGAGTCCATTACAATAATCTAGTTGTGCCAAGACTAGCGCTGTAACCACAGTTTTTAACGAGTCAAAGGTGAGCAGATGCGCAATCTTCTTTATTATTTTTAAGATATAAAAAGAGGTTTTAGACCACAGTATTAACTTGTTCTTTAAAAAGTAATTTATCGTCTACCATCACACCCAGATTTTTCATCTTATTTTTTGGGGTTTAGGTAGATTTCCTAACTCTTGTGGCCACCAAATGGGAGACCAAAAAGATAATTCATCTACAAAAAGCATGACCTCTGTCTTAGTTGAATTTAGTTTTAAACAATTCTTGCTCAGCCAGTCGCTAACTTCGCTCATTCAATTGCAACATTTCTCAGATGTATTTTGGATGTCATTGGTAACTGACACAATAATCTGGGTGTCATCTGCATAGGTTACCAGTGAAAACCCAAATTACTTTATTAGACTAGCCAGGAAGAGACATAAACGTTAAACAAGGTTGGGCTCAGAGACGAGCCCTGAGGGACCCCACATGGCAGTGTGAAAGGCATTGTAGAAAAACCTTTAAAGGTTACAGATTGAGATCTATGACTCAAAAATGAACGGATGCAGGCGAGAGCCATATCTTTAACCCCTATAGCCAGCAAACGACCAATCAAACAACTATGATTGACCGTATCAAAGGCTGCGGACGGATCCAATAAAATTAGAGCTGCCCTACCACCTGAGTCAAGGGAGATAATCTCATCTGTAGCTACAATGAGCGCGGTTTCTGTACTATACCCGCTCCTAAATCCGAACTGAGTTTTGTCAAGATGATGATTAGACTCGATGTATGCGGACAATCGGGTACATCACTTTCTCAGCCACTTTGGCTGGAAAGAGGAGCCTAGATATTGGCCTTTAGTTAAAGGAGTCCTTAAGACCCAAGTTACCTTTTTTTTTTTTTTTTAATAAAGGAAGAACCACAGCCATTTTCCATGGCTTTGGAAAAGCACCTGTACTAAACATAGAGTTAATAACATTTGTCAGGAATTTTGCAATGTTATCAGGCATTATATGAGGTGGACAGGGATCTAATGGAGACCCAGACTTTATAATAGCAATCATCTGACCAACCTGATCGGTTGACAAATGTGTAAAATTGTTAAAAGAAGACTGTCCACCTTCCAATGGCAATTTTAGTGTCTGATATCAAATTTATCAAAGATTTCCCTAACTTTATTCTGAAAAAGAAGAAGCCAGGGACTCGCAAAGTTCTTTGTTTCCTGCTACTGCATCTGGTACTGGAGTGGTGGTAAGTTTAGTGACAGTTTGGAAAAATGTTTCTTAATAGAGTTTTTGAGGGCTCAATTTGTTTAGTGTAAAAAGAGGCTTTTTCTTTCTCTATCAGTTTCTGAGTCTACAATACACTTCCTATATTACATTTTTTCCTCTTCATTATAGTCCATCCTCCAGGCCCGTTCTTGTCTGCAGCATTTTTGTTTAAAGACTCTGAGGGTGTCATTAAACTAAGGAGCAAAAAATGTATTCTTTTTTTATTTTACATTTATTTTTAATAGGTGCTAAAGTATCCGTAGCTGACTGCATCCAGGTTTCATATGCAGCTGATAGTACTTCTGGATCATTTGAACTTTCTGACTCTGTTCTAACTAAGATATCATTCAAAGCTGAGGTGCTAATTTTGAGCCAGTGATGGGTCCTCTGCGACTTTCAATTAGAGTTTGTGACAGAATTATTTTCCGCAATTCCCAGTTCAAAACGTATGGCTTTGTGATCAGTCTATGTCAGAGCTATATTGCCAATTTTGTCCAGATGAGCAATGTAAAGGTCACACCGCTAATGAAGGAAATGTAATGTATCAAGTTCTCATGCTATTGTTCTCCCCAACTGTCAGCATTATGAGGATATTACCTCGCATGCCTCATGTGAAAGGCTACATATAAAAGGCTGTGCACTCTGTCGGGCAGAAAGAGGAGTTCATTCGCTCAAGGAAGAATTTTTTCCCAAGGACATCTGGCCAACACAGCCTGCCTCAGTGGGCTATATTAGCTTTCCCTTTGAATCATACATGCAGTTCTTGTATTCCATCTCTTAGAATGCCAGACATCCTGGCAGCTAATGAATAGTGGCCGATAAGTAATAAGAATTTTGCAGCGTTAATCTTTCTGGATTCACTATGCTGTGCATTATTCCGCCATCTTGTGGTTGGGTCCGGAATTGTAGTATTTCTTCTCTTTTTTTTTTTGTGGCCCAGGTGGGCGGCGACGTCCCACCATTTGGTGTCCTTCGTGACGTCGACGCGCTTCCTGCGGAAGCTCCCACCTTTGGTCGCCATCTTCAGATTCTTTTTTCCGCCGTTGGGTCTGGTTCGTCGCCGAAGAGTTCCAGAAGTTTGGAAGAGGAATCAAGGCAAATAGAAGAAAACCGACGAAAATCAGTTTGAAGTACACCGGGCTACGGGTCAAGTAGCCGGGACGACGAGGGAAAAGGTTTACGACCGAGATCTCGACGTCCTACAGAGAATGCGCTCGCAGGGGGCTCCCTGAGCACGGGTATGGACAAGACACCGTTCAAGTTTTGCACCAACTGCCACCACAAGTACGCCCAGAAGGACCAGCATCCAGCCTGCAACCTCTGCTTGCCGCTTGACCACAGCAGCGAGGACTGCAACGCGTGCTCGGCGTTTACACCCAAGACCCTCAAGGTGAGGCAGAGAAGGGCGAGCCACAACATGCAGGGGCAAGGACCACCCCCATCGCTCCGAGACCTGGGCCTCTCAAATGGAGAGGAGGACAAGATCGCCGAAGGACCGGAGGACTGCACAGTCGTCGAGGTCCAAAAGAAAACGTCGAAGGAGGTAAGGGAGTCGTCGACCCCTAAACACTCGAGCGACACTCGAAAGGGTGAAGCCAAAGCCCCGAGCGACAATCGTAGAAGTGAAGCTAGGTCCTCGAAGGGAGCATTGCCGCCGAAACATTCGTCGAAGGCAACAGCGACCAAGGACAGTCAGCCGAGCGGATCCTTCGAAAAGGACTCCCAATCGGCAAAAACCCTCGAAAAACCAAAGGCGTCGAAGGTTGCCCCCGAAAAGCACACCTCGGCGCCGAGAAGGGAGGGGCAATCGTCCACGTCGACGGCCCCGAAGAGAGCCGCTCCAGCCCTCGACGCCGAACAGGCACAAGAGATGGAGGGGAAAAAGAGGAGGCTCGAGGCCGAAATGGCGAGCATCCTACAGCGGAAGAAGGATTTCGACTGCAAAATGAGCGAATACTCCATCCCGTCGAGACCCGCGCTTGAAGTCGAAGACTATTACTTCGAGGGAGAAGGCGACGAAGACCTGCAATCCTACCGGGACTCGACGTCCTCGGAGGCACAAGACCTGGAATGGCAAGACCTCGACGCAGAATCGCCGGAAGAATGGGTAGACACTTACCCTTCGAGGCCCTCGCCGCCAGACGACATCGGGGTCTACAACACGTTAGTCCTGAAGGCGGTTCAAACCTAAGGGGTGAAAATGGAAGAAGAGAAGCCCAAAGCATGTTTCCTCCTGGAAACTCTACTGCCTCAACAAACTAGGAGCCTATTCCTTCCCATGCTCCCTAGTGTGCTGGACCAAGGGAGAGATGCCTTGAGGGAACCAGCAGTATGCAGGGCTGTCACTCCAAGAACAGAGAAAAAGTACAAACACTCTTCACAAGACCCTGCATACATACAAGGATCAGTGCCAGCTGACTCCATAATTACGGCAACGGCCAGGAAAAGGGCCAATGTGCCCACTAATACCCGACCACCTCCAGACAAGGAGAGTAAGAGGATGGATCTGACAGGGAGAAAGGTGGAGAGAAATGCGGCAATACAGTGGCGTATCGCAAACTCAAACGCCCTGATCAACAGGCACGCATACCATCACTGGGACGAAGTGGGGCAACTCCTCAAGCATCTACCAGATGAGTACCAAGAAAGGGCAGCTCACCTGGTGGAAGAAGGCAAAAGCATGGCAAACACATGCTTGAAGTCAGCTTTGGATGCTGCTGAAACATTCAGCAGACTAATGATGATAGGAGTGACTGAGAGGAGACACGCATGGCTCAGGATTTCAGGATTCAAGCCAGAGGTGCAGAGTAACATCTTGAATACGCCCTTCAACGGCGAAAAACTGTTTGGCACGCCAGTTGATGAAAAGCTGATGCAGCTCAAAAAGGACAACGAGACAGCAAGGTCCATGGGAGCGCTGCAGTTCAGAGGGATGAGAAGAGGGGCACCCACCAGAAGGCCGGGCGGTAGAGGAGGCAACGTGCCTGCCACATCGCACCAAACGTTCCAGCAAGGCTACCAAAGGAACAACCAAGGCCAGCAGCAGCAAGGACAGCAGCAGCAAAACTGGCAGTATCAGCCCCGGGGCCAGTCCTTTCGAGGGCGCGGAAACGGACGAGGACAATCTCGTAGAGGAGGCCAACAGCCCACCTCCAAGTGACGTCACCATCAAGCCCACAACCACCCTAGCAACACCTCGGGGTGGGGGCAACAACAAACAGAAGAACAAAGACCTAACGATCCACAGGAAACAGTCCCTAGAACACACAACACCGGTAGGAGGCAGGATAAAGAACTTCCTCAAGCAGTGGAGGAAGGTCACTACAGACAAGTGGATACTAAACATCATACAATACGGATATTGCATAGAACTGGAAAGACAACCCCCAACAAAAAGACCAAGAAACAAGACCCACTCAGCAAAAGAACCCTCGCTCTTGCAGCTGGAGGCCAAGGAACTGCTCAGCAAAAAGGCAATAGAGACAGTACCGCACAACCAAAGGAACAAAGGGGTTTACTCAACCTACTTCCTCGTGCCAAAGGTGGACGAAACACTACGACCTATCCTAGATCTGAGATTCTTAAACAAATTCATAAGAACTCAAAGATTCAAAATGACTTCCCTACAGGAGGTAATACCACAAATACAAGAAGGGGATTACATGGCAACAATAGATCTGAAGGACGCGTACTTACACATCCCCATCAACCACAGGCACAAACAGCTACTACGGTTTGTAATCAACCAGACTCACTACCAGTTCACAGTACTAGCATTCGGACTCAAATCCGCACCAAGGGTGTTTACAAAGTGCCTAGCAGCAGTAGCAGCACACCTACGAAGGCAAGGAATACACGTATATCCCTACCTCGACGACTAGCTCGTAAAGGCAAGCTCTTACAACAAATGCAAAGAACACATCCAGCAGGTCGTGCAAACACTAAGTCAACTGGGTTTCTCAATTCATTGGGAGAAATAGTCAACCAACCCAGAGCAGATCAAGATATTCTTGGGGGCCGAGATCAACACCATACAGGCCAAAGTGTTCCCCAGCAGGAGGAGAACATTGGCGATACAAAAGGAAACACGTCCTTACCGCAAGGGGCAAGTTCTGACAGTGAGGACGGTGAGCAAGCTAATGGGAATGATGGCGTCATGCATCCACCTAATCCCAAATATCAGGCTACACATGAGACCATTCCAGGAATGGATTCAGCAGCAATGGTCACAGGCAACAGGGAGTTGGGAAGATCTTGTGGTTGTCACACACGCAGTGCATCAGGAAGTGGCGTGGTGGAACAAGGAAAACATATCACAGGGTGGAACAAGGAAAACATATCACAGGGGAAGCCATTCACACAACCAACTCCAACAGTGACCATCACTACGGACGCCTCTCAACTGGGGTGGGGCGCACACATGAACAAGCTCAGGGTGAGGGGTCTATGGTCGCAGCAAGATGCGGTCAAACACATCAACTACCTGGAGCTGAAAAAGGTGTTCCTAGCCTTAAAAGCCTTTCAGAAACAGCTGTACGGAAGCAGGGTGTTGATCCAAACAGACAACACAACCACCATGTTCTACATCAACAAACAAGGAGGAACACAATCAGTGGCACTATCAGGGCTAGCACAGGAGATATGGAAATGGGCCATCCCGCTACAAATAGACCTACTGGCAATACATCTCCCGGGGAAGGACAATGTGGAAGCAGACCGACTCAGCAGGCAGGCGTCAGCATCCCACGAGTGGGAGCTCAATCAACAGGAAACAGAGAAGCTATTCCAGAAATGGGGTACACCGCAAATAGACCTATTTGCAACACACCAGAATGCAAAATGCCAACACTACGCATCCAGACAACCAGATCATTGGTCACAAGGGAATGCGCTATGGATAGATTGGTCAAAGACATTTGCATTCGCTTTTCCCCCGATACCACTGATACACAGGGTACTCAGCAAATGCAGAATCAGCAACATGACGCTAATACTGATAGCACCCCAGTGGGCCAGGCAGTCCTGGTTCTCACAGATAGTAGAAATGGCACAAGAACCAGCACACAGGTTCCCAAGAAGAAAAGACCTGTTAGCAATGCAGAACGGAAAGGTGCTACACCCAGAACCGGAGAGCCTCAGCCTAGCAGCATGGCTCCTGAAGACGTAGAATTTGCACACCTCAAATTACCACCAAGTACCATGGCAGTACTCAGGGAGGCAAGGAGACCTTCCACAAGGAAGTGCTACATAGCAAAGTGGAAGAGGTTCTCCGAATGGTGCATCAAGGAGAATCTACAACGGAAGATCACAAGGGAATCAACGGTACTAAAATACTTAACGCACCTGCTACAAAGCGGATTAAGCTACACATTCCTGAGGGTGCACTTGGCTGCGGTAGTGGCCTACACAAGAGGAGAGACGGGGAGATGTTTCTTCACCTCCCAAGTGGTGAAGAGATTTCTGGAAGGGGCGAAAAGAATCGCACCCCCAAAAAGGATGCCAGCGCCTGCATGGAACCTCAACGTAGTGCTCACTCAGTTGATGAAGGCGCCATTTGAACCTATTCACAAAACTACACTGCACATGCTCACGCTAAAGACGGCCTTCTTAGTGGCTATCACGTCACTACGAAGAGTAAGTGAGTTGCAAGCACTGACGCTCCAAGAGCCGTACCTGCAAATACACAAGGACAGGATTGTAATGAGGACGGACCCACACTTCATGCCAAAGGTGGTGTATCGGTTCCACATTAACTAAACAATCCAAATACCAAGTTTTTTCCAAAAGCCTTCCACACAAACCGAAAGGGCGCTGCACACACTAGACGCCAGAAGGGCGGTAATGCACTATATGGAAAGGACAAAGGAGTGCAGGAAAACAAAGCAGTTCTTTGTCTCCTTTGCCAGCAGTTTTCTGGGACGACCAGTCACCAAAAATACCATTGCAGGATGGATCGCGCAGACAATTCAACTCTGCCACAAACAGGCAGGACAACAATTACAAGGAGCAGCTCAAGCTCACTCAACAAGGAAGAAGGGAGCAACAATTGCGTTTCTAGCGAACACACCTATCCCAGACATTTGCCAAGCTGCAACATGGTCTTCAGTGCACACGTTCACTAAGCACTACTATGTGGATATTCAAATGAACAAAGAAGCGCAAGTAGGACAAAAGGTCTTGCAACATATTTTCAGTAACCAATGCTCATCTTCCACCCAGCCACCGCAATAAGGGAAAAACCGCTACTAAGTCTATGCACAGCATAGTGAATGCAGAAAGATTCACGCTGCAAAACGTATAGTTTCTTACCTGTTGGTGTAGTTATGCAGCTTGAAGACTTTCTGGATTCACTAGCGATCCCACCCTCCTCCGCCAGAAAGATGAGGCATAAGGACAAAGGAGGCTAAAATTGCATACATAGCTAAAGGGATCAAACAAGCGGACAACAAAACAAGAAAGGAGAAAAAAAGAATCCGAAGATGGCGACCAAAGGTGGGAGCTTCCGCAGGAAGCGCGTCGCCGTCACGAAGGACACCAAATGGTGGAACGTCGCCGCCCACCTGGGCCACAAAAAAAAAAAAAAAAAAAAAGAGAAGAAATACTACAATTCCGGACCCAACCACAAGATGGCGGAATAATGCACAGCATAGTGAATCCAGAAAGTCTTCAAGCTGCAAAACTACACCGACAGGTAAGAAACTATACGTTATTCCCAAATAATACTGCCAAATAATATCATTCCATGATTCCGTTTCTTAAATGTGCTTTTGATCCGTAAATACAAAGTGCAATTTTTGAATTTTATTTGACCTAGGGTTATCAGGCCTAACAATGTCACCTCTGCCACATTTATCTAAAAGCTTCAAACTCAAAACATGCCAGATTCTCCCTGTGAGGAAGTGGGGTGTATTATATGGTGTGGTTGTGCAACTTCACTATGTAATACTTACCAAACCCCTTTAGGTCCGTCCGGTTTAGTCTGTAAAACCCTCCGCTCAACCCTGCATAGCTGTGGCACTGAGCAGCAAGGCATACACAGAGGAACAAGTGTTAAGCATTTAAACATCACCAAAACAATTGAAGAAGTAATCAACACAACACTCGGAATTCAACACCAATTTATAAAAATGGATTGTATATTTATAAGAATTTAGACACTACAATGAAAAATAAAACCCCGAGGGTAACTGAGATGTAGATTTTAAAATCAAGCAATTTCACTCAACCGTGAACAAGCTTTGGCAAAGTAAAAGAATTGGACACTTAGAAACCTTCACTGGAGAGGCAGTCTTTCAGCAGTTCCAGGCACCTTATCTGTGTTGTAATGGATGTAGGAATCTATACCAAAGTAAGGTATGGTGTACACAGTCCAGTTGATCCCCAGAGGCTTTACAGAGGCTAAAGTAGATCATACTAATGCTTTCTTTTGTGGTAGTGTGGGCAAGGAGTTATGCGTATCAGAGGGCAGTGCTGAGCATTTGTTGTACACACAGAGGCGAGAAATGATTACACACACTCGAACTAAATCTGAGACTAGTGGTATGTAAAAATATTTCTATTAGTATATGTATTTCTTAGAACCAAAGGCACTTTGTTGCAGTAAAATACGTTTAACAATATCACTGTTTTTCAATCTCAAAAGTGGACACTTAGTGCATTTTTCAATTAATACAATGTTATCCTATGAGAGGAAACACAATCAGCAATTTGTAGGTAACTAAATGACTTACGAATTTAAGCTTTTGGATTAAGAATCAGTACCAGGAAAGGTTCAGGTAAGAGACCTCAGTGCATCAACCAGTGGCACTGGTGCGGCCGGGTGCAGAGGTCAAATTCTGTATCTGGTGCCAGTGTTATCCAATAGGGAAAGGAGCATTCATGGTGGTATTACTTGCAAGTGAGTAGTACTGTTTTGAAACCCAGTCTCTGGGGGTTAAGGTAAGCACAGTGGGGGGCCACAGGGCGGCACCAAACTTATACCTCCAGCGGCTGGGTGCAGAGTGTCAACACAGCGTCGGGCACCCAATGCAAACCAAAGGGGAATCTCAAACTTGGAAAAGTGCTGTGGGCTCAGGCCAGGAAGGTGGCCGAAAGAAACCTACAGCTGCACTTCTAGAGCCTAATGTCTGACATTGCCAATATCTTTGCCTTTGACCCTGTGCAATGCTCTTCTGTCTTTTGGCTATATTCCGACTATATAAATACTTCGTAGATACTTGCACATATACATTCCCTACTACAAGACATGATTTCATTTAATCAACGTTTCACTCTTAAATGGTGTCTGCCCTTAAGTATTGAAACTATCGTCATTACTCCCTTCCTTTTAAAAAAAAAAAAAAAAAAAAACCCTAAACAGATCAAACTAAACTCAAATGACTAACCTTTTACAAACATTTTTGCTTGTCAAAGTAACTGAATGATGAGCCTTAATGCAGCTTAACACATTTATTGAATATGGCATTCTGTTATAACCCTACCAATCTGGATCATGCAATTGTTGTGCAGCCGAGAAACATACTTCTAAAAGACCTCTCTACATACACTATGGGCAACACTATGTCTTTTATGTTTGATCATAACGGTGTTCTCCATGCCATGGAAACGCACATGGGCATCACAGGAATGGTTCTGAGGTGGTTCACCCCATTTCGAACTGAAGTTAAACAAATGGTTAGTGAATAACTGTTCCTAAGAAAGCACTTCAATCCCTTGTGGTGTCCTAAAGAGTTGCGCCTTGGCTCCTCCTTTTTCATCTTGTATATTGAGGATTCACATGTTTACATTCGCCAGTATGAAGATGATTTACTAATTATTTGACAGTCTACTCTGATGTCCACAAATTTTGAAACTGCCTTCAAAACCTCCAGAACTTGATGCTGTCAAACTTCCTCAGTGTCAACCCTGAAAAGATTGAATTTCTTTTACCAAGACAAGCAAAATCCAACATCAGTAAAGGATGACTCCTTGAACTTTCTTTCTCCCCCAAATTAAAATCTTTGGGATTGTTTAACACTTCTCTATGAACAACTGTAACTCTTTCTCTAAAATATGCCAGACCAGTATTAGTACGTTTAAAAAGAAAAAAAAAAAAGTAGGTCCAGTCTAGATGGAAATTTTGCCCTGATGAGCTTTTCTAAAACCTAATTGCCAACCTTTAAAACTGTTACATTCAGCAACAAGACTACTGAAAAGATAAATCTTGATCCCATCACTCCATAGCTGAAAGATCGATTGAATTCTGAATTGTTTTTAATTCTGCTTGCTTCATCATTAGCATCATTTGCACTTTGTCATCTAAACATTGCAAGAGTAGAGAAAAACCTTAGAAGCAAACACAAGCTTAGACTGGAATCAAAAGAAGCCAATTCTGCTTCACAATGCATTTCATGGGCGATTCTTCTGGTGTGCAACTCTACCCAAAAGACCTTTATCAACAAGATGCTCACATGAGTTTTGATAAAAAAATGAAAATGTTCTTGTTTAAACACTCTTTATATAATCATAGCTAGCACTGCCCCAGTTTGTTTTCTTGTAGGCTACCTCTCCCTAGCATTCACAGGAGACATTGCTTCTAATTTATCACTCCAAAGTCTAAATCTAGCCCTAGCCTCTTTCTACTTCCTATAATTATATACAGTTCATTCCTTCCTCACTCTGGGTATTGTAGGAAGCTGGCTCTGTATATACTATATATACAGAACCCCACCGGTAGGCAGAGGTAAAAGTAGATAGCACCTTACTCTCTATTTGTGGTAGTGTGGGTGAGCAGTAAGGATTTAGCAGAGGGTAGTGTTAAGCATTTGTTGTACACACTCAAACACTGAACTCAGACCAATTTGTTTGTATCAAAAATATTATTTAGTTATTTTATTTCTAGAACCAAGCCAAGCCTGGTGCAGGTAAGCGAAATAATACTTTGCAAGTTTTTATGCAGTGAATTACAGTTGAATGCAGGTTCAAATGTAGTTAGTTGATTTACATGTAAATCAACAGTTCGAGACTACTTTTCAGTTACTTTACAGATTACTGTGCATCTTACTTCTTAGATTACTTTTTAAGTTACTTTTGCTAACCAGTGTAATATGCCTAGATATCACACTGGGACATCTCTTAGACAAAAGGTAAGTAATACAGTTTTTGTATATTTGCAGTTTTTCAGATTTTCATACAAACCAACTCCACACTTAAAAGATTTTTCAAAGAAGAGCAGTCAATGCAATCTATGGGAGGAAATGAAGTTATCAGTTTACAGGTAAGTACTTTGTTGATGGAGTTGGTATTCTGGGATTAGCACCAGGGATCCCCCAAAGTCAGGGATGCACTCTTCAAGCACCCTCAGTGGCACTAGGGCGGCCGGGTGCAGAGTGCTGAGGCCCAATGTTATTCAATAGGGGATAGGGGTTCTCCGGTTGGTGGCTGCTCACCAGTAGGCCACAAGGTTGTGGGAGCAAAGCTCCTGGTGTTGGGCTCAGGGCAGAGGGGGATCCGGTTTAGCACACAAAGTGCACCCACAGTGGCGACCGGGTGCTGGTTTGGCGTTGTGTGCCCTGTTGTTTTCAATGGGGATTCTCCGGTTGCAACAAACACTGCAGGCTCGGGGACAAAGATCTTCTGGAGGTGACTACCGGTTGGAGAGGTAAGTTGGGATGCCTGAATGTGCTGGGACACTGTTGGTTGGGCCACCCAAGGCCGTGGGACGCCTGGTGCAGGGGTGTCTTTAGGCGTCGGCTTTTCTTACCAGCTCCGCTCGTGGTCGGGGGGATCCTCCAGAAAGGGGCTGCAGGCGTCGATTGGAGATTCGAGGCAGGCCAGAGATCACCAGATCTCAGGTCACGATCACCGGGAAGACCTCCTCGTGGTGTTGGGTCACTCAAACTCGGGCTGTGGGCGTCTGGTGCAGGGTGTTGCAGACTCGTGGATTTGGCTGGAGCCAGAGTCTGTGGGTGAGCAAATCCGGTGCTCACGGGAGACAAAGTCATGGTTTGGGAAGCCAGGGCAGGGCCTCTGGGTTCTTGGGGGCTTCTGGCTGCAGGACACACCGGGATTTCGCTGGAGCAGGTTCGAGGTGGGGACAAGCCTGTAGGGCTGGGGCCAAGTCAGTGGGCGTCCTCCTCCTCCTCTTACTTCTGCACAGCTTCTTAAGTCCTCCTTCTTCTCTTCTTCTGGTCGGTTCTTGTCTGAGGAGGCAAGGTTCCGGGTTGCCCCTAAATAGTAGATTTAGGGGCATTACAGGTAGGTTAAGGTTGGGACCAATGGGTCCCTTCCTTGGGGTGGGTAGTGGGAGGGGGCATATGCCTCTCTCCGGTTGGCTGGGTCCCCTAATCGCCAAGATAGCGGGGACTGAGAATTGTGTTTCACCTTGCCTGCCCCACCTGAGGGGTGGGGTTGGCAAAGGTGGGCAAACCTCCCTTCCTCAATTGGTTTTCCCGCCAATTCTCCCCCCCAAAGTGGGGGTCAGAACCGGTGGGGGCCAGTTGCTGGAAGCAGCATATGGCTGGGATGGCTCACAAAGGTGGCAAGCCTTTAAAGCTTTCCCTTCGTGGACCCTGCCCATCCTGGGGAGGAGGCCTGGCACCTCGTCCCAGGATGTGCATTGTTCCAGACCCCCGAGGGCAGCGGGCTCTCGACCCAGGGGTCCAGAAACATGTCTGGTGGTGGCAGCTGGCAAGTAGGATACTAGAGTTAGGTCGTTTTTCAGGGGCATCTCTAAGATGCCCTCTGAGTGCATTTTTCATTAAATCCCACACTGGCATCAGTGTGGGTTTAATGTGCTGAGACGTTTGATACCAAACTTCCCAGTTTTCAGTAAAGCCATTATGGTACTGTGGAGTTCGTAATGACAATGTCCCAGCACCATAGACTCTTAATGGCATTACAGCACTTACAATATCTAAAAATTGGTTTAGACACTGTAGCGGTACAGGGCTCATGCACCTGTACCCTCACCACTGGTATAGTGCACCCTGCTAGAGGGTCAGGACAGTGAGTTGTAGGCATGGCACACAGGAATGTGTTAGTAATTCTAACAGGTACACAGGCCTGAGAGTGTGCCATGCCGACTCTTTACTTTGTTCTGCACCAGCCTGCAATAGGGGGAAGGGGGGACACATCAACAATTTGGCAAAAAGTGGGGGCAACCATGCAAAAAGATGGCACTTTCTTACAGGTATTTAATGCTTTTTTTGTTGGGAAAATAATTAGTTCTCTGTGTTATTGTGTAAAGTGCACTAAAGCCCATCATGTGAAAAGCAGCATTGTATTAAATTGTTAAATGGATAAATAATCTGGGGTTCCCTGTGTTAAAAGCCTGACTGCAGCAGCTAAGCTTCTCTCCTCTCAGACAGTTTGTCAATTGTGAAGAGACCTCAGAATTAGCCAACACAAATGATTGGCTGGGTCTGTTAAGTAAAACCAACAAGAGAAGAGTTGACTTGCACCAGTGCTCCGGGTCTGTGCACTTAAAGCACAAACATTTGCAAAGATCATGGTTGTTGCAAAGCACTGCAGCAATTGTAAAACTATGAAAAGCTACATCCGCCATCTGGTTCATCATGTTAGCTGGCAGACGAAAAGAGGTGAATGGTAAGTGACGCCCACAAAATACAAGTGAGTTGAGGTGAATGGCCCGGAGCACAGTGCACAGCACAAGACCCCAGCGAGGTGGCTATGGGAGAGGACAAAAAAACCTGCAAGCATCCATAGATGCATTGTGTATGAAGCTGGCTCTCTATATACTGTACCAAAATGAGGTATAGTGTGCAGAGAGCCCAGTAGATTCCCAGAGGCTTTGCAGAGGCTAAAGTAGATATTACTAATGAACCACAGAATTTCGTCATAGGCAAATACGTTTTTCAAAAGAAATACTTTTCAGTTTAAAAAATGGACACAGTGCAATTTTCAGACTTTGCGATGTTAACCTATGGGAGGAAGAAAACATTCAACATATACAGGAATAACATCGACTTACAAGACCAGTCTTCGGAAGTTAAGGTAAGTATTGGGCAAGGTTCAGTTAAACATCAACAGTTCACCACCAGGCGCAGGGTGCAAGTACGATGTCAAGCGCTGTAGGAAGGTAGGATCCTTCTAGCATGGTTACCCCCACTTTTTGCCTGGCGTCAGTGTGTTTTAGACTTAGTCTGACTGGAATCCTGCTAATCAGGACCTCAGTCACTGTGCTTTCTCCCCTAAATTGATCATGGTAATTACTTTTGTACCTCCACAATTGGCTACTTGTGTACCCTTGTAAGTTCCTAGTATCTGGTACTAAGGTACCCAGGGCATAGGTACACCGGAAATCTCCCATGGGCTGCAGCATGTATTGTGCCACCCATAGGAGTCCACGTAAACCGACTACAGGCCTGCCATTGCAGCCTGTGTGAGTTGGTGCTTGCACCTCTCACAAAAGATATGTTTCCTTATATCTGAGGTCACTGCCCTCAAAACCTATGTCACCCCTGTGGCAGGATTTTAAGTCCTGAGGGCATGGTGCTTGGTTATAAGTGTGACCCCCTACAAACCCCGGAGTCAATTCTCCAGGCTTTGTAAGTGCGGTCAACCATTTTAAGACATATAGTGGACATCAGTCATTACGAGATGTCTAACTATATAGTAGCTGCACCGAACCTGGTCATGTTTGGTATCAAACATGTTGGAATGGTACCCCAACACCGATTCCAGTGTTGGAAGTGTGATCCCATGCACTGGGGGGCTAGTGCTGCTGCCGACCACAGACACAATTTTTCCCTCCTGCTACTGAGCCAAGCTCGAGCAGGGTAAGGTAGAAAAATAGGTTTCCTGTCACAGGGAGGTGTGACCACCTCCCACACAGGACTTAGTGTATTGGGCTGGAGTGGGGACGCTTGCCAGCGCCACCAGACTGCTTTAAAGGGCACAAGTGGTGCCCTCCTTGCATACTCGAGTTGTAACCAGTTCTGGGAGCCCTTGGCTCTAATCTGGCGCGAAACTGGACAAAGGGCATGGGAGTATCCTCCATTCTATCCAGCTCCTCTGCTGGGAGGGACCCCTGAGTTGTTCGAACCCTTTCCCTAGGGGTACTTAAGGGCTTACCTGTGGATGGGTCCTTAGATTCAACGTGGGACAAGACTCTAGCCTAAAGCTACATCACTCTTCGACGGTCTGGACACTGGACTTCGCTGGACTTCGACTGGAACCGAAACTGCACCAAGGAAGACTCCTGCTGCTCCTGGTCTTGCTGTTTTTCAAGTCTTCTTAGTCGTCTGTGTCTGTGCTACTTCCAGGTTCTTCAACAGACCTGTGGGCATCAAGGACACCCGAAAATATCTCCCTTGGAGTGAAGGAGTCACTCCCCTGCATCTTCAGGCACCGCAACACAGCTGACAGGTTTGCTGCTCCTGTGGTCCTACGGACTTCCCGAGGCTCAGCAACACAGGTGGTGGTTCTGCAACTCCCTCGAGGCCTGACCTGTCTCCAATTTAGAGACCAGTATCCCTCGTCGGAACCACTGGGACCGAACCCCTGTGCACTGCGTTGACTTGCCGCTGCCAAGGCTTGTTGACTCTGTACTCCAGAGATCTTTGGGCTACAAGAAGCTCCCGCCTCCAGCATCTCTTCCCTCCAAGATCAGCTTCCTCACTGCATCCTCTGCACCGTGAGCTTTTATCTTTGGTGAGCTGCTCGGGGTCCTCTTGCAACTCCTATGCCTTTGGACTGTGGGCCCTCCGAAGGGTCTTCTACTGCTTCAGTGGGCTCCCCTTCTTGCTCGGGCCTGCTCTGACTCTCCTGCTGTTGGCGAGTCCCTAGGACCTTGCTGGTCCCAACGTTGCTCCTTCTCCGTTCTCCATGCCAGTTGCGGCTACCAAGGCTTGTTTGGGCTCCCGCCGGACACTGACCACATAGTCACCGACCTATGATGTGGGATAGCTCATGCACGGCTCCTGGTCTTCCTCCGCGTCGCCACAACTGCAGCGACAAGGTTGCCGCCGACTCTTCTGAACCTCCCGACATCGGTGTACATTGTCTTTGTGCCTCCTGGTCACTTCCTAGTGGCATAGACTGTCCCCTCTGCTTGCAGGTTCTTCGCTTCCAGAATCCACCCTTGGATTCCACCAGACTTCTTCACCACCTTCTCCAGAGTAATTTCCTTCTAAGTCTTCCATTGTTGTCTACTGAGGTTTCCGACGTCTCTTCACCGCTATGCACCCGGCTTCCCTGGTGTAGGTAACCTGGTTCCCTGGGCATCCACAGGTGGTTCTCCAAACTTCCGGCCTCCAAGAGAATTCATCAAGGTCCTCTGGGAAGGGTCCCTCTTCTGTAAAACTGCAACTTCTCCATTGACTTTCATTGGACATGCGGCTGTGTTTTGCAGCATGAATCCTTTTCTGGATTCACATGCTTGTGCTTGGGTCCGGAATTACCTTTGTTTTTTTTTTTCTCTGTTTGGGGTGTCATCGACCACCATTTGGTGCTAGGTCATCCCTTGTGTGACGTCAGACCACGCCACAGAAGTTTCTGTGTGTGGTAGCCATCTTCAAATTCTTTTTTCCGCAGTTGGGTCTGGAAGCAAAGGGAGATACTCCGAAGTTTTGGACGGAATCCCCGAAAGAATCAAGGAATTCGAGTGAGAAAACCATCGGTCATCGACTGAGAAGACACCTGAGAAAAAGAGAGACCTCCGGACACCTTTTCCCCGTTGGGGGACCCTGACGGACCAACTACGCAGATGGATCAAAAGAAGGCAAGGTAGGGGCCATGGAAAATACCCCTTTAAAGTTTTGCCCAAAGTGCCACCACAAGTTTGCACAGCGTGATCCACATGACGTTTGTAACCTCTGCATGCCGGGGGATCTCAAAAGATAAAGACTGCAAGGTCTACGCGGTGTTCGTGTCGAAGACACTCGAGGTACGCCGAAAGCAAAGGGAGGACCATTACGCAGCCATGCTCCAAAGCCAGAAACAACCATCGCTGAGGGACTTGGGCCTCTCAAGTGACGAGGACGACCAGCGAGTGGCAGCAGAATCGACACACGGGGGTCAGACTTCGATATCCTTTCAGGGGATGCTAAGAAGAGGCGTACTGCAAAGAAGGTGACAAAGACACAGAGAAAAAGACGGGAAAGGTAAAAAAAACACTCGCCCTCGAAAAGAAGGCGCAAAAGGCAGCTCAGGCGTCAAAGAAAACGACGACCGAGGGTCCGCCGCGACCAAAAGAAAGGAAATGGTTACTTACCAGTAGGAGTAGTTTTGCAGCTTGAATATTTTTCTGGATTCACATGCGGAGACAACCACTAGATGGCGGAATAATGAACAACATGTGAATCCAGAAAAGGATTCATGCTGCAAAACCCAGCCATACCGATAAGGGAAGATCGGCGAAATCAGCGAAGGCAAGCGCTGAACGAGAGGAAGTGAGGGGAAAGACCACACCCTCGGAGGCAGAATCCACCACACCCAGGAAGAGGATCTCCCCGGCCTCAGATGCCGAAAGGGCCCTCGAGGTGGAGAAGAGAGGCCTGGAAGCGGAAATGGCGGCACTCCTTCAATGAAAAAAGGAGTTTGACGAATCGCTGAAGGAATTCCGAATTCCTGCGAAACCCGCTGCCGAAAACGCCGAAGAGGAGGAAGATATCCTCGAAGCCCTGGCAGCCCCTGAACCTCATTAAGATTATGTCGTAGAGGAGCTCGATGCTCCAGAAGAGGAGGAAGCCTCCGAGACTTTCGAGGAAGAATTGAACAACTTCGACATAGAAAGTCCAGAAGAAGAGGTTTGCAGCTATCCCTCGAAAGCTTCGGCACCAGTCTTCTACAACAGCCTCATCAAGAGGGCAGCTGATACCTTCGGGGTCCCCTTAGAGGAGGAAAGAGGGGAATCCTTCTTCCTCCTAGAGACTTTGGTACCATCCACCAAGGGGACACAATGCCTCCCAATGCTACCAAGCATCCTGGACCAGGGCAAGGAGGCTTTCAAGGAACCTGCCTCCGCAAAAGGGGTTACCCCAAGGGTGGTGAAAAAATAGAAGCCTTCCACCAAGGACCCTAACTACATTCAGGGAAACACAGTGCCAGACTCCACCATTGTCACCACGGCAAGAAAAAGGAGCAACGCTCACTCCTCCACTGCCCCACCTCAAGAGAGGGAAAGCAAAAGAATGGACATGGTGTGGAGAAAGATGGAGAAAGAAGCCGCAACGCAATGACGCATTGGAAACTCCAATGCCCTCCTGAACAGGTATGGCCACCAACAATGGGATGACATCGAAGAACTGATGAACAAGCTCCCAGAATAGTATAAAAAGAGGGCAAAATCCATCATACAGGAGGGAAAAAACATAGCAAACACCTGCCTGAAATCAGCCATAGACGCAGCCGATACAGCCAGCAGACAAATGTGCACAGGCACAATGTTAAGAAGGCATGCCTGGCTCTGAATATCAGGCTTCAAGCAAGAGATCCAAACCTCAATAATTAACACACCCTTCACAGGAGAGAGACACCCTGTTTGGAAGTGAGGTAGATGAATCCCTCCAATAAATAAAGGACAATGAGACGGCCAGGGCTATGGGAACCCTACAACAGAGGGGCCTTCAAGAGAGGAGGTTTTAACCCCAGAAGACCCACAGGAAGGGGAGTCTTCTTAACAGGCCAACAACAACAGCAAATACAGGGCAGCAGAAAGCAATCAAACCAGCAGTCCGGATACCAAGCCTGGCAACAGCAACCAGGCAGCCCTTTCGGGGCAGAGGAAGAGGCAGGGGACAACCCTCGAGAGGGGGAGGAGAAAACTCCAAGTGACTTGCCCACAACAAAAGACCCCCACACAACACCAGTGGGAGGCAGAATAGTGCACCACCTGCTTCATTGGAAAGACATCACCACAGACAGTTGGATTTTAAATGTGGTCCGCCACGGCTATTTTATAGAGCTAACAAACAAACCCCCGCCAAAAAAGAAGA
Organism: Calotriton arnoldi; assembly: GCA_963921515.1. Classification (NCBI taxonomy): domain Eukaryota; kingdom Metazoa; phylum Chordata; class Amphibia; order Caudata; family Salamandridae; genus Calotriton; species Calotriton arnoldi. Next base: position 421,045 of record CAWUFW010011793.1, read on the forward strand.
GGTTCCAAAGAACAGAACTCTCACAATTAAGACAGGAAATAAGGGAACTCCTACAAAAACAAGCAATCGAGACGTTACCAAGTAGGGAACAATACAGAGGAAACTATTCACCTTACTTCCTGGTACCAAAGCAAGATCTCACGCTAAACCCATCTTAGACCTCAGATTCATAAACAAATTCATTCACACGCTGCATTTAAGTATGTCAACACTACAGGAGATAATCCCAGAGCTACAAAAAGGGAATTTCATGGCAACAATCGATCTAAAGGACCCTTATCTGCACATCCCCATGAACCAAGCTCACAAGAAATCCCTCAGGTTCTTCCATGAGAACACTTACTTTGGATTCAAAGTCCTGCCCTTTGGGATAAAATCAGCACCAAGAGTCTTCACAAAGTGCCTAGCAGCGGTTGCTCCTAAGGAGAGGAATCCACGTCTATCCCTACCTAGATGACTGGCTAGTGAAGGCAAATTCAAAGCAAAGGTGTTACACACACATGTTCATCAGGTAATCACAACACTGCAAAAATTGGTGTTTTCTATAAATCACAAAAAGTCATAAACAAAGCCAAAACAAGAAAAAACCTTCTGAGGAGCAAGATTGAACTGCAAGGTTGCACGGGCATACCCAACCCAAAGGAGAATACAAGCTATCGGACAAGAAACTCGCCTCTGCCAGAAGGGTCAGTCTCTGACAGCTAAGACTGTCATGAAATGCATGGGCATGATGGCATCATGCATTTCCCTCATCACTCTTGCACACCTCCACATGCACCCTCTGCAGGAGTGGCTATGCAGCAGTTGGTCACAAACTACAGGGAGCTGGGAAGATCTAGTGGTTGTAACGGAAAAGGTTCAGACATAGATACAATGGTGGGCATCCTAGAACATAACACTAGGCAGACCTTTCAAAACACCAACTCCCTCAGTGACCATCACAACAGATGCGTCCCACAAGGGTTGGGGAGCACATTCAGGAAACCTGAGGGTACGGGGTCATTGGAACAATTCAGACTCTATAAATCACATCAACTTCCTAGAGATGAAGACGGTGTTCCTGGTACTAAGGCATTCCAAGCCCACATAGGAGGGAAGACAGTATTGATCCAGACGGACAATACCACGACAATGTTTTACTTCAACAAAACAGGAGGAACGAAATCATTCACCATAAGCACACTAGCTCAGGAAATATGGAAATGGGCCAATTAATGGAAAATCAGCCTACAGACAATTCACTTGCCAGGAAAGAACAACACCGAAGCGGATCAACTCAGCAGTCAGACCAGCAGCTCGCACAAATGGGAGATAAAACAAAGGAGCTTGCAACAGGTCTTTAACCTCTGGGGAACTCCAGAAATAGACCTATTTGCAACAATGGAGAACAAAAAAAATGTCAATCCTTCGCATCCAGGTTTCAGCACCACCTATCAAAAGGTGTTCCCTGTCACTAAACTGGTCAGGGACATTTGCGTACGCTTTTCCTCCAATTCCTCTACCACAAAGGGTCCTGGGGAAAGCCAGACAACCAGGACCAAACCTAATACTCATAGCCCCTCAATGGGCAAGACAAACCTGGTACTTAAGCCTACTTGAACTGTCCAGGGGACAGATGATCAAGTTCAAGGCAGAAAAGGACCTCCTCACAATGCAAAGGGGTCATACCTTTCACCCAGAACCAGCGATGCTCAGCCTAACAGCCTTGCGCCTGAACACATAGAGTTCCCTAATTTGAACTTATCGCAAAGAACAATGGAAATACTAAAGGAGGCAAGAAAACAGACCGCAAGACAATGCTGCGCAGCTAAGTGTAAACGGTACACCATATGGTGTACAGAAAACCATACCCTAAATTAGATTTCCTCACAGGAAACAGTGCTCATATATCTTACACACTTGCTTGACAGTAACATCAACTATTTAAGCCTCAAGGTGCACCTGGCAGCAATTGTAGCCTACACCAGGGGTGATTCATGTAAATGTTTCTTCACAGCACCAGTCATCAAAAGATTCCTGCAAGGGTCCAAGAGGATTGCACCTCCAAGAAAGGCTCCAGTCCCAATGTGGAGCTTAAACACAGTCCTAACACAACTAATGACGGGACCATTCGAGCCAATACACAAAGCAGAACTCAAATACATCACTATAAAGACTGCCTTCTTAATAGCCATAACATCTCTACGGAGAGTAAGTGAACTACAAGCATTAACGATTGAGGAACCATACATGCAAATCCACAAGGACAAGGTTATCCTAAGGTCAAACCCTCAATTCCTACCTTGGGTAGTAAGCAAATTCCACATGAGCCAAAGCATACAGCTAGCAGTCATCTTCCAAAACCCGCAAACATGACTAGAAAGAAGCCTTCATACCCTGGATGTAAGAAGGGCTTTACTACACTATCTACAGGAGACAAAACAATTCCGTAGAACCAATCAATTGTTCGTCACTATCTCAAGTCCAACAAGGGATCACCCGTGACAAAGGGGATATTTGCAATTTGGATTGTAGAGGCAATTCAAGTATGCTATGCCTCGGCAGGAAAAACTGTAAACACACGACCAAAAGCCCACTCAACAAGGAAAAATTGGGGCAACCCTAGCCTTCATAGCCAATGTGCCAAAAAACCCATATGTGCTGCGGCATCCCCACACACATTCACCAAACATTACTGCGTGGATATACAGGTGACTAAGGAAGCTCAAGTGGGACAAAGGGTACTTCAACACCTGTTCACAAGGTCTTCCTCATCTTACCACAACCACCCCAAGGAGGGGGAAACCGCTACATAATCTAATGCACAGCATGTGAACCCAGAAAAGGATTCATGCTGCAAAACAAAATGGTTACATACCAGTAGGAGTAGTTTTGCAGCTTGAAGAGTTTTCTGGATTCACATGCGACCCACCCACTTCCCCTCAGAGGAGGAATGCTAACAGGTGGGAACAAAGATCTCTGTAACCAGAGAACTAACATCTAAAGACAACAGGATTTAAGACATACCCCAGAGAAAAAAGAGAAAAAAGAATCCGAAGATGGCTACCACGCACAGCAACTTCCTGGGCGCTGTCTGAAGTCACACAAGGGATGGACCTAGCACCAAATGGTGGTCGACGATGCCCCAAACAGAGAAAAAAAACTAAAATATTAAGACCATTCCGGACCCAACCACTAGATGGCAGAATAATGCACAGTATGTGAATCCAGAAAACTCTGAAAGCTGCAGAACTACTCCTACTGGTAAGTAACCATTTCGTTTCCACTCTGCACACAGCCTCTGTGGGGTTCCCGGGTACTTGCAAAAAGAATAATTGATGGACAGAATGCATAACAATATCATACATTCACCCCAGTACAGAGATCTGGGCCTAAATCCATCGTTTTTTGCTCACCATGCCATTCCAGTTTGGACCCAGCCATATGCAAATCAGTCTTGACCCTGCGCCCAATGGGAACAGTCCAGCCCGAACTGCCAGGCCAGGTCCTCCCTGGACTGGAAACAAGCATCCTAGGACCGGTTTCGGGCTTTCAGCCCTCATCAGCCAGGATAGCTTGACTCCAGTGGCATGGAGAGCACGGGACCCACGTATGGGCATACCGGTCCCCATATAGCTGTGTCTGAACTGGGGTGGCAAAGTGAGCTAAAGAATGATGATGGATTCAACCCAGATCTGTGACTGGGGGTGAGTGTCTGAAAAGTTTCAGCGCTCCGTCCATCATCTCCTTGTGTTTGCTTTGTTCGCCCTAAGTTGGCAGGGTATGCCCATACGTGGGTCCCTTGCTCACTTTGCCACTGGATTCAAGCTAGCCTGGCTGATGAGGGCTCTTAGCCCGAAACCGGTCCCAGGATGCTTGTTTCCAGTCCAGGGAAGACATGACTTGGCAGTTCGGGCTGGACTGTTCCCTAGAGGCACAGGGTCAAGACTGATTTGCATATAGCTGTGTCTGAACTGGGGTGGCAAAGTGAGCTAAAGAACGATGATGGATTCAACCCAGATCTGTGACTGGGGGTGAGTGTCTGAAAAGTTTCAGCACTCCGTCCATCATCTCCTTGTGTTTGCTTTGTTCCTGGGTACTTACCTGAGTGGTTCCTTATGTCCCGGCTCCTCTGGTTCTTCTCTCAAAGTCCCGTCCTCCGTTGCAGTTCGCATTCCACTTTCTTAGTATATGGTTTGGTCTTCCCCTGGAGATCACTATATTTTGTGCTACTTACCTGATTGCTCTTTAAGTATTCCTGTGTATTATGTTGATATCTCTGGGTAGAAGATATACCAATGTGTTAGTGAGTGTTGTGTGATAAATAGAAGTATTTTGGTATGCACACTGTGTGGTTTATTTTCATTTAACCTACACTACAGATTAAACTGGTGATATAAGCTGCTTAACACTCCAAGATAAGCCTGAAGGCTGCTCTCCACAGCTACCACTTTGAGAACTTTCGAAGGTTATCAAGGATTGGAGGCAATCGGACAGAGTCTGCTTACAGATAAGTAGCAGCGGTGTGAGGGGGGGGGCAGTCTCCAGGGGTTGAAGCAAGCACTGGACTGGGCGTACGGCAGCACCAACACTAAACCACCAGTGGCACAGGGGTGGCCGGGTGCAGGGTGCCAACACAGCGTTGGGGGGGGGGGGGGGGGGCAATGCAAAGCAATGGAGAAAGCCAAAATCAGAAACCGGCTGCAGGCTCAGGCCAGGAGGACGGTCGAAGGAAGCCAACAGCTGAAGGTTAGTTGCGGTGCTCAGGGACGTGGAGACACCTTTGGTCTTCTTCACCAAGGCCCAGGGCGGATGGGTGCAGGGGTGTCTTTTGGCTTTGGAAACCGCTTACTGGAGCAGGTCGCAGGAAGGGGGGTTTGGGGTTTGAGGGGATGGTAGTGGTGGGGGGATGGTGGGGGTGAATGGTGGTGGTGGGGGTGACTGGGGGAAGGGGGTTAATGGGGGAGGGCTTCTCCGGCCAGAGGCTGGAGGCGATGTCGATGAGTCCAGGAGAGGTCAGCTCATAGTGTACTTGGGCTCTGGAGTGCTGGGGAATCTCGCTGGAACCGGTGGGCCATTTGGACTCAGGCCATAGGCGTTTGGTGCAGAAGTGGAACCGGGGGCAAGCTTTGTGGTTCTTCAGGTCACAGAGTCTTTGCTTTGAAGATGGTTACTTCTTGAACAGGTCCGCTGTTCTCTGGAGATCTTGATCTTTGTCGAAGGCAGGCGGTCCTCCCAAGGCTTTGGAAGTTGCTGGGCTGCAGGACGGATCGTCTTTTGGTTTACGATCGAGGGCTGCAGACAAGCCGGTAGGGCTGGGGCCAAGTCATTTGGTTTCTGCAGCCTTCTCTGCTGGTGCGACTCTGTAGTGTCCGGCTCTTCTTAGGTTGTCAGGAACTGAAGTTCAGGGTCTGAGGATGCCACCTAAATACTAGATTTAGGGACGTTACAAGGGAGTGACGGGTGTTGGCCAATGGGACCCTTACCTGGGGTGCCTACACCCTCTAGTATGCCCACCTCCTGTGAGAGGGAGACATAGATCAAGTTCAAGCTGACCTCGATGGAGTGTGAGTTGGATACAGGGACCGGTTTCATCCTGCTGAAGAGTTAATTCTCAAGTCTGCGCAAGGAGCTGCTGTTCGCATTGTCCGGAGCCACAATGATGTAGTTGTCAGCTCGAGGAGCAGGTCAGGCATTGTGGACGGTCGATGTGGTAGCGGCAAAAGGTGTTCGTTGCTAGAGCTTTGCTTTGGCAGTTGATGCTGGCTGTTGAAGCCAAGAGCAGGTTCAGCTGAAGCTTCGCCTTGGGGGGGTCATTGCAAGTGGGCTTTTCTTGACAGAAATGTCACTTTGAGGTCACGAGGAGCCCAAAAGTTCTGTATGTTAACCTTTTCTTCTGGAGTAGTACACTCTGACGCCAACCAAGGATCCAGGACCTGGGGGGGATGGGTGCCTCATGGGGATCAGGACTCACTCCACCAGACGCAAGCAACAGAGCTCAGGCAGGTCCAGTTGGTGCTTGTCAGTTGCAGGAAGGCCCCTGGAAGCTTGTTGTGTCCCTGTTGCTCAAACAGGAGGCCAGCCAACTGACCCTTGGAGTTACTGCTGAGGATCCAGTGTTGAAGGCAAGCAGGTCCAGTCTCCTTATTCTTATTCAAACAGCAGGGCAGTCCTCCATCTGAATCTTCAACAGCTCCAAAAGTGTTCTAATGAGAGGTCCTGAAGGTGCCACTTTTGTACCTGGTGCCAGCTTTTATGTGGGGAATTCCATGGCCTACCCCCAAAAACTGGTTCTAGTCAGTTCTTCCCATTCTTCTGGTCCAGGCTCCCCTCTCTCTAGGGTGACAAAGGCAAGCGCAGGCCTAGTGTCAGATTCATTTGTATGTGCTGCAGGCGGGGCCATTAGAAGTGTAATCGGGGCAGGGCACAACTCCTCCTCAGCCATCCTGTCAGGAATACATAACCTCCATTTTTCCTATGTCTGGAAGGAATACACAGAACATCACAGGAGAGCCATTCGCAATCATGCAACATTACCAGAAAGGCACATTTGATTTAGGACAGACAATTCCAACCTTCTAAAAGTGGCATTTTCAGAATAGTAACTTAAAGTCTGACTTTACCATTAAAGAAGATTTTAAAGTAACAATGTATTTGATTGTAAGCAGAATTTCTATATCTTATTAAGTGTAATAAAGTTTCCCAGTGTTAGTTTGTGGGCTTGATAGCCTTACAACAGTGACAAAGCGACTTCAGTTTTTCACTGCCAGAACATATAAAACTTAAACACACACGTCCTACTTTTTAAATACCATTCACCCTGTAATATGAGTGGTTAGGGCCTACCTTAGGGTTGACTTGTAAGTAAAGGAAAATTAAGGTTTAGGCCTGGCAAAGGGCTTATTTTGCCAGAACAAAATGGCAGTTCCAAACTACACTACAGGCTGCAATGGTAGGCCTGTGACATCTTTTAAAAGGCTACCTTAGTGGGTGGCACAATGCGTGCTGACGCCCACTAGTAGCATTTACTTAACAAGCCCTGGGTACATGTAGTACCATACTGGAGATTTACAAGTAAATTAAATGTACCAATAAGGTGTAAGCCAATTTCACCATGTTTAAAGGGGAGAGCACAAGCACTTTACCTGGGGTTAGAAGGGAGGTAAAAAATGTACAGTCCTTTAAGGCAGCACATGTCCTGAAGGTGTTTGTGGGCAAAATTTACAAAGGCATAAAGAAACGATCAAAATGAGAGAGAGAGAGAGAGAGAGATAGAGAGAGAGAGAGAGAGAGAGAGAGAGAGAGAGATAGAGAGAGAGATAGAGATAGAGAGAGAGATAGAGATAGAGATAGAGAGAGAGAGAGAGAGATATAGATAGAGAGAGAGATATATAGATAGAGAGAGAGATATATAGATAGAGAGAGAGATATATAGATAGAGAGAGAGAGAGAGAGATATATAGATAGAGAGAGAGAGAGAGAGAGATATATAGATAGAGAGATATATAGATATATAGAGAGAGATATATAGATATATAGAGAGAGATATATAGAGAGAGATATAGATTACTTGGCCCAAGTTAGTGGTCAATTTCTTTATTTTATGCTAATAACCTGCTTCCCTGAAAATTGTTTGGGGATTCTTCAATAATTTTTTCTTTATATACTATCATTTAATTGAGTGCTGCTTATTTTGGAATTTTTCATTCACCTCCCTGCTGGTATGCTAACTTTTAGTAATGGGGTGTCAATAAGGTTATAATCGCACCTTTGGCATTCAGACTGAATTAACATGGTTGTTCTAGGCTCCACAAGTGAACCTCTCCTGGCTGACATCTGTGTAGAGCACCATTTGGCTAGGAGGAGGGTCTGCAGGGGTTGCATGGACCAGACTTTGGAACTCTGTCCCCCATATCTTCGTTCTGAATCTAACAGAGCTAAGTTTACTTTGAAACTTAAAACAAGGCTTTTGGCAAAAAAAGGTTATTCTTGGCCACTTTCTTCCATATGAGTTGCTGCTTCCCCTGCACTTGCTTTTGGTGCTTTTAAGCCCTGTTTTGTGCATAAGTTGCACTTTATAAATCGAGTTTCAAATTGAAAAATGTCTGGTTTGCATTTACCCTCTACCAGTGGTTAACTCTGTTTGTACCCACCTGTCAGCAGTAGTGACTTTTCTCTGACTCAACTGACCTCTAGTAACAACCTAAGCTACCGCAGCCTTCATCAGAAAAGCGCCTACTGCAGCTTTTCAGAGGCACTCAGTGTCTGCTGAAAAATAGCGAGACCTATTGGTTCTGTCAATGTTTTTATTTTTGTCTGATTTCTAATGTGTTATGGTTCAATGCAGACTCCTTTAGTATGCATTGGACACTTTATCTTCAAATGTTACTCCTTCAGTCCATTTGACATTTTTTATTCTCCAGATAATATATGTGGTGCTAACTGGAATTTAGTTGGGAGCTCCTGCTTGAAGATCACTTCAACAAAAGATAATTATGATAACTCTAAGCTGGCTTGTCGGACTCATAATGCTGCACTGGCTTCACTCACAACTCCAAAGAAAGTGGAATTTTTCCTAAAACAGCTACAGAATGTGCAGGTATCCGTGAGTACTTTACGTTTCATGTAGTGTGAATATGAAGTAATAACACCGCTTTCAATCAAAAATGTCATTATTTGGACAATGTCTTAGTCCTTTTTCCTATCTGAACAAATGTTGTTTTCACTTTTTTTTTTTCATCAAATGTATTGGAAAAATAGAATATGGTCATGGGGGGACAGAAGAAACATTCTAACTCTTAATAGCTTTGTTCATTTATATTCATTGGTATGCATCAGGATAGCATTAGCCATCTATTTTGACTAGTGTTTGACGCGCTCATTCGTCATGAAGAGCAAAAGAAAAAAGAACTTGATTGGGTCAGGAATTCAAATTTCGTACTAGGCTTTCTTATGCGGGACATTTTTCCACATTCTAGTAACTTTTTTTTATTTTAAATCTTTTTTTATGTACATTGTATCTAAATTGGGTTTTGAGAGCAGCCTTTGTGAGGAAATAGGGTGTATTATATGGTGTGGTTGTGCGACTTCACCGTGTAATGCACTTACCAACCCCTTTAGGACTAGTAAGTTTAGTTTGTTAACCCTTTTGCCTCAACCCTAGATACCTCTATCTGAGCAGCAAGGCTTACACAAAGGAACAAGGGTTCAGCATTTAAACAGCACCAAAACGAAAAAGAAATACACAAGACACTTAAGAACTCTGACACAAATTTATAAAAATAGATTCTATTTTCATGTATTTTTCGATACCAAAACAGAAAAGATCCACCAGAGGGTTCTGGAGATACAAAATTTACAGGGTGTAGTAAATATGCACCTTTTCCCTTAACTGCGAACAATCATTGGCAAATTCAACAAATTGGACAAACTTTTTCAGGAAAAACGTCGGTAAGTATCAATAAGGTTACTTCCAATTACTTTATGCAACCAAGCCAGTCAAGAGGACCAGCAAGGTCCACAGGAAAGAGGTACCTCAAAGGAGGAAGCTTTCTTCAGCGTGTTCCAGGCACTTCTGTCTCCTTGCCATAGACTCCGATGGAAGTGGTCCTGATGCAAGTGATACAGGATGCTTAAGATGCTCAAGGATGTTGTGGATGCGATGCAGTGGGGCTCTTCCTGCGGCTGTTCCTCAGGCCCTGGACGGGGTGAGACTTTTCTGGCCGCAGGGGTTGACGTCCCTCGAAGTCCTATTGGTCTTGGTAAAAGTCCAGTCGCACGGGATCATGGTTACAGCCAAATCCTTTTCTGAGTGATCAAGCTGTACTCCCATGTCTCTTCTGGGTCCAGCAGACTCTGATGCAACTTTTTGCTTTGGGTCCTGGTCTCTGGTGCTGCACAATGGCAAGTGGCGGTGATACAAAGATCTGAGCTACCAACATGCTCCAGCAGGTGTCTTTAGCTGGTGTGGCCCTTTGCTGGAAACAGGTCAGCCAACTGACCTTTGGTGTCTCTTGCTTTGGCTTGGCTTGGGAAACGACTTCTCCATGAGCAGGACACAGCAGACACAGCCTCTTCTCCTCTGTTAAAGACCAGGTTCAGCAGGTGCACTCCACGTCTGTGCAGCCTCTCTTCGCTGGGTCCTTTGTGCAGCAGGGCAGTCCCCTTTCGGTCCTTTTCTCCAGTCCAGTGAAATCTGAGTTCTGGGTGCCGGGTGTGCCCTTTGTATGCTCTCAAAAATGCCCTCAGGTAATGATGTGGTTGGTGGCCAATGGGCTACCAGGTTCCCTTCCTCCTGATGTCCTCTTCCTGTAAAGTGTGGCATCTGGCTATTCCAGGATGCACCATTCTGCCCACTCTCAAAATAGCAGGACACCTCTCTTGGCGTCCAGGGCTCCCTAAACGCAAAGAGACTCATCCAACCTAGAGATGTGGCTATCCAGGGGGCTACATGCCTCTGGAAAAACGTTTTGGCAACTAGTTTCCCCTCTCCTGCCCAAGTGCTAGCCTGTGTACCTAAAAAATAGGACAGTCCCTCTCCCAGGTGTTTCCCATTTGCTCTTCAAATGTGGCTTCTCCTTTGAAGCTCACCTTTTGGTCCAACACCCATGTGGCTTCCTGCCAGAGAGAGGCTACACCTCTCTTCCGTACAGGCTGTTATTGTCTTCTTTCCTGGGAGTCGTTTGCACATCTCTCTAAGAGGGCAGAAAGCTGTCTCCGAGACAGACCCTGTGTGCACTCGTGGACGGGCACAGGGGATTTAGGGCAACAAAGTGGCGACTTTGTAAAAGTTGCATACTGCAACAAGTTACATTAATCTGGACTTTGGCATTATGTCAGGCCTAAGGTAATGAGTTATTTTATAGCTTACAGTATCGACTTTACTAGTCCCCATCAGAAGTTAGCAGGGCTGCTCTGGCAGCATGCAACTCAGCACTCGCCAGTGGGGCTAGTAGCCTTTTCCACAGTAAAAATGACAATCGTGGATTTTTACTCTTGGAACATGTAAAAACACATGTTGCATTTCATAATTGACAGCACCCTGCTCTCTAGGCCTACCTTAAGAGTGACTTACATAAGTTAAAAGGGAGGACTTGACTTTGTAATTGCTTTAAGTAGGAAGGCTGAGTTCACAGTTTATAAACTGCTCTTCCAGTCTGCAGTGGCAGACTAGGAGCCATGTTTTACCTTGGCACCCCCAGGGTAGCCTGTCCAGTGCTGCAGTTCCTTTGATGACAAGTCTAACTTACAGACCCTGGGTACCATATACTAGGGACTTACAGGTAAGCTAGCCATTTCCAATTGGTTACAGCCAATTTGACATGCACTTTAGAGTTCGGGCACTGGCACAGCGGTCTGGTTAGCAATCCTCGGTGGACTCCGAGTCGAAAAACCAGCAGCATCAGTCCAAAAACTTGTTGCTGACCATACAGAAATAGGCATTTCTTTACAGCCTAGATTCTATAAATGTTACTCTTAGTTGTGGAACTGGAAACTGCTTCTATAACGCATTTATGCATGGCAGCTTGATATCTTTTTCTTCACAAATTGATGTCCGGATAGAACCTGCTTTTCTTGCATACTGATTCTGCTATACACGATCTAGCTTCATTATCTTGGATGTTTTCGATCAGTTTGCTTTTTATCCTTTCCCTTCATCTAGATTGCTCCATTTATTCTGCAACGGTCCATGTTGAAGTTATGCTTTGAAGAACCAAAAGCCATCCGCCCCTTTCAAGGTACAACAGTAATTTTTCAAGCTTGTTGAGAGGTCGCCCATCCCTGGAGGCGCACAACTCCATGCAGTACACAACCCTGAAGCTTGCTCTTCTTTGCCTCTTCCTGGAATAGACTATGTTGCTGCTACTTCAACTTTTGGTCTGTTCTCAGATCTTGGAGATACTGGCGACTGGCAGGCAATCCCTCACTAGTACCTAATGTAAGTGTATATGGGCCTTGAGGCTGAATAAGTAGGTGCTGTACCTCTTCTTGAAGTTGATGTCCTCGACATCAAATGAAAATGTTGTTTTTGATAAGGTTGTCTCCTTTTGGAGTGTGACATAAAAGCACTGGTAGAGGGAGCAGTCTCTCCTCAACCTTCTGAAGTCTCTTTAGCCAAGAAATGTCTTCTGCGTGCTCTGTTTGGCCATGGAGGCGTATCTTCTCTTTCTCTCTCCCCCTCAAAGTGCGCCTGGAGAGGGTCTTGCAGTGGTGACACATTTTTGGGTCATGAAAGTGTGGCAAACATAAGATACAGGTCCTGCGCTGGTCTGTTTTTGCCATTTTTTTTGCCTCACTCTTGGCAGTTTGCAAAAAAAGAAGCATTTTGTGAAAAATTAGATACATTTCCTTTCAGGAAAATATCTAAAAATACTGTACTCCCTAAAGGACGTCGAGTGAATCACCTTTAAAAGGATTGAGATGAAAACAGTTGAGGAAAAAAACCTTTAAAAAAGGCAGCGCTCTGTTCCAGGATCCTCGTAAGCAGGAGCCAGAAAAAAGAACAGGGTAAACTGCCACCTGCAGGGCATTTTGGGACACTAGAAGACAAGGGGCACTTCAAGGTGCAGTGTCCTATTCTCATTGTTTCCAGTGCTGCAGCCTACATCCACATTGTTGTATTTTATCTTCTCTTTTACTTTAAAAAGAAGCAAAAAGTGTTTGTGAAGAATGTTTTTGTAAAAGGTAATTTTTCATTTGACTGAAGTATGTTTTAAGGGTTTTACCATTTTTCCTTCTAATTTTTAAAGTAATACATTAAGATTTGCCATATAGTGTCTTTTAAGGCTGCAGATTTTTTTATTTGTGTCACATATGTCTTTTCGCCTTTCCGAAGTAAGGCGAAGTGGATGTGACTTTGAAAGAACTACTCCGGGGTCCCTGCACTCTGGCAGGACTATTCAGTGCTTATGATTTCAATGGAGATTCCCCTGCGAGAGAACTAGGATTACAGGTAAGAAACCATTGCTTAAGGCTATTCCTATAAGTGCACACTCCTCTTGGACCCCAACAAGTTCATCCAGGTTTCCCAGCAGGACCACTGCAAGTGTTAGTTTCATTGGTTTTTCCAGAATTTTGATCATTACTCTCTCTGACTCCAAATATTTGACAGTTTTAGGGCTTTCCAGACGACATGGAAAAGTCAGCATTTTGGTCTGTTCCACAGAAAGAGGTGGGGCAGTACATGCCACAGCTGTTGGGGGTGTAAAGTATGTTATGTGGAGATATTTCAGTTGAATCAGTCGACATAGAGATCCCAGGCGAGCCATCCTAGCATCTCTTCGTCCGTATTATTGAGGGACCCACTCCATCTCACGCTCTTCTGTTTTAGAGTTATGAGTATCTGGAGCATTGACAATAGAAGTGTGATAAATTTTGGATATCCCACCCTTCTCTAATCGTCCTATTAGGATTTTGGCTTCCAGCAGGTTCTATTCAGGAAGCTCTGAAAGCGCTGTTTGGTAGCTAGGGAGGGCATGGTCCAAATTGAAGATATTTGTAAAATTGGCTTTTGTTTAGAGTAAAGTGTGCCTGAAGTTCCTCATGTGTGATCCCTGCCAAATGTCTCCTAGATTTGTAATGCCAGTGTCCCACTTGCTAAGCCCAGTTAGTTAAGCAGTATATTTCAACCATCTTCCATGTCACAGCATGGGCTGTTATATTAATCAATGGTCCTGTCCATTAAAACATAGTGCTGATCACCAGTTCAGGAGTGCTACTTGGGTAATCTCTGTGAGGTGTTTGAGGGGGGGGTCTGCTGTAAATGAGTCCCATAATACCATATTACAGTTGAGTTCTGACGTCCTTTCTTCATAATCAGTGACTGGGTGCATCACAAGTCACGGATTAAAAATAAATTTGAGGCAGAATCACATGTATTATAGTTGCGTTGTAAAAGCATTTATAAAGTGCTTACTATCCCATACAAGGCTTTGAGGTGCTTTATGATGAGTAGCACATTACTCCGGAACCCAAGGTTAGTAGTTAATTTGGTAGTTTTTGTTTATCTGGGCTAGTCTATTAGTCTGTTATATTTTATGAAATCTTTTTTTATTGTTTTTATGGGGCGTTACCCAAAATAAGTGACTGAGTGGATGATCAATAATCAGTTGAATGCAGAGGACTCTGAGAATGCTGCCCCGGGGAGCACGTGGGGTGGTGAATGCCCTTAAGTGTATGCCTGGTAAGCAAGCAAAGTGCTGGCGAGCTGTGTCCTCTTGTATTCAAGCAGGGCTGCATTGCGGGCTCTATTAATTCGTAGTACAGACCCATCCGTTGATCCATAGTGTAGAAAGCAGAGAGGCGACCAAGGTGGTGAGCAGATGGATGGGGCGGGGGAGAGATTTAGCAAGTGACTCTTGGAGCAGAAGTAACAGTCGTACTGCTTGTAAGTTGTTGTGTGTTAGTGTAATTCTGCATTTGCCATATGGTGGATGAGCTGCTTGGCGTTTAAGCAGTGAACTTAAGGGAGCCTAAGGGTGGACACCATATTGAAATTGTGCCTTACCTGGGGTGGCAGATGTGGTATCTTTGTTTGAATGAACTGAAGGTATCCTGAGACCCAGTGAAATGTTAATCTCCTTCCTCCCCTGGAAGCCTTCTTGGAACAGTGGAAACACTTGTAAGATGTTACGGAGACAGGTACTCACAGGTGCGAGAACGTTAAGAAGATAAGTCTGCTGGCATTACAGGATAATACTTCCCAAACCGAAGATCTAGGATGACATGTGGTGGCACCAAATCATACGAGCTGCAGTGGAAAAGCCCTGAGTCTTCCTTTTATGTTACAGATGTTAGTGTGACAACTTAGAAGAGTTCTGACTGTCAACAAGCATAGTTGGGAACAGGCATTATATAAAAAGCAACTAAGTAATTCTGGAGCTTTGGCTTGTTTTCAGTTGAAGCACATCTCGCACACTTCTATCCCTAGCTAACCTTTATGGCCTGCCACTGAATATTAAGCCACAGTCTCCAGTTCCTCTAAGGGTCTGTTTGTTAATGAATTCATTTCCCTGCCATCCCCTGTATCCTTGGTTTTCAGCTCTTAAATTAATTTGAGCAGGATTGGAAGCTACACCACGCCTCCAACTAATAGTGCCCTACTTTGTTTTAAAATATCTAGTGTCCTAAAGCTTTGTTTCTGTGGGAAGACATGTATTTGCTTGCGTTACCATCTCTGTCCACATGTGCCATTTGTATGTTGTGTTAGCCTGTTTGTGATCTGCATATGTGCCATTTATGTTTTGACTTTGCTCCTGCATGTGTTGCCCAGGTGTGTTTGCTTGGGTGAATGTTGCTTGTGTTCATATGTATGCCAGTGGTGTCTGTGTGTGGCAGTCTGTTGCCATGGGTGCATGTGCTATAAGTAAGAGCTATTGGCTTTGTCAATATTTGTTTGTAGTTCTTCCCCACCCAGAATTTACAACCCAGTGGATCCCATAGGCAGGCAGTATTTGATGGTCTTCATGACTTCATATTTGCATGCAGTAAATATTAATATGCCCCACTTGTGCCTCTAAGCGCTCTGCGGCTCCTCTGGTGCGGACAGTGGGAATTCTCCAAGTAACACAATTGCCATTTCTAAAACTACTGTTGCATTTCTGCCATTCGCTGTGCTCGGGCAAACCTTTTATATTCACAAACGCTTTAGGCAGATATTTTACACTTCTGGAGTTCTGTGTGCTTCTCATCAGAGGGGGAAGGTGTATGGGTGGAACTCGCCAGCATATCCCAAACCTACAGACATGAACTGATGTGGCAAAGCGGGTTAATGGGCATAGAGTGATGGACCCTTTGCTTCAGTCTCTTCCTGGACTGATTAATTGGCTGGCTCCATTCCTCAAAAGCAAGGTAAGTCTCTGAGGCCGTAGTGTATCCAGGAAGCGTTGCACCTTTGTGATCCTCTGCCACAGGTTTGTATTGAGTCCTTTTAAATTAATATCTAACATACTGCATGTGAACCTCTAAGTGGATTTACTTCTCATATTCGGTCCGGAACCTTCTGGGTTTTTGCACTCAGGATAATTGTTCCACCTTTGGTTGTGTGAATAGAGCCAAAGGGATAGCACTGACTTTACTCCAACCTTTATTGTTTACACCCCAACAGGGGTAACAAGCGCTATATAAATGCAAACCTTTTTCCCCTCCTCTATCCCTCCGCTATCCTTCTCAATACAAATAACTGATTAATATCCACCACTCAAGTTACTTTTCATATTTCACTGTACTAATTCACCACTAATCCTTATGGGTTCCGGAGTAGCGTGCTACTCACCAAGAAAGTGCTTCAACACCCCATTAGGGTTAACAAGCGCTATATAAATGCAAACCTTTTTCCCTCTTCTATCCCTCCGCTATCCTTCTGAATCCAAATAACTGACTAACCTATCCACTACTCAAATTACTTTCATGTTTCACTATACTAATTCAACACTAATCCTTCTTGGGTTCCGGAGTAGCGTGCTACTCTCCAAAAAAGCGATTCGACGCCTCGTCAGGGGTAGTAAGCGCTATATAAATGCAATTACAATACAATACAATAATATTATCAAGGACCAAGTAAGGCTATTCAGCCTTATAGACTGGGTCATCCCTTCCTCCACAAAGCGTATCATTGATTACAAAATATTGTGATGCCCGGAAGTATAAATGTATAGCTGCCATCCATCCATCATATACTACTGTTCGAGAAGGGTGGCCCACCCACATAAAGGAGCTAATTGTAGTTTTAAGGTTTTTAAACCACTTAGTCAGCTGAAAATTCTGCAGAGAATAGTGAAATAGTGGGAAAATCATTTTGAGCAGGGCTAGTCTGCCAAGTATACACAGCAGGAGCTTGGACCATCTCTGAAGATCCTATTTCATTTTAGTTAGGTGGGGAAAGGCTAAGGTTCAGCCTAAAGCCTTGTTCCTGTACAATGTAAATGCAAAGGTATTTGGAACCTCAAATGCTTTATTGGAAGACAGTTCTGCCAAGTTATGGTTTCATTATCTCCCTTAAGTGAGATAAGCAGGGACGTATTCCACACATTTGGAACCCAAAAGCCTCTTCATTTAGGTTGAGAATTTTGTAGAAGGTAAGGTCCCGACAGGTGAGGGTTGCCCAGGAAAAGCATCGCCATCCCCATATTTGAGCATCACACCAAACCAAACGAGCTAGAAGTTCTATAGCAAGGGTTTAGAGGAGCGGGACCAGCTGCAGGACTGACTTGTCCCTCTGCAGATTGAAACAGGGTTTGAGTGTTTATTCGTACCTGTGTATAAGGTGTGGAATAAAGTATTTTAGCATACATCCTAAACTGGGGCCCAATTCCAATATGCTCAAAGACCCTGTCTAAGAACAACCAATCCACGGAATCAAACGACTTCTCACATTTAACAAGCAAAAGAGCCCAAGGGTCTGTAATTTGGTGAAGGCGGGACAGTGCCAGATGTACTCGACGTATGCCATGGCGGGTGTGTTAGTGTATCTGTAATCTATTCACTAGGGCTTTAGTGAAGATTTTAACCTCTGTATTAATCAGAGATAGTTCTGTAGGAGGTGCACTGGTTTACGGGTTGACCGGGCCTGTGAATGACCACAGAAGTGCCTAAATCTTAATTCTGAAGGGAAAATGCCTTTCGCCGTCTGTGTACAGGTCAACTAGTCGGGGAGGGTCAGAATTTTGTGGAATTAGCAGTAGTATTCAAGAGGGAACACATTTGGTCTCAGTGTCTTCTCCGAATTCATATTATGTAATGCTTCTTCTATCTCTTCTTCTGTGAGGGTCAAATTTTGTTCTTTCTTTTGGGATGCTGTAAATGAAGGGAGCGGTATTTCTGTACAGATAGACTTGGTCTTTTCATTTAGGGAGCATTGTTGTTGGGCATAATGTGTGTGATAGTCGGTAAATACTGTGGCGATTTCTACTTATTTGCATCACCTCTGGCCACTGTGGTCCAGAAATCTCTGGAATTATCTAGGGGGACATCTCTCTGGTAGACAACCAGTATAGTGGATTTCCAGTTTTGCGCAGTGTTCATAGACCCTTCTAGTCAAGACAATGACTGGCCTCGCCCAGAGAGGTCTGCTGTAGTGAGGCTTTATCAAGTTCAAGTTAACAATGAAGGGTAAGTGACGACTCTACCAGACATTGGCCCTCCTGTTTTCAGGGTCTGGGCTTTAAGTTCAACTAAATGACATTGTTTGTCTTGTTCTTTATGCCTAATATAGGCCTTTAGGCCCCTGCCACACACATCTGGTGGCTTTTCCAGCTGCCCAAAGTGTGCTCATAGAGGAGACTAAGCCTTTATCTCTGTCACAATAAGATTGGAGCTATATTGACAAGTAATCAGAGAATTCATCATTTATATGGCACCACGCGTTAAAGTGCCATATAGGCCGGCAGTCTACGGTGGGCTCTCCTATTCCGGCGATGAATAGTGAATGATCTGAGAAACCTCTTGAAGATGGCCGCTGGCATCGTGTGGGGAATGTCCTAGGCAAGTAGTAGATCTATTTGGGACAGCGGTTTATGCGCTTCCAAAGTATGTTTGTATTCTCTAGCTTGCTGGTGCCACACTCTCCAGGCATCACATCGCCCCTGTAAGGCAATCTAGTTTGTTAGCAATTTGGATCTCCATCTGGCCAGAGATGGGGGACACCTGTTTAATCTATACCTGGGTTGAGAGAGGCTTTAAAGTCTCCTCCTATAAAAGTGATGCCTTGTGGGAGGTTCAGGATAACCATTTTGATTGCAGCCAGGAGAGGTTTGGGCATGTGAGGTTTTGTGTCAACTCTTACAAAGTTTTAAAGCTTCTCTTAAAACAGGCCTTCTATTCCAACATATCTTCCAAAGGAATCGGATGCAGTCGCCAAAACCACCAGAGGAAAATTCCTGCACAAGAGTATGACCACCCCCTAAAGCTTTGAATGAATCTTGTGTTGAAGACCCTGCCGTAACTGTAACGTCCAAGAGAGGGACGTCTTGACACCAGTAAATGTCTTTTGAAACTTGAGCACAGCAGGTGTGGCCCTCTTGTTGTACCGAAGGACAGTTGTCCTCTTGATACAGTCAGCAGGTCGTTGACGTTCCAGGTCATGACCAAAAACGCAGTGGTAGGGGAGGGGTTCGATTCCATAGCAAATGAGAGATATGAAGGCAGAATAAGGCAGCCTCTGCACAGAGTTTTCACTGAGCATTTTTGCATATATTTATTTTACATAAGTCCTGGAAATCTGGAGAATTTTTTTTTTTCTTTGGTTGTCTTTTTTCCCTGTAGCTTGTTACTGGTTGTTCCTAAGTTGTTAGGCCTTTTAGTGGCTCAGATAAACTGCTTCTGCTATGATAGTCCAGTGACTCTCCACTACGTTGTTCGTGTCCGTTTCTGATCAGGTATTTCTGTGGCTCAGTGATTTGGTGATATTCTGTCATATTACTGCATGTCTGGGATCTGACTTTGAATTATGTCTGGCCGAAATTTGAACGAAACCAGAGTAAGTTCGGTAATTTTGCTTTGCTCTTTTGACACATAATTACCGAAAATTATGAGATAACGCCCGATTGCAGAATTATGAGTAATTTACCACAAAAATCCTACCGCATGAGCACAGGAACAACGAACTTCGTGTGTGCGAGCGATTGCTGGCTGCTGCTGTTAGTGTTCCGTTACATTTAGCGCTATTTGCTTAGCACAAAATGCATCTTCTGTTCCATTTTGAAAAATAGCGCTAAATGCTGGGGTGCGTTCCTTGTGAAATGCCATATAATATTGCTAAATTTTGCTGTGGTTCACGTAATTATGCTACAGCAAGTTACGTGAGTTACACCCACCCCTCCTTTGAATATTCTCGTATTCGGTCTCTGCTGTCTACGCAAAACTGTTGTCACTGCAAGTTGATTAATGTCTAAACCAATAATAAATAGTGCACTATAATAAAGTTTGGAATGTTTCCCAAGTGAAACATGAAGCAGTTGGAATGGAATGTTTTAAAAAGGGTTAATTTCAAGTTAAAATATTCGATTTACTGATGACTGTCTGACTTTTTCTTGGTATACTTAAAGGCATGCTCTTGGTTTACCTCATTTCAACTTCCAGTGTTTGATATTTCAGTTTGGACTTTGTAATGATGCCATTTTTTCTTTTTGGTTAATAGCCTAAAACTATTTTGACTCCTTGGGTTGGACTAAGAAAGATTAACGTGTCTTATTGGTGCTGGGAAGATATGTCACCATTTACAAATACCTCGCTCCAGTGGCTGCCAGGTGAACCCAGTGATGCTGGATTTTGTGGGTACTTAGCTGAGCCTGCAACCATGGGACTGAAAGCAGCTGTTTGCATCCAGCAAATAAATGGTAGCATCTGTGAGAGACCTGGTAAGTATTTCTTTAGGGTGGCCTCATAGGTCCATTTTATATAGTTTAATTATGTTTTCGTGGTTGCAGAAAATGTAAACTTTTAAAATAATCGCCATGGTTGGGTGGCAAATAATTCATTGTAAAATGCCTAGAGTCTTATTTTAGGTTAAATGGAACTTTTAAAGTGCTCATACGTTCAAGAGTCTGTTGGTGCTAGAATGTCTTACAGCAAAATTCTACCGCTTTTCTCCAAGACTCAACCTCTAGATTCTTTACATTGAACTAAATGGTGACTTGGCTAAACCTCTGAAAATACATGTTCATTTTCTAAAATCTCCACTTTCAAAAACATGTAATATAAATTATTAAATGAAGGAAAACTGTTTACATCTGTAGTACCCAGACAAAGTCAATAGCTTTAAACTTTGGTTAGTCACTTTTCAATTTTGGAGCGGAAGTTAGTTGTGGTTTTTGAGTTGTGGTCAGGGCGTCCCTGTTGAAATGCGTGGAGCCTGTTGGTTGGTTGTTTGAATTATTGGAGATGAAATAAATTCTTTTGAGTGTCAATAATTCCTGTATGGTGTGCGTCCAGCCTAAGTGATTTACTGCGCTTGTTTGGCGTGCATACATATATAATATATATATTTTTATCTATGTGTATGTGTTTGTAGATATATTTATATATGTGTGTTAGTAGAAATATATATTCTGTGTATATATCTCACGGCCAGCAGTCGTCGTCATTTCTTGCAGCCATTGCTGACAAGGATTTACATATGCGTAGTATACAGTGCTTTGCCATAGTTATGATGCTACCGCCTTCAGTGATCATTTACACCAGCAATTTGGGACACATCATTTAACATTACATGGCAGTCTTACACAAAACCACATCAATCCCCCTTATGGATAGCCCTTATTTGCAAATAATGTTTGTTTACATTATTCCTCAAGTGCACCGTTCACATGAGGTTTCGTGGCACTAGTGTTAATGGTGAAGTTGCTAGAGATGGGATATTGGTTTTATCATGTGTGTTTGTAGAGATGTTTTGTAGAGAAGATAGTTTCGGGAGATGAAAATGGAGAGCGTTCCATATGTTGAAGTATGTTCTCTATGTACTCATTAAAAGAAATGTTGAATAGCTTGTAGATTTCTGGTAGGGTGGTGTCAGAAAAATCTTTTGGTCATGAAGACGGGTGTTGGTGTAGATGGATTTGTAAGCAATAGTTAAAGCTTTCAATATAATTCTCTCATATACAGCCAACTGAGGTTTCTTCTTGCTGAAGTTTTTTCAGATCACAAAGCAATTATACTACTACGTTCTGCAATAATTGCAAACACAAAATATGCCTTATCTTTGTGTTTTTTTTTTTTTGGGGGGAGGGCAAAGTAAAATTGAATTGCCATAGTTTTTCCTTGACTGGATTAATACATTGACAACAGCAATTCTTAAATCTTTGCCTAGGAGTGGGGAGATTGGTCGAAGTAACTGAAAATACAAGAGGAATTTGTTATATCGGCTACCTTGTCTGCAAGTCCTAGATGAGAATTAATATACATGCCTAAGTAATGCACAGACAGAGAAGGGGAAGAAGGTGGGCTCATAAAAGTGGGCCATTGTAGGTCATCAACCTTGATTTCTGGTGAAGCTAAAAGCAATTCATTTTTTTGTGATTAGGTTTTACATAATTAACAGACATAAGCTTTCTTGTAGCCGCCAGGCTTTTGGCCAGAGGTACTTCACTTCTTTTAGTTGGACTTGTATTCTACAACGGACCAAAGATCAGCTGTGTATCATTAGCATGCACACAAAATGTATTACCCAGTTGAAGAAGAAGATGGGCCAGCTGGTGTAAATTGATGTTAAAAGAAGCAGGGGTAGAATTGACCCCTGAAGGACTCCATAGTTCAGTCTTTAGGTGATGAGAGAAAGGGTGTAAAAAAAACAATTTGTCTGTTTTGCAAAAATGATTTAAACTAAGCCATAGAAGTTCCTTTAATCGCTATAGTGCATAATCTGGAATGCAGATTGTAGGAAACGGGGTTGTTGTTGCAGTAGTCCCCTCCACTTTTTGCCTGGTATTTGATGCAGCGTTGACTGAAGTGCACTGGATTCCTGCTAACCATGTATCCGGTGCCAGTGTTTTTCCCCAAAACAAGTTAACTGGTCAATTGATCACCAATTGACCAGGCCTATAAGCACATCTGTAATTCCCTAGTAAGTGGTACCCCTGGTACCTAGGTCATAGGTACTAAAGACAGTCCCTAAGAGCTGCAGCGTATATTGTGCCACTCTAAGGGACCAAGCACCAAACCGATGCTGACTGCCACTGTGTGGTGCGTGATAAGGTGCTCAAAAAAGTGAGAACACGACATGGCACACACCCTTGTGCCATGTTCCCAAACATTGCATGTAATATTTGCAAGTCACCCCTCCAGCAGCCCTTAACAGCCCTAAGGCAGGGTGCCTTATATTACACGTGAGGGCATATTTGCATGAGCATATATGCCCCTGTGCTGGCCAGTTCAGTTACTGCAAGTATAAGTGAACAGGGAAGCCATTTAAAGGGAGAGGATGTAGCCTAACGGTTAGGGTGGTCGACTTCAAATCTGGGGAACCAGGTTCGAGTCTCTGCAACGACGCTCAACATCCTGTGATTCTGGGCAAATCACTTAATCTCCCAGTGCCTAACAAAAATGAATGTGTCCTCATGTAACGCAACTGGTGCTCATTTAAAGCGCTCTGATACCTGATTTCGGCTCAAGTTCGCGCTATATAAAACTTCAAGAAGAAAAAAAAAAGAAACAAAGGTATCTATTGAGCACTGGTCAAAACGAGTTTACCAGCCACATAATGTCTTCACTCAAACCTATGCTGTTTGGTATCAAACACCTCATATTATGGCTACCTGGATTTCAGTGATGGATTTATTAATACACACACCTATAGGGTACCTTGGAGGTACCCCCTGAAAACCTACCGCCCTTTAGTGTGTTAGCTGACGAACATTGGCCGATGCTATCGAGGAGTTTTTATCAAGCCAGCGAATTTGATGCTGGTTTCGTATGCCAAAAGGGCGGGATGTTTAGGTTTTAATACTTTCTAGAATTTTACTAAAAGCTTTGGTTACTTGGCATTTATTTGTGAGTGGTTCTCAGCAAGCCAGGACCTCATTATAGTTGGTGGATATTAGGTGAGAAAGAAGAAGCCTTTCGTCAATTTTGTTCCACCTCAATGAATATCCATTTAATCTGGCTTAAATAGGTTTGGGGATTAAGGTGGTCTGTCTATCGATTGATCATTCCATGGGAGGGTTGTAGAAATTATTGCGTGATCACTGAATTCCGTCATCTTGACATTAATCCGAGTAGAAGTGTAGTTAAAGTTATCAGACGTTATTATGTAATCTATTGACGAAGTAGCCTCCGCTCTATAAAAGGTAGGAATCATTTTTGCATTATTATAAGCTCTCTGGGTCCTAATTTCTAGCTGCCATACCATTAATAAATTGTTTAAGGCATTTCCGTATGTGGAGTGGGTAAAATGCTCTTTTAGCTCATCAACGTGAGCTATTTGCTGATGCATACGGTAGTCGTCATTCAAACATCTAGTTACGTTAAAATCGTTAGCCCATATTAGGTAGACTGGTTTTGATTGTAAATAAAAAAAAAAAATTATATCCTCCAGCGCGGTTTCGAGTTTATTTGCTGCCGCAGATGGATTGTCGAAATTATTGTTATAAAAGTTAATTATCATCCAATTTACACAAGGATTGCAGTTTATCAACACAATGTGGAAATACGGCGATTTAGTGATAGAACTCACCAGTTTAAATGAGATTGTATTAACTATACATGCTAATAAGCCCCCTTTTGTTCTCCCTTTAATGGATTGGAGGGCTGGGGTTTGAAAACATTGATACCCATTTAAATAGATAGGGTCCACCTCCCATGTTGTTATGTTATAGAGAATTTCTAAAGCGTACGTACTCCATCAGGTCTCTTGGTCCCATGTTTCTTGAAGACATAAAATTTGGTGATTTGAAACTTCATTATACCAATCCTTGTTGTAATTTTGACTTTTATACCCTGCTATATTCCAAGAAAGTAAGGTATAATTAATGTTACTTATTGGGTCTAAGTTGCCTGTCGAATCATTAAAGTTAGTGTGCGAAGTTGGAATTGAAGGGGGAACGATATCTTTACTGTTTTATGTGGTTTCAGTTTTATTTTCCGTTAATAGGGTATACAAAGTCGTGTCAGCCTTTTTACGGCCATATGGATCAATGCTAACTTGAGGACAAGAGGTCAAGGGCATTCAATCGCAGCTATTTAAGTCTCCTAAGACCGAGAATCTATTGGAGGTGGGGATGATTTAATTCTCCCTCATAGCTAACCAATTCCTCCTGTTATTCCCCTGAAAAGGTGTCCCATAAGTAATGGGTTTCTGTATAGTGGGGCAATGTAAATCTGGGAGCTAGATGTGGGGGTTGTTGGGAGCCGAGCTTGTAGTTAACCTACAACATATGAGTTATCAAAGTTCAGCACAACGCAATCCCCCTCAATAGATTTCACAGATGGACCTACCCAGGCTAGTCTTCTTGCCATTATTAAGTGATCATATGTAGAGGGTGGAATTTTGGCGGACTTAATTAGCCAGTATCTGGATTTATCCATCAGTTGGATGGTTGATTCCTGTTCTGAGGGTCGGCACGTTCACCATAACTAATGCAAAGGGGCAGGCAGCTGGTGGGAGGCTCGAATTTTGTGATTTATGGAACCCTCCATTATTAATTATCCTAGTATTGTACCTTTTATGCATTCAACTATCCTGCTCAGTAAATCTAGCCTCTGTGCTCCCCCTATGTGATCCAATGTTGTGGGCTTTCACAACCCCTACTTTATGTAATAGGCTTGGTGCTGCGTGGCCCCCCGCTATCATGGTTGGGCCCTGTCCTGCAATTTACCCGGTAAGTGATGGGTGTGAGGCAGGGGGTTTACCCCCTCTCCTCCGCTTAACTTTTAGGGGAATAATGTGAGCAGAGCAGTGTTTAATGGAAGGCGTATATGGCTTGCATCTATCTAGAGGCTCCCTCTCATTTAATGTCTTATCGTCCAACAGATTTTTCAGCGTTTCTTCTATTGAGGTCAGTCGTGACCATATAGGTTGTAATAAGAGTGATATTTTATCTCTTAAAATGTCCTCTAGCACAGGGGAGGTTGGGGGTTCCGCCTCTTGTACCTGATTTATGCAATCTAAAACAGGCTGGATGGGGGGAGTCTTCCTCTTTTTCTTTGCTTGGTTAAGCGCAGTTGCTCTTGGTGTCTCTTTTCCTCTTTTCTGTGGGGGTGGGAGGGGGGCTTTACGGTTGGCAGGAATGATGGGCCAGAAATAGTGTGTAATGCAGATGGTGCAGTCACTATTGATGTATCAGGGGTCAATACCCGACAGTTCGTTTTCTTGCGATACATCATCCAGCACTACTAGTGGCCCATTAGAAATGTCACCACCTCCCAGCGATAGTCTTTTTTCTGTTAGAGCAATCTCATTCGAAATGACTGATGTTTCTTTCACCAGAAAGGACCCCCCTCTGAACACATTGGCGTTACCTTTTTCTTTCCAATGTCCGATCACAAAATCCAGGCGTGGGGGAGGTGGGGTTCGGGGGCAGCCCAGCCTCCTTCGGGCACCGACGGGCATGGACGGGCCTGCCCTTCCCGCGGGAGCATGGCACGTTCTTAAGCGCAGTCCAGAGCGGGGGTTGACGGGAGTAGTAGTCTCCCCAGCGGTGCGGCAGATGACAAGAGTGCACGGCTTCACCCCTCCAGGTAAAAAGCAGCAGTCAAGCCAATACAATTGTGTGCTTGCCTGCAAGATAAGCGTGGATGGTGGTTGTGAAAGCTATGTAAATGATTGAGCTGGCTTTGAAGGTTGTGCAGGCTGACAAGGGGAGCCAATGGAGTTTCATTGGTGGAAGAGGTGTGGCACAGCGGCCAGGGTGCCTGACTCCGGACCACTGGGTTCATGGTTCGATCCCCGGCGGCAGGTTAGACCAGCACCATGTGACTCTGGGCAATAGCTTGCTTAATCTTCCCGACGGCCCCCAGCGCCGGGACACCTCTCCGGAGGTCGCTGTGCGCTTACAAATGGGTGAGACCTGCTGGGACAACTAGGATGCCTTTAACAGTGTCAGTGTGGATGGTGTTCAACACCCTGTTTCATGGCCTTCCAAGCTGCGTTGCAAGTTCATGTGTAGTAGATTCCGGCTGAAGTTGTCCTACTTTGGATTTCTTGTGGTTCAGGGCCAACTCGCTAATAATGGCATCCATAATGTATGGCTTACCAGCTGTTCAGGGTACCTGATGGGAAACTACAGGACCTTTGTTGCCAGAAAACCCACCTGCGTTCTATTGGGAGTGTTTTCTTCACAAATATGCCACAGCCCTTCCGGTCAGACTACGTTTTATGTATCATCAGTGAAAATGTTTGCCTGACATCAATGCCATACCCTGTTGCTTTAAGAATGAGGATCCTGATGAGTCATTACTTGTTCCGGATATGTTGCCGTAGGTTAGTCTGGCTGCCCAGTCCCTCTGAAGTTTTTCAGATACCAACCACCAGGATACAGCTATCTCTTGGATGAACGCAAAGTCCATCTATTTAGTGCCAGGTAGAACTGGCTCTTTTTTCCTTTCAATATATGTTGGGCAAGACCGCTAACATTTAGGAATAAGATCGTAATGTCCCTTGAAATGTGTGTTCGACCTGAACCTTTTTACCGGGTTATCCCCAGACCTTTTGCCTTCCTCCGCCTATTTTTCTCACCACCTTTTTGTTGGTGTTAGGACTATGGGCACTTTACACTGCTAATCAGTCCTAAAGTGCATTTGCTCTCTCCTCTACACATGGAATCATTGGTTTACATCTGTTTGGTATATTTGATTTACTTGTAAGTCCCTTGTAAAGTGGTATCTCATGTACCCAGGGCGTGTAAATGAAATGTTACTAGTGGGCCTGCAGCACTGCTTGTGCCACCCACAGAAGTAGCCTTTCAAACCTGTCTCAGGCTTGCCACTCCAGAGCCTGCGTGCACAGTTTACTGCCACTTTGACTTAGCATTTAAAATTAATTGTCAACCCTTAAACTCCCCTTTTACTACACATAGGTCACACTTAAGGTAGGGCTTAGGTAGCAGGATGCTGTGTAAGTAAAAGGTATGACATGTGCCTTTATTGTGTGGCATGTCCTGGTAGTGACACAGTCTATTTTATTTCTCACTGCTGTGAGGCCTACCCCTCTCATAGGCTAGCATTGGGAATTCCCTTATATCTTTTTAAGTGGTAATTCCTGATCAGAAAGGAGTGGTGTTGCCATGTTTAGAATGGTAGTGATAAATCCTAATTACTGGTGTAGTTGAATTTTGCGTTACTATTTTAGAAATGGCACTTTTAGAAAGGGGGCAATTATCTGTGCTTATGACTCTTTGTGCTTTGCAGCCTGACTCCAGTACACGTCTGAGGTAGGGTGACAGCTACACTTTGTGCATACTTTCCAGACAGCCATCACAAAGTAAAGGCTGGGTGCAACAGCAACAGCAGTGACATCTTGCATTCATCTGCATACTGATGGTCTGCCTGGGCTGCCTGGGCTGGGAGAGGGAGAGGTCGTTCACACTTTGCATTTGTATAGGTTGTGTCCTGCCCTCAAAGGGCTGGTTTACACCCTACTGACGTCTGGAGCTAGAGCTAGGTTTAAAGGGAATATTATGCACTTTTAAGGGTTCCTTTGAAGTCACCCCTTGATTAACGAAATTTTTTAATATAAGTATAGGGGCCCGTGTTTTTAGTCACTGTGGACTTGTAAACAGACGTTGCTGGCTCTATGAACTGCACATTCCCAGAGGACTGCTGTGCTGCCAGGAGAAACCGACATTGGAACTACTTGCTTTTTTGTGCTGACCTGCTTGCCTGCTGGGCTGCTGGAGAGACTGCAACTCTGCTCCAGTAAACTAGTGTGCTGGCCTGCTGCCTGCCTCTGTGCTTTGTGTGTGCGTCCCCGTGCTCTCCAGAGACTGATTGCATGCCCCCTCCCTGTTCGTGCGGGGGTTTCCCTGATACCACCCATGATTCTGTTCATCCGAATCTGCATACAGTGTGGAGAGCACTGTTTGGCCTTTGGGGAGAAAAAGCGCATGCTGAAGCGCTCTTACTTTGCCTCCAGAGCCCCAAACGCCCTGGTTCGAGCGCCTTGACCAAATTTTGGAGAGCGCGTTTTGAGCGCTCTGTGTGCGGCTCACCGATGGGCCTGCGCTGAGCCAACAGGTGGCCTCCTTGCAAGGATGGTTTGCCTGGCAACGGAAAGGTGACAGCACTGGGCAGGGCCCTGGGAGCGTTGGCTACACCCGTGGGTGGGGCCAACCCTGCACGCTGGCTTCGTATGCTCTAAGTTAAGAGGCAGGATCACAGAATCACTGTGTTGGGCCCCCCTCCTTTGTTTGACTACGGAGATTGTGACTGTGGCTTGGACCGACCAGAGTGGCCTCGTGTTGTGTCACTAAAGTACTGTATGGCCCGGGGAGTATTGCCATCCTGCGTACGCTCGCGGGCAGCTCCGTTGCCCCAGGTGCCTCCGCACCCTGCTGGGGAGGGGGATAGCAGGAGATCTGATCTCAGAGGTCCTGCTGGAGCCTCCCCGTCCTGCTTCTTGGACGCATTTCTTTTACGCTGACCATGGGAGATCTAGGAAGGTTAACCTGGGCCATCCTGCAGTTTGTGCCCCCCCAATTCCCTGCCCCTTACTTGATAAAACGTACCTAGGGGCAGTTGTTCTGTAATTCAACAGTACGGGTGGCCCAATTGCCCTGGGAATTTGTTGCATCAGTAAGCCTGTAAATTACTGCATTACATATAGAAGGCGCAGGGGCTCATTCGGCCTACGCTTTGGGCCTAAACACACTCGTAGCTAGGCCATAGTGATGAGCATAACCCTGCTGATAGTAGGGCAGGTCAATCTGGATCCATGTTCCCTTACTGTTACTGATGTGCTTATGGTGATCTTTGGTGATGTGTTTTTCCTAATTTAAACTGGCATTATATGCTCTGATGTTATGATGTATGTCGTTGTGATCCTTGCATTGTCCAGGATATCTGAAAGAGACCATTAGTTATAGATTCCTTACCTTAGAATTACCCCCAGGCGTCAGACTGGATCTGGAGAATTTTTCTCTTAGCAGTACCCCTGCACATCGGTAGGTGGCGTTGGTCGACTCCGCGTCGGTGTCGTGGTCGCCGGGATGACGTCACGATGTCTACTTAGATGCTGCCCCTGCGCGCTGACGTCAGTTCTTTCTTTTTCCGCGCCAGCCATGCGCAGATCTGGAGAGTGCTTCCCCCTTAGTCATTTTTTGACTAAACTTTTTTCGACTTTTGTCGACTTCTTTGAGTCTTCCGACTCCTGGTGCACGAAGGATGTCACATCGACGAACCGGATTCAAGCTGTGCGAGGCCTGTAACCGCCTGATGTCGGTTACGGACCCCCACCTCGTGTACCTCTGGTGCCTGGAGTGCAACCACTACCCGAAGTCGTGCTCTGACTGCTGGGCCATGAACCCAAAGTCTTTGCGGGAGCGGTCCCAAAAGCTCTTGGAGGCCCGGCAGTCGGCTCCGCGTCGCTCAAGGTCCAGGTCGAGAGGAAAGTCTCGAGACCAATCACGGAGCCACCATGACCATTCGTCATCCAAGTCTTCGAGATCGTCGGGTAAGTTGAAGCATAAGAAGAAGGCACAGAAGCAGCGTCGCTCTTTGCCTTCACCCAGTCCGTTGGCCGACGTGACGTGGGACCCGGAACGTCGTCGCTCTCCAGCCCCGCTTTCAGTGCCTGCTCCTGGGACGACTCTGTGCTTCCCTCCTTTTCCCGGAGCCAGAGCAACCCCTGCCCAGCTTCGAGCTTTCTACGAGTAGCTTCACAGCATTTTTGGGCAGCCCAACTCCGCCGGCGTGCCTTCGGGCCCCGCGGACTCGGCTGGGGGGCCTTGGGCTTAGATGCCGGCGGCTCCGGCGCCAGAGGGCCCCCGAGGATCCACGCCTGGATCCAGATAGACACCGGTCGACCTCACGGTACCTTCCCTGGCGCAGATTCCAGTTACGACACCCCCGGTACCAGTGGTGCCCCCGACCGGCGCCGACCCCAACCTCACCCCCGACTTGGACACTGCGCCGGACCGACGTCGGTACTGGCGCCGGAAGGTACGTTTGTGCCTCTGTTCATTCCTGGTGTTCCTTTCCAGCCTGACTGGCAACCAGAGGAGGACTGGGAGGGGTCTGAAGACCCTTTGGCTGGCCAGCTTGAAGAGCCGGACTGGCGAGAGGGCCTGGGTGACGCCAGTGGTTTGGATACCTCCCCAGACCTTGGCATGCTCCCCCCCCCCCACCGTGGCTACGGAGGAGGGAGCTTCATACGCAGTGGTGTTGCGAAGGACGGCTGAGGCATTCGGCCTTGAGCTTCCTACAGTGGCAGTCGGGACTAACCTCCTGACAGAGGTGCTTCAACCGGCAGCGGCCTCTTCGGGCCCCTTCTGCCTTTTAATGAATTGTAGGATGTTGTACGCCTTTCCGCCGATACCACTTCTACCCGGAGTGATGAGGAAGATCAAGCGCGACCGGGCCCAAGTCATTCTTGTGGCTCCGGACTGGGCACGAAGAGTCTGGTACCCCGACCTCTTGAACATGGCCATCGATGCTCCGATCCGACTGCCTCTTCGGGAGGATCTTCTGTCGCAGCAGCAGGAGACGGTCCTCCGAACCTGTCCAGCCTCCACCTCCTTGTGTGGAGATTGAGCTGCAGCAGTTGACAGCTTTCGACCTTCCTCCCGAAGTCTGTAATGTCATCTTGGCAGCCAGGCGTCCCATCCTCTAAAACGGTATACGCCTATAGATGGAACAAATTTGTGGCATGGTGCACAGCAAAGGCTGTGGATTCCTTTTCTGCCCCTCTTTCGGAGGTACTCCTCTTCATTCTATCTTTGTCCCAGCAGGGCTATGCTCTGGGCACTCTTAAATGCTACCTTTCGGCCATATCTGCCTTTCTCCGCCTTCCTGATCAGCCTTCTCTTTTCAAGTCCCCTATTGTAAATTGATTTCTAAAGGGCATTACTCATCTCTTTCCTCCTCCTCCTTTCGTAATGCCCCAATGGGACTGGAATCTTGTCCTTTCTTACCTAATGTGTGCTGCCTTCGAGTCAGTACAGAACTGTCCTCTTACTTTTAAGACTGCCTTCCTGCTTGCTATTACCTCTGCTCGCAGGGTGAGTGAGCTTCAGGCTCTATCCTCACAGCCTACTTTTCTAGCAGTCCAATCGGACAAGGTGGTCCTTCGCACTAGGCCCTCTTTTCTACCCAAAGTGGTTACCTCTTTTCACATAGGTCAGACCATCACTTTGCCCATCTTCTTCCCACCTCCGCACCCTTGCAAAGAAGAGGAGAGACTCCACCGTCTGGACCCAAAACGTGCGCTGTCCTTCTACCTTGACTGCACTAAAGATTTCCGGGTGGACCATCAACTCTTCGTTGGTTATGTGGCGGCCAAGAAAGGTTGGGCCGTACACAAATGCACCTTCTCTGGATGGGTTGTTCTATGCATTAAAATCTGCTATTCCCTAGTGTAAAAGGAACCTCCAGTGGTGCTGCGCGCCCACTCTACCCGGGCGACGGCAGCCTCTACTGCTTTGTGACGTGGAGTTCCACTCATTGATATTTGCCAGGCAGCCACGTGGGCATCCTTGCACACGTTCACCAAGCATTATTGCCAGGTTAGCCAAGTCCGGAGAGATGGCTTTTTTGGCTGTTCTGTTCTCCAGGACTTTCTGGTGTGAGCTTAGTTCACAGACCCACCTTCGGGGTTGGCATTGCTGGGGTATCTATTCTAAGGTAAGGAATCTATAACTAATGGTCTCTTTCAGATGAACAAGTTACTTACCTTCGGTAACTATGTATCTGTAAGAGACGTACATTAGTTATAGATTCCTTACTGCTCCAACCATCCTCCCCGTTCTGCGAACCTACGTCTAGTGTATGGGAATCCCTTTTAGGGCCCTAGTTTTGTGCACCAGTGGTCAGTGTCTTGCATGGCTCTGCGCTTCTGGCGTGGAAAGTCATGTCAGAACTGAAGTCAGCGTGCAGGAGCGGCGTCTAAAGTAGACATCAGGACGTCATCCCAGCGACCACGACACAGACGACGGACGCGGAGTCGACCGACGCCACTTACCGACGCGCAGGGGTACTGCTAAGAGAAAAATTCTCCGGATCCAGTCTGACGCCTGGGGTAATTCTAAGGTTAGGAATCTATAACTAATGTATGTCTCTTACAGATACATCGTTACCGAAGATAAGTAACTTGTTTAACGAGTACTATCGCATGTCGTTTTTTAAAATTTTTATTCATAATATACTACACAAATTTTCATATAATCCTGTTTGGAGCCCCTTTTGTTGTGTACTCTTGTTTCTGTGTGAGTGGTTTGCGCAAACGCTTTACACATTGCCTCTGATGATGAGCCTGCCTGCTCTGCGCCAAAATTCCAGAGGGTGAGCACAGGTTCTTTGGTGTGTAACTTACTGGCTCTGACTAGAGTGGTGAGTTCTGCCTGACTTGGCGCATACCCTAGCCAACCAAAAACCCCATTTCTAACAGTTGTTTTCTAACCTATAAATGAGCCCATTGTAGAAGGCTAAGTGAGAAAGAGAACACAAATCTGTTGTAATCACTATATATTTTTCCATGCAGACCCCTTTTTATGTTGATATGAAAGCGTGCATTATTAAACAAGCAACACGTGATTAACTAGGCTTCCATTACAGCTTTCAAGAAAATTCTTCTTTTCTGTGAATGTTATGAAGTGGTGCTAATCAATGCACTATTCTTATTGTTTAGGTTAAGAGTAACTCTGACTTTTCCCTTTTAGATTCTATTGTTCACATCATTTGTCTTTTCCGACACTTTTATTTTCATCATTTGTCTTTTCAGACTGGTCAATTTCTTTCATAGTAAGGGTGACATGCTCAGAAATACCGTTTCTGTTTCATTTATACTATGGGTTTAGACTTTTCTATTTTTATTTCAGATTCTTCTATTTCTTTTCATAGAAAGTATGATTTATTTTTTTCATACATATGTTGAAATGCTGGCATCATGTCTTTGCATTGTGTAAGCTGACTTCTTGTTGTTTATAGTTATGTAATCGAGTTGACTCATTTGCCGCCCTGATGTTTTGTCTTATTACTAATTAGGTTTTTTCTAGTCCCATCATTGTTTTCAACATCTAAGCTAACATTAATACTATAGGTGTGACTGCACTGTACCCAAGGTTGGGACGAAGTTAGACTTGTTTTTTCTTTCTGTACTGTGTATATAATCATACAGTGCATGTGGTGGCAATAGAAACGTGATGCGCAGATGGATACATATCTTTGAACATTGTAATTCGAATAACATGAAAAATCTGTGTGAAAAGAAGCTTAATAAAAGGATTGCAAAAAACTCAAAAAAGACATTGATACTATAAAAACCCAGGTATTCATGCTTAGCTAGGCAAGACCTACATGAGGGCAATGGAGATCAGATGAGCACAGCTCCACATTCCACATTAACCAAAGATGGCTCCGGCAAGAATACTGCGAGGCTCATTCTGTTCCGTTACCACGCTGCCAATACGCTTAGCACTGCAGGAGCGAAGAATATCCCAATCCTCTACCCTCACCGCAGTCACCATGCACCCAACATATAGATCAGGGCGACAGGTAACCCCGGCGCCGGGAGAAGGTGGGGGAAATACAGGGAAATAACAAAACACTGTAGCCAGGCAAGATCTCCTTCTTTTCTTCTTGTCCACCACCCACACAACGTCAGGAGAGCACAGCTGGCCCTTAGAGGTGAGAAAGAAAAGGAGAATTACTCAGGCAAAAAGGAGCGAGAAATCTCAATTCAACGAACACACATAATCAGGTGCACACAGTAACACATATACTGAATCTTACCCCTTTAGGTGGATGGAGTCATCTGAGAGGAGGTGAAACACAACGTAGCCTGACTCCAATAAAAACAAGCATTGGCATAGCCAATAGGTCTCGCCTTGGGACCTTATAAGTGTTTAGCCATGCAACAGTTGATGTTTTTGCACCAAGGATATTGTGCTGGATAACTAAACACTTATAAGGTCCCAAAGGCGAGACCTATTGGCTATGCCAATGCTTGTTTTTGTTAGGCACGGAGAGGTTAAGTGATTTGCCCAGAATCACAGGATGTTCAGCGTCATTGCTGAGACTGGAACCCAGTTCCCCAGATTCGAGGTCGACCATCCTAGCCGTTAGCCCAACTCCTCACCATTTGCCATGGTGTGACACAATAAAACCCATAGTGAGAAAGCTTCAGTCGAGGGCTCGCTCGGGTTCCCTACCAAGAAGGAATGTGACAAGATCCATGCAAAGCCCACAGTCGAGGGGACCTTAAAGCGACGATGAAACCCAGAGTTTGTCTTTTAAAAATGCTACACGCCCACTTTACACTGCAGTGCCAGAGACAGCATCATACATACTCAGTGATAACTTACATATGACATCATATGTACCAACGCTGATGGCATAACCCAATAAACAGCATTTCCAAAGTAGGAGGAAACAGGACTGGAGAGTGTAGAATCTGCAAACAGTGCACGCGCTGCATACCGTTTATATGTCTACACCCACACTAGCATCAGACTGGTACAGAGGGTCGTGCACTTGTCAGAAAACCCTACTGCAGCAATAAGATGCAACACCAGTCATGTGCTTTTCGCGATCAGCAAACACGTGTGGCCTCTTGATTCATTATTAATCAGCAACAGGATCCAGTAAGCTACAACCTGGTTGTCGTATTTAACAAGCATCAAAACCTTGCGTAGGCGAGACCTAAAAAAAGGGGAGGTGAATTCTTCTTTGCAAGTAGAATACGATAGGTTCAATTTTGCAAAACTCCAAAAATAACACCTTGTGGCGTGAGGGGAAAAAGGGGGAAAAAAGAAACACTCAGTGAATCCAAAAAAAAAACAATGCTGAAAACGAGGGAGCGGGGAGCACAAAAGACGTCCGTCTTGCAGCTACTCCGTGATTCCACCCGAAAGTCACATAACGAGGAGGATAGGATAAAGAACTAAAGGGAAGATGGGAACGCAGCCGCGTTACTCCCCTCGTTCCCTTTTCTTCTTTTACCGGTCCAAGAAAAACACACCGTGAATCCAAGACAACTAATAACAAGCATTTGCAATGCAACAGGTCTCGCATTTACAAGAGTTTAAGCTATTGACATTGTAAATGACAATGCCTTTTATTAATGTGTTATTTTTAAAACAAATAAATAAAAGGCATTGTTATTTACAATGCCAATAGCTTAAACTCTCGCAAATGCGAGACCTACTGCAGTGCAAATGCGTTCGTGCAATAAAAATTTTAAAAAGCATTAGGAGAGACCATGTCCAAGCTATTTGAGAAAATAATGCTCGGAGGCTGTAATTAAAGCCTACTGAGTAACAGCTCACGTAACAGGGGGTGTCATCATGGGAGGTTACAAAATGAGACAAGGCGGTACTAAGGATGGACTACTAAGCCTATTGACCAATGAACAGCCAAAGTTTACAATGGACAATGGGACAAGCCAATGGGAGAATGGGCGGAGAGTGGGCGGAGCTTCAAGTCTCTACCTGAATACAGCATGCCTCGCAGCGCATGCGCTGCCCAGGCTCGACCTAAAAAGCAGCCACACAATGTAGCGAAAAAGCCGGGCAGAAGGAGCAGAAAAGAATCAGTACCATCAATAGGATCATAGTTCACGGGAAAGAGGCTCAAGGCTGCCCTTGATCCTCTCCCTAACGACCACCAAAACCCCACCGTTGCCTAAGCGGGCTAATGCCTGCCTGCCTTGGACTGCTTCACCCACTCGAGCACCCCGGGTAAAGATATCATGGAGACTCTTCTCCCGGGCGCCTCCATTTAGACCAGACTCCTTTTATTGCAGTAATATG
The DNA here is from genome assembly GCA_963921515.1 of Calotriton arnoldi. Classification (NCBI taxonomy): domain Eukaryota; kingdom Metazoa; phylum Chordata; class Amphibia; order Caudata; family Salamandridae; genus Calotriton; species Calotriton arnoldi. The sequence goes on from CAWUFW010011793.1 coordinate 457,410, forward strand.
GCGTGATCGTAAATTTTGCTTGTTTTGGTTTTTTTAAATAAAATTTGCATTGCGTTTTTGGGACATATTTGGCTCCAAGTCGAATTACTGCCTATATTACTATTAACAAAATGTGTGCTTGTGAAGGGCATCGGGCAGGTTTGTGAGTGTATGTATGCGTGTGTGCTTGTGTGTGCAACCATGTCTGTGTAATCTGTGTACATAAATTGGTTTCACATGCTGACAGATTCCGTATTAAGAGTTAATGAACTCGAATAAAATGCTTTACTGCAATGCAGCGTTTTCATAAACATGCCACTCTCTTATGTTTCACTTTTTAGAACAATCTGAGCGTGCACCTTGAATGTGGCAATGGACAATGTGATATAACATATATTTAGTTGTTCATGGAGGGGCAGTTGCAAGAGCAGTGACATAAAAGTGCAGAGAGCAAGTTCAGGGCATTTAAAATATGTGCAATGCTGTCACGCGCAGCATATGGTGCCTCAGACAGCAGGGAAACAGAACTGTTCCAGAGGGTGAGCGCGATATCTAATTAGCAAACTTCATATAATAGCAATTAACCTTCAGAAAAGAAAAATGCTTTTCCAATTTGGAATCAAAAACAAGGCCAACTCGTCGAATAAGGGATCCTTTTGCTATTAAGTGAGCAAAGTTGGTCTCTGATGACCCAATATACACAATGAGAGCCAATGAAACGGCATTAATGACTTCGTGGTGTGTCTCTATTGATTAATTCCTGCGCTCTGCAAATTAGGGCAACAAACAGCCTGATCTGGAAGGCCAATCCTGTGTTCCACAATTACAATCCGCCAGCAGTACGTCAGTACTCGGGTTACAATTCACGCACCTTTGCAAAACAAAGATTCACATACCTTGTGTACCAGCAAAGATTCACACACCATGTCTGCTGAATTACGTTTTGGATTACGAGACACATGCAATATGTGCCACGCTATGATTCACCTGTTAGCTTTATTATAATTCAAATACATGTACCAAATTTAGAATCACTCGGGATTTCTATGTTATGCATCATTAATGCAATCAACCTCACCATCTATACCAACAGAAAGGGTGCTTCAGATATATTGAGGCCCGAGCTGTTCTGGAAGCCATCTCCGGGCCGCTCTCAGCGCGACCCGGAAGTCAGGCAACCTTGCCTGGGACATGGGCGGGGCATGGAGCGCGCGTCCGGAAGTGTCGGGGTCTCCCGTGAGCTGAGGGAGCCCCGCGTGTCGGAGAAGCGAGGCTGGAGCCCACCCCGCATTTGCAAGCAGTAGAGGAAGTCCGGCGGGAGCCCACCCCGCCTTCGTGAATGCCGCATGATGCGGCCAGAGCAGGATTGAAGAGCCGGTGAGTGGTGCTTGCAAGCGCGCCGCGCCTGGACAGGAGATGTGCACGCGTATGGTGCGAGCAGGAGTTGTGATAACGCCGCGAGCCGTACGCGTGCACATCTCCTGTCTGTTAAGCTTCGGCACAGACAGTTGATGTGCACGCGTACGGCTTGCGGCGTTATTACAACTCCTGCTCGCACCATACGCGTGCACATCTCCTGTCCAGGCTGTGCCGTACGCGTGCACATGTCCTGTCCCCCTTCCGACCGAAGTCGACAACAATAGATCTCGCATAGCGAGCAGCGCTTTGCGCTGCGTCGCTAGGCGAGACCTAAAAAGGGGACAAATCAATTTCTTCGGGGATCCGACCGAACTCAACCCCCAATCCTGGAGGCCACGAACAATCCACGAGTCAAGGGTCCAGCAGCAAGGCACGGGTGAAACTGACGACAGCGGAAATCCCAAGGCAAGGAACCGGAAACGAAACCAAGCGCTGGTATCCTGAAGGTAGGGACTTAAATACATGCTGCAATTAAGCGAGCCCGTTCCCACATGTGCACCCAATTATGCATGCAGCCGAGAGGAGAGAAAGAAAGAAGATGGGGGGGGGGGGGGAGTTGGCAACCGACCCCATGAAGCCCCATAGCTGCCAAGGTTTCAGATTGCTATGTGTGACATTTTTATAATGTCAGTGTAATTATGAGTGACATTCCAACAACTATGAGTGACACTTTCTCCCGAACAAAATTAAACAATGAAGATGAGGGAAACCTATAAATATTCGGAAATTACACCCATTAGAGCAACAAGAAACTCTAAGAAGATGTTAAAATTGCCGGAGAGCACCAGAAATTGAAGGGACACACACATAGCTAGGGGTCACAATCCGGCCGCAAAAGTGTAATTTTTTCAAAAGACACATTGAGCAATTTAATAAAAATCAATTCGCTGATTACAGTACTGGCGCCACCAGCTATTATTAACCTGTGGCTGAGAGTAAGTTGCATGGCTATTCTAAGCACATAACATTACAGTACAATGAGGCATGATTGGGAAGGGGTTAGGACAAGCCTCAGGAGAAGAGGCTGACTGAGGTACACATAGCCTATCTATGTAGGCTGTATTATTTAAAAAGACATTTTCTGACACACTGACTAGCAGTAATAATTCTAAAGCTCAGCGTCCGACCACCCCTGGCCAGGGTCCGGTAAGTTGCCCGCGCTATGACCTACGAGTAATTGCACCAATGTCTGTCATGCAGCAGGCTGTAAGACTAGTCTAAAAAATATATATGGCACAGAATTGTTTACTTTAAGATATTCCAGCTATTTGGCAGAAACATGTCGAACCGCCACTGGCCCGGGCCAGTAACCCGCTACCCGGGCAGAATGGCATCATTAGAGCCCTCCCAGGGAGCTCCTATGCCCGAACCCGCAGTGGTGTCTGCTGCTTTGCTAGAGAACATGCTTGTGTCCTCGAACTGCTTACTTCTGCACACTGGATACCACGCTGTCCTGCCTGCAGCTGCCTAGGACTCACACAGTTTGCGGGGCTCTTTGTGAACTTGCCTTGCCACCTTGCACCTACCCCTGGCTAGACTCGTAGACCTGCCCTGGTTGCACTGTAGGGCTGCTCTTCATCTCTTCCACGGAAGCACCAAAATTAAATATGCCTACTATGATCCCCCAGCCAGAACCCCTCTTTGCACCTGGCTGGGAATAACCCCTGCAATCATGCTCTATGTCGCTCCCCACTCCTGGCTGTGCACCACTGAATGCTGCCGGTGCCAGTCCTGGGGAGACGCGGCGCCCGACTGCTGCTGTCCCAAGTTGTTCGGCCTCATGGAAGCCATAATGAATGCACCGGCGCTTGCTGCAGCAGTATTAGAATAAATACGTTGCACTCCTACAATTAAATTAATTTGATAGTGTTATTGTGACTGACAAATAGTGAGTTCACTTACAGTGTTCACAGTTCGTCTTCGCACTCTTCTCTTCCCAGGCTAAGGCAGCGTGACTCTGCACCGGTGACGACAGGCCCTCAGCCTCTCACCGCGCTCTCTTAACTGCATCATGTTGCCTCGTGTTGGCCGGCCTGAGCTGCCGGCGGGCGGCGTGACCGTTTAGCTCCTGAGCCTGCCTCCCCTACATCGCGGGCAGCCCGGCTGGCCGGGGCAGGTCAGTCTGAGTGACTGGTGCGAACAGCAGCGTGCTGCGGGGCCGAGCAGCACCATGATTGCCCACGGTCGCCCACGAACAAGTGAGTAACACTCGGCAGATGGGCCAGTCCGCAGCAGAGGGAGTCCTCACAACATTTAATAACTCTCTGGAAGCAGGACGTGACGTCCTCCTGTGATGCTACACTGAACGGTGGGCCGGGCTATGGCGCCACTCAGGCTGTCTAGTGACTCAGGAGCCCGCTGCGCGCCCGCAGGAATAAAAAAGATGCATTGTAGCAGCACTGGCTGCCACTCTCGGAGGCTGAGCTTGAGTTGCTAGGAGGGCTCCCAAGCCTACAGGAGCAGCCCTGCAAGCACTGATGCGCGCCGCCAGCTGCAACACACTGTTTTCAGCGCGCTTTCTGTGACAGCTCTCATGTGCATTATGCGTGACAATGCATTTCAGTGCGGTGATGCGGAGCACCACACTGAAATGCGTTAGTGTCACGTCTGATGCGTGATACTTGGCAGGACTGAAGCCCTATATCCCAACACATTCTTCACTGACTCTTGCTTGATCTGTGGTGTTTCTCGATCAGACACGATGTCCTATTCTGCAACATCCATCAATGTAGTGGCATACTACTGGCCTGAATCTACCCTACTTGGATTTTATTTTCCTTTTATTATGGCGGTGCCTGGCTCCCACTCGATTCCCAGACTCCCAGAGGCAAGGGAGTTTTTTGTCCCACCTTCAAGCACTTAATTGCTCTAGTCTCTTGGGGCACGCCCCCTCACCAGGACCGGAAGCTTGAAGAAGGATGCTGCTGCACATCATCGTAATTCCTATTCTGCAATGTCCATCAGGAAAGGTGTGGAAACTGCCTGAACTTACCCTACTTTTGTTTTTTTTCCCTTGTATTACTGTTGTGCCTTGCTCCACTGGGCTCCCAGATTCTTCGGAGTCTTTTATCTTTATGCTCTTTCCTTTCACATTGTTGTTTTAATTACATGTGTTTTCCTTGTAGTGTGTGGAGGCAAGGGAGCTTGACCCTTTCATACAGGACATGCTAGGGTACAGTTTGGATTTTATGTACCACTCTTCTTGTTCCTACTTAAAGAATGTCACCGCTCTAGTATCTTGGGCCACGCCCTCTCACCGGCATGGAGGGCTTGAAAAAGGACACAGCTGTACCTCCGTGCTGCGGGTGCTCCAAAGGTGCTCCAGAGGCAAGCCCATGTGTTCCTGTACAGTGCCAAGTCCCCCCACCCCCAGGCCATTCAGACCCTGATAAAATCAAACACTCCAGAGCGGAGCTTCTCGCACTGCGCCCCTCAGGTAAATGCAAGAAGTCTAATAGCATCTTAAAACTCAAACAGTTCTCCTGTCTCATGTGCTGCTCAGTTTGTAATTATCTACCCCTATCTGATAAATGCTCTCCTGAGGCAATAGACCTTATGTCCACCTGTAAGGACAAATCTTTTAAAATATTCAAAATTGACGTGAGGTCACTTCCTTTAACTCATAAAGGATTTGAAACTAGATGACTTACTTAAAAAACATGGCGTAAAGAGCATTTGTCTCCCAACATAGCATAGACTATCCCTGTTGGTTACTCTTAATTACACCTTGACCGAGAAGATGGACATAGCTGTGCTTTAGCCATCATTTCCAAACAAGCGACCTCAGGTTCTATCTCCCGTATTTAAAATATCTCAAATACTACTTATCATGAGCTTTGTATATAGATTACTGCGATAAACTTGTTCCTTTGCTAAAGATATGACTGACTCACTTTAACCATATCTTATCAGAGCCTCTAACATTACCATACTTGAGGATTTTAATTATGTAGATTATGAGACACCTCGGCAAACCAGTTTCTTGAAGAAATATTGGTTTCTCCTCTTGTTTCTTAGGCTACACATGTAGCAGGACACACCCTTGACCGTATTTTTACAAATGATAGTAATCTCATTAGCACAATCCCACCACCTGTCACCTGTAGCGATCATCTAGCAGTTTATTTGTCTATTTGGCTCCAGACTAACAAAACCAACATGGCCCTACCCTCTTTGCAGTTTAGATCCTGGTGCCAGATAGATGAAACCGTGCTTGACAACTTGTTATCCCTTAATCAGTCAAAGCTAACAGGCAAAATTAAGGCGGATTCTATAATATGCCACGACTGGCTGACCTCTGCCCTTGATAAGGTAGCCCCTCTCAAACAGAAAAAATATTTCTAGAAGACACCCGACGCTTGGTTCATCTCTAATCTCCTATCTCTTAAAAGATGTTGGCAGCTAGAAAGAAGATGGCATAACTCTTTGAGTGAACTAGATAAAAGCTTGCTTCCCAGAGCGCTAAATACTTACCATAAAGAGGTCAGATTTGAGAGATCCACCTTTTATGCTAATATGATTGAATCTGCAAAAAAAACTTCTCAAGGGAGTTATTTTAAATAGAGAAATCTATGACTCAGCCTACTTCTATTGATCAGGATACCCCCTACTCCCAAGCCATGTGTGGTTCATTAGTGGAGTTCTTAAAAAAATAACATTTTGATATATAGAGGCTCTTTGTAAGTCGCATTTCATTCCTTCATGACCTAATGACTCACCTAGTCACGTCAAAGTAATGCCGATCATGTGGACCCAACGAACGATAGAATAATTTCTTTGCTCCCAGAACCTATAAAGATGCTGGAATTGCATATTAATCATCAGTTATCTCAGTACCGTGAAACCAGCAACTTTCTAGACTCATTGCAATTTGATTTTCGTGCTGCTCTCAGCACGGAACCCATTCTTCCCTCTGTTTCAGAACATCTCAAACATATTTTAGATAATAGAAACACAGCTCCCCTTATTTTCCTGGATTTATCGGCAGCCCTTGGCAACATTTCCCTTTCCATCCTCACTCAGAAACTGACAAATTGTTATTGAAGGGTCCGCTCTTGCCTGTATCTCTAACGATCTTACTATTGGATCTCAGTCAGTGCTTCTCCCCCATCTTACCTCAGACCCTCTCGCCCTGAACTGTGGAGTGCCACTGGGATCATCTTTGAGCCCTACGCTTTCCGATATTTATATGACCCCTCGGGCAGTCTTGATCCAGGAATTTGCGTTTGATGTGCTAGCCTATGTGGTCAACACAGATTTGATTGTTTCTCTACCAAACAACAACACAAGTTCAGGCAATTTCTTATATCAGTGGCCGGTTGATGAAAATTAAATCTAGAACTCAATACAGGCAAGCCAGAGTTATTGTTAATTGGTAAGGTCCAACAAAATTGGAATGGTCTTTGCTGACTCTATATTGGATCCACCCCTTCCCCCTAGTACCGACTGTTTAGAATCTTAGCATCAAATGTGATAGCCAGCTCTCTTTCAAACAAGAGATTCTTACAGTAACTATCTGTTTTAGGTTACTGAAATTCCTCTGTAAGACATTGGATTTTCTCCCCTCAAGGCTAGAAAAACAGTGATCATGCCTTAAAAACTTCTCGACTGGATGACTTGCTCTATACATAGGCCTGCCAAAACCCTTACCAACAAACATCAACATGTGCAAAATTTGGCAGCCGTACTTCTACGTCATTTTCCAAGACCTTGATCTGTCTAACCTCAATTGAGCGACCTTCATCGGTTACCAGTCAACAAGAGAATCCAATTGAAGATCCTAGCCCCTATCCATTGAGCATTTAATCAAACTGGCCCTCTAAGTCTTCAAAAGAGGTTTAAATTCTATTCACCTGTTAGAGCACTCAGGTCCTCAAACTCTTTTTACATCCCCCCACCTATAAATTCTGTACCATACGGCGTGGAGGGCACTCTGTAGCAGCCGCAGGAGCTAAATTGTGCTATTCTCTCCGACTGACTCTCCGTGCTACTACTGACCGAAAACTTTTCATTAAGAACTTGAAAAGCTGGTTCTTTGCCACAAACAAATTTTGTTCCTACCTACATTCTCTCAGGCATCAGCCCAGGTTTTAGTGCCTTGAAGCCCTATTCTGAGCATTAGCTGTGCTTTAGAAATCGTACTTCAATTCCAATGTCCTTTCCCTAGTGCCTGGAATAGCAGACATGCTGATCCAGACAACAGACCTTGATGTCCTAAACCAGGTATGATGCTCACCACCTCTGACGCTCGAAGGTTAGGTTAATTATTTATTCATTCTCCTACAACTAGCATAGAGATAGTACAGTGATGGGGCTACAAAATGCATTATGATGTTACTATTTTTTTCTGTTTTCACTGCTCATGAACTGCCTTGCTGCTTTTATTTTTATCTTCTGTAATGTTACCATCCGTATAATTTGTGCTAGATTAGGAATTTCGAAATAAATACTTGAAAATGCATATTCCATTTCTAGTGTTTCTTGAGTGTGTAATTCTCAACAAAAGAGTGTTTGGAGTTCCCTGAACTCATCTTGTGTGACTGGTCGTTACATTGGGTTGTGTTTGTGTCGCAGTCCAACTGGATGTCTAATTCGCATTGGTGCATTAAACGAAGTACTTGCGGCAGAGGATTGAGTGTAAGTCTGGAGGTGGGAGGAGGGGGCCACAAGAGAACGTATCAAATTCATACATAGTATCAAATAAAGAGTGGGATTACTGGTCACTCTGTGACGCGGAAAGAGATGATACACTGGAGGAGCTGAAATAGGTAGAAGATTGGTCTTGCCTACTACTTGGACCTGCTTGTACCTCCTCAGTTATTGATGCAGACATGCATGTGGCAAGTGTTGGATTTTGACATCTGTTAAGGACGACAATTCTCTGTGGTTGTTGGCTAAGGACAATAATTTCATAAGGTTAAAAGTGCGAATTGGATGCTGGCTATGATCATCAAAGGGAAGGCGTTATTTGGATGCCATGTTGACAGCATTATCCTATAAATGCTGACACAGACAGCTAAGTCTGTGGGTGCCTCGGCTAACATAATTTATGTAGGGCATGAGGCTGCAGTTAGCAGTCATTCAGTGGAATTTACCAACCATTTCAGTTTGCACAACTACAACAGCCCTACTACTGCCAGCCCTATTATTCTCTGGGATGCTCCAGAGATACTGCTACTACGGGAACCCTACTAGATTCCGAAAATGCTTCCAATCGAGGTTATAACTCATGAGAAAGCGAGCCTGACTCATGCCCTCTGCTGGTGGTGGTACCTAGCACCTGTGGTCCTTGTATTGTGTTGTACTGATGACACTGGTTGTGATAGAGTGGCGGTGGTGGTAGTATGCTGGTGGTATGGTGGTTGTGGTATTGGTATTCGTAATGTTAGTGGTACGGAGGTGGTACTGGTACACTGGAATTTGATAGACCTCCACTGTTCCCTCGACCGAATGAGGACAATAAACTCTGCAGTTTTTCAAGCCAAAATTCTCTCCATGATGCAGAAAAGGCATTTCACACCTCTACGTCCAATCACAGCGAAACAATGAATTTTACTAGGTGTTCTTTTCATTGAGCAATGTGGGTGAGTGATCCTGGACTTATTTAATTTAAACAAGTTCCTCAAAAGCCATTTTGCATGGTGACCCTTTAGGAAGTCCTCCGATTACTCCCGGAAGGATAATTCAGCATCACTGTACAAACAAGACATATTCCGTTGTATACTCCTAGATATCAGGCACTGCAAAGTTTCCTCAATTCGAAGTAGCTGGTCAGTGTTACAAGTTCAAAATGTTTCCATTTGTCCTGATGTCTGCTTTGAAAAGATTATCAAAGCCAAAGCATTTTCTGCGTGCCTTACTGGTTATGTCTGTCTGCCTGGCCCGAAATAGAGTTTGGTGGGGGTCCATTTCTCAATGATAACCAGGTTTGACCACTCTTTGGAAAGTGCATCTCTTTTCTGAAAGAGGTGCATCAAGGGTTCAGGCAACAGTTAAGAGCCATTTAGTCTGTTTGACTGCCTTTTGTAAAGTGAAAGCTTTATACAATCCTGTCTTAACTTATGCAAATCCTATTTGAACCAGTTCACTAGACAGACCTGAAGTTTGTATCCTGCTAGTGTTCACGCCGACCAGGAGAGTAAGTAAATCTAGATCTGATAGAGACTTCTAGCCGCAGATTCCTTACCCCATAATTTCCCCCAGGCATCAGACTGAATCAGGAAGATTATTGGTGAGAAGTACCCCTGCGCGCCGGTAGGTGGTGTAGATCGGCTCCGCGTCTGTCGTCGTCCATGCTGGATGTGACAGGCACCACCCAGGCACTCTGACGTCAGTTCTTTTCTTTTCACACTAGCCAGCGCTGATCCGGAGAAGAGCTACCCCTCTGTCACTTTTTGACAGGCCTTTTTTTGACGTTTTGTCGACTTCTTCTTTTTGAGGTTGCCTCCTAGTGTCGAGAATGTCCTTTAGCAGGTTGGGTTTTAAGTCCTGCGGCGCCTGTCACCGGCTGATGTTGGCGATGGACTCGCACCTCATCTGCCTATGGTTCCTGGAGCGTGACCACAACACCAATGTGTGCTCCGATTGCTGGGCCATGGCCCGAAGGCTTTATGGGAGCAGTCTTTGAAGATGCTTGCGGCCCGGTATGCGACTCAGCGGTGGTCAAGATCCTGGTCAGGGAGAAGGTCCTGGGATCATTCATCGAGTCCAAAGTCCTCTTTGTCCCGCTCAAAGTCATCCGGACATTCACGTAGGAGGCATAAGAAGAAGAGTAAGAAGTCACAGCGTTCTTTGACTTCTTCTTGTCCTCGGCTGACAAGGTGAGGGAGCCTCTGCGTTCTAGGCCTCGTTCTCCGGAACCTACGCCTGAGCCGACTGCGCACTATCTGGAATTTCCCAAGGCTGGAGCGACCCCAGCTTAGCTGAAACAATTTTATGAGGCAGTTCACCTCATTTTTGGTTGGTTTGACCCTGATGACGCTCCTCTGGTTCCGTGCTGGTGGCTCCAGCCCCGGCGGGGTCCCACGGATCCATTCCTGGATTTGCATTGGTGCCGGTCGAGCCATCTCGACCTTCCCCGGTGCAGGGCTGATGCTCCCAATGCCCCCTAGCTGTGCCGTCCCCATCATCATCCTTGTCTCTGACACAGAGCCAGAGCGGCATCTCCTGAGCCGCCTTTTTATCGGCTAGGTGTCAGGGAAGACTGGGAGGGGTCGCTGTACCCTTTCGAATACCTGCGCTATTATGAACAAAGTGTAGACTAGTGTGAGGACCTGGGTAAAGCCAGCAGCCTGGACACTTCTCCAGATGCTGGTCTGCTTTCTGCCCCTACTGTGGCTGCGGAAGAGGGAACATCATACGTAATGGTGGTGCGTAGGGCGGCTGAGGTCCTGGACCTCCAGTTGCCCACGGTGGCAGTCAAGACTAATCTCTTGACGTAGGTGCTGCAACCGGGAGTCTCCGCTTAAAGAACCCTTACTTCTATTCAATGAATCCTTCTATGATGTCCTTTTGGGTACCTGGTCCAAACCCAACGCAGGGGCTCTTGTGAACAGGGCAATTGCCCGCTGCCATCGCCCTACACCTGGAGACCCAAACTTCCTCACCCAACACCCTACCTTTGAGAATTTGGTGGTCCAAGCCTCCACCTCCCTCCTTTGGAAAGAAGATGTTTTGTTCCACTAGCCTGGCATTGCAGTCCGTGAACTCCACATGCCTTTTAGGCCATTATTCCCAAACTGTGGGATACGGTTGCGCAAGTGCTGCCACTGGTTCCAGGGGAGGCCCGGGCTGTACTCTCCCAAGCTATTTCTGACGGGAGCGACACGGATTTGATGCAGACTTGACACGACTAACTTGCTCGGCAGAGCAGTTTCAATGCCATTGGCCCTTAGACTGGCTTCTAGAGGGATGTCCAGCCTTCCCTCATGGACATGCCCTTTGACACCTGTCTCTTCGGAGACTAGGCAGATTCAGCCCCGAGCGCTTTAAGGATTCTTGTGCTACGGGCAGCTCCATAGGCCTCTCTGCAGCTCCATGTTCCCAATCTGCCTTCCGCTCCTTTTGTGGCTTCGGAAGGGGCTTCCAGCTGCACCAGTTCCAGCCAAGCCACCAGGTCACACAGGCTCCGCAGTCTCTGCGTGGCCGAGGGCGCGGTACCCACAGACCTCGTTGGTCAGGTGGCCAGCGGTCCAATGAGTCCACACCCACTGCAACAGCCTCCAAGCCCTCTTAGTCTGCCCCTTTACCACCATGTACACCCAGTTGGTGGCAGGATTCGTCATCACCTGCCCTGCTGGCAGTCCATAACATCGGATAGGTGGGTTTTGTAGATCGCCGAAGGTGTACTCCCTCCCCTTCAAGACTATCCCTCACCTGTGCCACCATCCCACAGTTGGCTGATGGAGGATCATTTGTCCCTACTCCGCAAGGAATCTCGCTACTTTCTGGTTCCCAAGAAAGACAAGTGCCTTTGTCCTATCCTTGATCTCTGAACCCTCAATCTCTTCCTCAAGAAGGAGAAATTCAAAATGCTCACGTCGTCTCAGGTCTCGTCTGCCCTGGAGACTGAATAGTAGCGTTGAATTTGCAGGATGTCTATTTTCACATACCCATCCTGCTTGCCCATCGGCGCTATCCACGGTTTATGGTAGGCACAAGCATTTTCAGTTCACCGTGCTCCCTTTTGGCCTGGCCAGCGCTCCTCGCGTGTTTGCCAAGGTGATAGCAGTAGTTGCAGCTCATCTGCAGAGATAAGGGGTGCCAGTCTTCCCACTATCTCGACGACTGGCTGTTGAAGGCAGGCTCGTCCCAGGCTATTGTCTCCCACCTCCAGACTGCGGCAAACCTCCTGCACTCGCTGTGGTTCAATATAAACATGCCAAAGTCACACCTGACTCCCTCTCAGACGATCCCTTTCATCTGAGCTGTTTTGGACACAGTGCAGTTTCGTGTTTATCCTCCCAAGCGACGAGTCTGGGTTATTCAGACTATGATACCGATATTTCAGCCTCTGTCCTGGGTTTTGGTGAGACTGACTCTGAGGATGCTGGACCTCATGGCCTCCTGCATCCTGCTGGTGACACATGCCAGATGGCATATGTGGGCTCTGTGGTAGCACCTGAAGTTCCAGTGGGCACACCATCAGGCCAATGTCTCCTACATGGTCTAGATTTCGGAGGGCACTGCGATTGATCTGCAGTGGAGGCTGACGAACTGTGATTAGGTCAGAGGCAGACCCCTCTCCCTTCCCCAACCAGATCTCTCAGTAGTGCCAGATGCGTCACTCCTGGGCTGGGGCGGCCATCTGGGAGAGGTGGAGATCAGGGGACTCTGGTCTCCTGTGGAATCCGGACTCCACATCAACCTTTTGGAGTTCCGTGCAAACCGACTAGCATTGAAAGCCTTTCTTCCCTCCATCAGGGGCAGGCTAGTGCAAGTGTTCACGGACACCACCGCCATGTGGTACTACAACAAATAGGGCAGAGTGGGTTCGTGGACCCTTTGTCAAGAGGCCCTGCGCCTCTGGACGTGGCTGGAATGCCAGAGTATTTCTCTGGTGGTTCAACATATGGCTGGTTCTCTGAACGCCAGATCAGGCAAACTCAGCCAAAGGTGTCTAGGGGATCACGAATGGCGTCTCCATTCAAAGGTGGTGCAAGGTCTCTTTCAGCAGTTGGGAGAGCCTTAGTTAGAACTGTTCGCCACTGCCGAGAATGCACAATGTCAGCAGTCCCTGTGGCTGGCAGAATCAGCCATAACATCCGTCAGGTAGGTCATGCAATTTTATGGGGCTAACCTTGTCATTCCTTTGACACACTGACTTTTCCACGTACTGCAGAGCAACTTTTGGAGAGACCCTTGTCCATTTTGCTGTAGGAAGCACAGAATGTTTTGGTGAAAGGAGCCATAAATGTGTCTTGGTCTCAGAAATCGTAACTGGATGTTCCTCCTGTTATTTCCTTGTGCCGAAAAAGGGCGGAGGCCTTTGTCCTATTATAGATCTTCGACATCTAAATTTCTTAATGTGGAAGGACAAATTAGAGATGTTTACTGAGGTCCTGAGGACGATCACTGGATCCAGGAGACAGGATGATAGCGCTGGACAAGCAAGACTCCTATTTCCATGGATCCTTGTAGGCCCACAGGCGCAAGTTAGTATTCAAGGTGGGCCATGAGGATTTTCAGTTTGTCGTTCTCCCTTTTCGCCTCTCCAGTGCTCCCTGGGTGGCCACGATAGTGGCAGTTGCAGCATACCTTTGGAGGTGGGGTGTACCAGTCTACCCCTACCCTGACATCTTGACTAAAGAGTCAGTCGGTGACCTCCTCCAGATGACTGCAATATTCCTGACATTGCTGGGGTTCACAACCAACATGCTAAAGTCACACCTCACTCCTTCTCAGAGGCTCTCTTTCATCTGAGCCATCCTGGATATGGTGCATTCTGGGGACATCATTCCAGATCAAAGAGTCCCGGACATTTGGGCTATCAGCCCAATATTTCAGCCTCCGTTCTTGGTCTCAGTAGAGATCGATATCTGCTCTCCCAAGGGTTGGTCTATGGTGTCCTGCGGCTGCGACACCGTGTCCCAGCAGGCCAATTTACACTTTGTGATGTTCTGCAAATTTTATGATGAACCCAGAAGATTTTTTATTTTTTCATTGTTGAAGGGCAAGGGTTTTTCCCAGGTACCACCTGCACTTGTATGTCTCTAGACGTTACTTGATGAATTTAAAATCATTAGCGTATAACCTGCTTTTTAAGAGCCATAATGTTACTAAGGCACTCATGGAAAGACTAGGAGGGTTTAATTTTAACACGGTTTCATCTCGTTTTGATTGGATGTTATGTCTTGTTTTTAATGTGTTTTATCTCTTGTATTCTTTTATGGTTCGGAAAGCAACCGAATAAAGATACTGAACTGAACGAACTGAACTGAGTCACTTTTAAATCCAAAGGGCCCATTAAGGGACATAAAATTATCAGATAGCTCTGCCTTGTGCAGTTAAATGACCATTCTGCAAAGGTCATAAGAAAGGGCTGGTCATTTTTTCCCAACCATTTTATGTGCTAACTTTTGCTACATATTTATAGAGTGGTTACCTCAATGAGTCTGAAAGTGTTCGGTGGGTTTTACTTTATGATCTGAAAAAGTAAAATTCATCAATGTTATTGAGCTTTAGATATTTGCGATTGGCTGACAAGTCAGTGATAAATGTTTGTTTTTACTCTTTTCAGCAAATCACAGTGCGAAGCAGTGCCGAACCCCTTGTGCCTCAAGGACGGCTTGTGGAGAGTGTACAAGCGGCAGTTCAGAGTGTATGTGGTGCAGTAATATGAAACAGTGTGTCGACTCAAATGCGTATGTGGCATCCTTCCCTTTTGGACAGTGTATGGAGTGGTACACCATGAGCAACTGTCCACGTGAGTATATAATGTAGCAGTTCATCTTTAAGTAGTAAACTTTACCTGTTTTAACATTGTCATAAGTTTAGTTTATTTACATGGGCACAGAAAACTAATTAAAGTTTTGTGATCAGGCCAATAACGCTTTGCTAAAAATGTAGGTGTGTACTTTGATTTTTTCCGGATATTTCCGGACTCTTTTGGCATCTGTTGTAGACTGTTACTTTCCAAACAGGCCCAGGCCCATTTGTTTTTTGAAAATGGTATGCTTTTGGCATCTTTGTGCAGCTGTTACTATTTGAAACATTTTCCACTGACACCCACCAAATTAATTAATAACAACTTAGCCAGAAACTTTTAAGGCACAAACCTGCACACTCCATTCAACTTTGTGCCATTGTATTATTTTGTCCTAATGCATCTTTGTACTAATAAAAAAGAAGAAAAGGGGAATAACACCAAACACTATGTGACATGAAAATTAATGGATTGGGAAAGATTGGAAAAGCTGTTGAGTCTCCTAAAAAGGCAGCTGCAAACCTGCAGCCAGGTGAGTGGCATTTTGGAGTTGGAGAGAAGGAGCAGCAACCAGGAGCACAGGACAAAACAGGCCCAAGTGAGACACACTCCCAGCCAGCAGCTGTGGGATTTGTACAGCATCTTCCGAGATCCGGGAACCGGCAAAGCACTGCGGTTCTCAGATGGCCAAGAAGCTATGGATGCTAAATTGACATTGAGAATCTCAGCATAGTAAGCATCTCCAGCTTCAGCAAAGAGACTTAGGACAAATCCATGAAGTAAGACAGGCGTTTCCTCCCAATCCTGTATTTTCGTTGGATCTAGCTCCTTTTCCTGCTCGCCATATAAGGCCAAACTTTCCTTTTCAATTTCCAGTGCAGGTGCCTTTACATCTCCCATAAATACAAGAGGTTTGAGATGGAATTGAGTGGTCCACCACATGTCCTCCCTGCTGATTAATACTCTAAAATAAAAATGTGCTGTTGCATTGATCCATCAACACTTCACTGGTGTCAATGAATATTGTGAAGGTCATACAGCGGATAGCATACTTTCTTTGATCTTTTTTCCTTTTCTATATCCTGGATATAAGCGAGCGAACAGGTCGAGCCCTCCAGGGCTTTTCTCAAGTTGCAGACAACAGGTTCAGTCCTCTTCTGATCTTCCACAGATCCAGGAGTTTTATGACGTGGGCGTCTGGAGGTGCCACATTTGTGCCTGGCATGAGCCTGTGGGAGGAATGACCCCTGCAGACACCCTAACCAATGGGGTAATGGTGCCCGGTGTTAACACTACCCACTTTGTCCATTTTCAAGATGGCCAAAATCTTGGCTCCACTGAACTTGGGCTCTAAAGGCCAGGAGGGTGTTGGGGGAATTTACTATTGTAATCCTGGTGTCCTCCCATATCTAACACTAAAATCCAGTTTTAGGCAGTCCCTGTAAAAACAACAAACTCAGGCAGAAGTCTGTTAACTTGAAAGCTGAGCTTTCAGCAACCAGACAGTGGATACACACAAAATGTTTTGCCATTTGTTTCCCTCCTTTGACGTGTGCCAAAATATTATATGTAAACCCAGCAGACCTGTAAAACTGGCTGTGATACTGTAATGGCAAAGAGAATGCTCACAGCCGCACCCCTGTGGTCACTCTAAACCAGTTTGGAGATAGCTCTCCCTCCCAGTAGGGTTGGTGCTTGGCTGACTAAGAGGACGAAAGGGGTGGCAGACCCAGGGGTGAGCTGCAGCTGCCTGTGACAGGGTAACTATTACAAAACAATGGGGTGACCCAAAATTAGCCCGAAGTACCTGGGTAATACATGATACATACAACAGTGCTCCAATCGTAAGCGGAAAGAAACAAGGGGGGGGGGACCGAGTAAATCAATTTCTCCAACCCTTATGTGTAAGCCTAAAAACATGAGGTTAGGGCAGAACAACAGAACCCATCAAAAAGAATTTAGACACACACATGTAAATTACCAAAACATTTTTAGTTGACAGGGAAGGCACTTTTTAAGTACACAAAGGGTCTCAGCTTAGCCCCCAGGCCATCCTGTCAAGGGGAGGACACCTCCTCCCCACACCCAAGGCCCATTATCTCTGTCCTGGGAGCAGTTCAACTCTCACAACAGAGGAGCCATCAGGCGCCCTGGTGACTGCTGGATATTTACAGAACGGCCTCCAGAGTCGTTAGGCAAGCAAAAGGTAACTTTTCTAAAGTACCTTTTTTTGTAATAGTTAAACAAAATTCAACTTTACCATAACATTGGATTGTTATTATTTATTTATTTGTCTCAGCCCGAGGGCCATATAAAATTGCATTGTATAAAAACACTAAGGTTGAGAGTAAAAACACATTATTTTTAATAAAAGAAACAAAAAGCCCAAAATCCATTTAGATATCAATGCTGACAGCTGTTGTACCTCCAAGTCCGGGTCTGTTTTTTTTTTTCAGGCATAATAGATATATAAAGCAGCTTTTGAAATTGACATTCAGATTCCTAGCTTGGGTAGAGTGACTAAGCCTCAGGACATGTTCTTGTAAAAATAAGTGACAAAGTATTTCCCTCCTTTCCTGGAGGGTGTAAAACCAAAGAAGCGTAAAATGAAGCACAGTCTTTCTGCCTCCAATGTTTCATGTACAGTCGGAGTTCGCTAAATTTGTTGACCATAAAAACTTAAAAGCCAGCACTAGTAAAGTCCCTGGTCGGAACTTGATATAAAGAAAGTGTTTTTCCTCCGAATATAAACAGTGCAAATGACTCTCAGGGGCAAAGGAAGTTTTTGTTATACAACCTCCAGTCAGAGCCCTCTCAGCTTGTAAGTGATCTAAATAATACTTATTTATGAACTTCTTGCTGTCAGCAGGTATAGATTCAGGGTGATCCCAGATATCAGAATAGCCAGCCAACACTGTTTTTTTTAAATTACCTTTGATTTCTAGGATGTCCAAAAGATCCTTATGGTAGCTGAATAAATTCTTGTTGGACGATATCCTGACCCAGTACATATTTGGTCTAGGAGAGATGTGCGTTCCTATCCCAGTGAGGCCCAGATCAGCCCGCAAGTCTCCATTGGTGTACCAGGACCTAAGTGGAGGATTTGGCACCAAAACGTATTTCAGTCATTTGAAGGAATCTTCATTGAAGTCCTAAACGACCTGCCATTCTCGCTGGCTGGGCATTCCAAACAACTTTTTTCATAGTCGCTGTAAAAAGTTAACAAGATCTGAGAGGCAACTGCCAGTGTAGTGTCATAGGTAGAGAAGCTCCTGGAACCTTAAAGAGACAGGACACTTTTTCACGGCTTTCAGCATAAGCCTATAACTTGTTCCTATGTGTTGATTTTGCTTTTATACAGTGGAAAAAAGCTTGCCTTGGATAGGCTTCAAAATAGTGTTGCGCACCAGTTGGTCATATGAACATTTGCACCCTATTATGATAATTCTGTACACATAGCCATTAACATGAATTCCTCCGGGGTCTATAAATGCAGTGGAGAATTATTCTAACACTTATGAATTCAATGAAGATTCCTATGATGCATGTTTAGGACTACAACCTTCATTATTTAAAATAATGGGAGGAGTTTGCACTTTATTTAAATGCCATGCTGATATCTGAATATTTCACAATTAATGTCTTGAAGGTGTCATTCCTTTAAACTGTGAAAATTAGTTAAGCAACTTCATATTAAGTGACCTGAAAAGACGGACACAATTTTTGTTTTAATTGTAATATTTTTTATTGAAATTTCAATTAACAATGCATTGCAAAATAAGCCATCTCCTTCAAACATACAAACAATACTTTGCTGTAGGGGTACAGTATCCAATAAGAATCGTAGCTTTGCCATGCACATTTACTTTTGCCCCTAAACCTTTCCCCCCCAAATAGCCACTAAAATTGGAACTTATAGGATACATCATGTTAGCAAGTCAATATTTACATAACGTCCATTTGTGGAGAAGCAAGTTCAAATCAAACAATATCTGATGTATGATCATACTAGCTCACATGCTCACCCTTTAGACCCTCATGCCTATCGAATGATGTAGCCTACACCTGGGGACAAGTGCATGAATTAATTCAGTCTTGTTGGACAGTCTGGATACCCTGAGAAATAATTAACACTGATCATAGTTGCTAATACCGATGTGTGATGGGTTGGGGAAGGCTCTCTCCGTTCAGTATTATGTAAACAGGATTTTGGCCTTCCTTAAATAATTTTACATTAAGATGCGATCAGCCTTTGTTTGGTGTTGTAAAAGGGGACTATGAAGACACAAAGACAGCATCTGAGGGGACGGGGTGTTCAGCATTCTATTTATTGAAGCCAGAATTTTATCCAAGAAAGCCTTCATGTAATGACAGCATTAACATACGTGCTTTAAGCCGCTCAATAGACCAGACCACAGCCTCTCCTACACAGTGTGCTGGTTTACAAGTAGTCTGTGCAGTTTTACTGAACAGGGGTACCAGTCGGAAGCAATTTTATAGTGACTCCCTTCCCTGGAAGCTATAGGAGTTCTGGTAGTTGCCTTGTCCAAGTTGCTTCTATTCAATCTCTTCCATGACTCTCCATAAGATTTCACTCAATATTGTTTTCATGGGTGGAGTGATGAACCGATTTGCCTCAGAAGGTACATAAAAAAAGGGTACAAATTAGCCCCTTTGCACCACAAAACACAGTTTTTTCTAATTTGAGTCAAGTCTCTGGTAGCACTTTTTCAGACATTCGGGGTCAACACCCAGTGTTGCAGAGGTGTATAGTTGTAGCCCTTAGTTTTCTAGACAAAATGTCCCTTACATGTCTCAAAAGACAAGACCTCTGTGCCATGGAACACGCCTGATCTTGTCAGACATTCACCCTCCCCTTATTTATCAAACAGGCAGGGTTCCAATACCGGCATAGAGGCCAGATTATTATGAATAGACGTTTATGGCAAAGGGGGTGATGTTGGGAATAGGTCCCATGCTGTTAGCGGGATATTCGTAGGCATTCTTATATGTGCACCAGGGGTTCTAGCTTGTTGTGGTTTCTAGACTAGGTCCTAGATGACTGTACTCACTACTGCAAGGACTTTGCAAGGCCACAGCTCAGCAGTCTCTTTAAAGGACCAATCTGAGAGGTCTCAATTGGTCAGCCCTTTAGTATGTATGGAAGTATTTCAGCACCAAGCCTCCAGCAGTTTGTGAGCTGCACATGGTTCACCGTTTACGTAATTCTGCATTTTCATGATTCTGCATTTCCAGGATTCCATCTCTGCTAAATAACTTCAAGGTCATCTTATTGAGCTACACAAATAATGCTCTACAAACCAGAACGGGCAAAGTCTAGAATAGGTAAATGACTCTGGATAATGTGTTCATTTTAATTGTGTTTATACTGCCCAGCCATGAGATAAAAAGGGGCAACCACCTGTAGAAGTTCATATGTAGTGACAGTAAAAGTTGTTGATAATTAGCCTCGGAGGGCTGCAATGTCTGGAGTGATAGATACTCCAAGATACTTGACAAAGTGAGTAGCCCATTAAAAAGCTGTCCATAAAGACAGCGTTTGCATCTAATCAATGCACGATATTAAGCTCTGGCTCACTGATTTTGAAAGATTTATTTCAGACTTACTATTGTTAGGTCTAGCTTGACAGCAGAGCTATTACCAAACCTCATGTGATCAATAGAAAGAGAGCTTTAAGAAGCACTAATTGAGGGGCTTTGGTTCCACCCACATGTTGAGTACCTTAAGTAGAGCATTTGATTGGGCAGAAGTTGTGAGCTTTCCCTGAAAATAGTGCATGTGTTGCAATATTTGTTTTGTGGAAAGCTTATAATCTGACATATTTATTGCAAAAATTATAAGTTAAGGCTTGTAGGCTTTTAAAGGTGAATTGGTATTACTCTTTGTTACTGCCTGTAGACCGGTGCTTTTTAACTTTTTGGCCTCTTTAAACCCTGCACTTAATCATCATTGGAATCCAGGGATGCCCGCGGAAACAATATTGGAATCTGGAGACCACCACTGAGTTATTACTGGATGTCTGGGACCCTGGCCTAAGAAGTTGTGATGATTTGAACAGCAAAACAGTACACAAATAGAGAAACAAGCATTCATCAAACAAACACAGGACGAAATGTATTATTTAACTCACAAAATGTACATCAAAATAAATCACATTTTTATAAGCTGATACTGACTGCAAACTGCAGATTTTTCACCTTAAAATAATCCCCAGTCATTATACTGGATCTGGAAAATCTTGAGCAGTACTTCTGCATGCCGGTAGGTGGCACTGATCAGCTCTGTGCTGTAGTCATCTGTGCCAGATGTGACTTTTGCTGTGCCTATATAAGCACCACCCCAACGCTCTGACTTAAGTTCTGTACTTTCCGCGCCATCAGTGCAGATCCAGGAAGAGCTACCTCTGTCATTTTTTGACTGTGCTTTTTATTTTTTATCAAACCATTTTTTTGAGCAAGTTGCTCCCAGTGTGCCTTAGGGGGAATGTCCCTTAACGACTCCGGCGCCGACTAGGCCAAGACCATCTGGGTCAGAGACAGTGCCACTGTTTTCTGACTGACCCTGTGAAGAATATGCTTGTCGTCGATATGAGGGTCTTTATAGTTACCCTGACCACCTTGAGAAACCATTTGCTGAGGATAACTGGTATGGGGACCTGGCTGATGTCAGTGGTCTGGGCACCTTGCCAGACCCTGGCCTGGTCACTCCTCCTAGTGTGGCTATGAAGGAAGGGTCTTCCTTTTCCATGATGGTGTGGAGGGCGGCTGAGGTCCTGGACCTTACGCTGCCCTGTTAGAGGTCAAGACCGATGTCTTGAAGGAGGTGCTTCAACCCAGGCTATCCCACAGGGAACCTCTCCTCCCCTTTAATGAAGCCCTCACTGATGTACTGCTCAGGGCCTGGGCCAAACCCTGCACAGGCATGCCTGTGCACAAGACGATTGCCTGCCGCCGCCACCACCCCTCTTCTGGGGACCCAGCTTACCTCACTCAGCACCCGACCCATGAGAGCGTGGTCATGCAGGCCTCAATGTCCAAGGTTAACCCTGGTGTGTTCCCAATCACTCCACCTGAAATCTAAGAGGTTGGACATCATTGGTGTGAGTGAGGACATGGGGTGTATTTTATAGTGTGGTTTTGCAACCTTACCTTTTAAACACTCACCAACTTCTTTGAGACCCCTGGGTTTCGCCTGACAAACCCTAAGCTCAATCCTGGGTAGCTGTGGTACTAAGCAGCAAGGCTTACACAGAGTAACAAGTGTTAAGCATTTAAAAAGCACCAAAACAATTGAAGAAAAAATAATCATGACGCAAGAAATCCGATACCAATTTATAACTAGACTGTATTATCATAAGAATTTAGACACTAGAGCGAAAATAATCCACTGGAAGGTTCTGGAGTTATGGATTTTGCAAGCAATAATAAAACAGCAATTTCGCTCAACTGCAAACAAGCCTTGGCAAAGGCAACGAATTGGACACTTTAAACTTTTTCAAAGAAAATTTATATAAGTGTCAATGTGGTTTGTTACAAGTACTTGGGGTGACCACCTTCAACACAGAGCTAGTCAGGGGGACCAGCAAGGCCCTCAGGAACAGTTAGCTTCTCAGAAGAAGCTATTCTCCAGCAGTTCCGGGTACTTTATCTGCGTTGCAATGGATTACCATGGAGTGGTCCTGATGCAAGGGATGAAGGATGCTGAAGATGCTCTAAGGATGTTGTGGCTGCGATGCGTTCGATGGGTGTCTTCCTGCAGGGATTCTTCAGTCCATGAAAATGGTGAGGGAGTCCTGGTTGTGGGGTGGACTTTCCATGAAGTCCTCTCCGGTCTGGCCGAAGTCCAGTTGTCAGTGGACTACTAGTCTCCCATTGTTGCAGTCACAGGGCAGTCTTTCCTGGGTTGATAACTCGCCTTCCGAGGGTAACAGCAACTCAAACAGCATTCCGTAGATCAGCGAACTCTGGTGCAACACTGTGCGTCGGGTTTTGGTCCTTTGTGTTGCACGGCAGCTGTGGTTACCGGCTTGAAGACTTTGGGCTACCAACTTGCCCCAGCAGGCTTCTTCAGTTGTTGTCTCCCTGTGCTGCAAACAGGAGGCCAGTCTGCAGGCTCTTGGAGTTCTCTTGGCTACACTGGGCTCTGGAGACAGATTCTCCCTGAGCAGGACAAGGCAGGCACATTCCTTTCCTAGGCAACAGGTACAGCAGTTGCAGTCCTGATCTGTGCAGCCCTCCTCTGTGCAGCCACTTTGCTGGTCCCTAGGTGCAGTAGGGCATTCCTTCTTCGGTCCTTCATCCAAGTTGGCCAGAGCGTAAAGGGGGCACCCCTGGCACTCAAACCTCAGAAGGTTTGAGTGCCAGGGGTGCCCCCTTTACGCTCGGAAAGTGCCCTCCAGGCAGGATGTGGTTGGTAGCAATGGGCTACCAATTTCATTCCTACCTGGTGACCACTTCCTATGTTGTGTGGCTTTTGGCTGTCTCAGGGTGCACCATTCTGCCCACTTCAAAGATGGCGAGACCCCTCTCTTGATGTTCAGACCTCACTAGCCCACCCCCAGGGTGTGGCTACCTCAGGGCTACTCGCCCCTGTGGAAACTGGTATGGCAACTGATTTCCTCTCTCTGCCTTTTGTGCCAGCTTGTCTACCTCAACAATGGGGCAGCCCTCCCGCCCTGGTGTTACACATCTGCCTTTCAAAGGCGGCTTCATCTCTGAAGCTTGCCTCTTGGGGTGAACACCCAAGTGGCTTCCTGCAGGAGGGAGGTGACACCTCCCTGGTCTGCAATCCCTTATTGTTCTCCTTCCTGAGAGTCGTTAACATGTCTCTCCAGGAGGGCAGAAAGCCGTTATGTGGAGCAGGCTCCATGTGTACCCGCAAAGACCAGGAGTTTGAAAGGCAACAAAGTGTCAGCTTTGCTAAACCTGCACAGTGCAACAAGTTACATTAATTTCGACTTGAGATACAAGTCGGGCTTAATGTAAGAAGCTGTTTGATACCTTGGTATACCCACTTTGGTCACACTGTTCAGGAGTTAACACAGCTGTGAGGGTCAGCGTGTAACCCTGTACTCGTCAAATGGGCGACCAAGTCTTTGCACAGTAAAAATAGTTCTTCGCTTGTTTTACTGTCAGGACATGTAAAGTACATATCCTGCCTGTGCCATATGTTGCATCCTGCCTTTCGGGCACAGTAGACCTGCCTACTGCACGACTGCTCTACCAGGCCGCAATGGCAGACTGGGGACTTGTTTCATTTGTGCCACCCTGGAGGTCCCCCAAACAGTGCTGCAAGCCCTGGAGTACCCCTCTAACCTACATGTCCTGTGTACCAGGGTACCCTTTGATAGAGACTTATAGGTAAGTTAGCCATTTCAAATTGGGTATAGCCAATTTGAAATGCACTTTAGGATCAGGGCACTGGTGCTGAGGTCTGGTTAGTAGGACTCGGGGCACTCTCAAAAAACCAACAGCATCAGTCAAGACTAGGGGGGGGGGGGTGGTAACCATACAAAAATAACTATTTCCTAACATTTGGTTAGAGGATTTTTTCTTCCACCAGCCTTGCACTCTCTCTCGGGCCAGTATACTCGCACAGTGTGGGACTCTGTTGTGCAAGTACTGCCCAAAGTCTCGAAGGAGTCCCGAGCCATCCTCACCCAAGCTTTTGCCGTTGGCAGGGATGTAGCTAAGTTCACGATACGCTTAAGACTGGATATGCCTGGCTTACTGGGTAGAGCTGTTGCTTCGTTTGTGGCTTTTTACCGCCACGCCTGGCTCAGTTTAACTGGCTTCTTGCTGGATGTCCAAGCATCCCTTATGGACATGCCCTTCGTTGGCACTTGCCTATTTTGCTCAAGGGCTTCAAGGGCAGTAGGCTCACCATCGCCCCACAACAACCTCATTCTGCCTTTCTCTCCTTATGTGCCCATGGGAGGGGCTATCAGCCATGCCATTGCCCCCTTCCCACCACGACCAGCAGGCTACCCTTTGGACTCCTTAGCCCCGTGCACTTTTTCCAAAACTATCTTAAAGGCACTCACCACTATTACACACTGTGCACCCGTCGGTGTCTCGTGATTGGGGTCTGTAATCCCATTTCACTTATATTGTGACATTACATCTTTTACAGCCTTGAGAAAGCCCTGGTCTCATTGACCACCTAGGGCGAAATACGTGTCGGCTGTTGCATTCCCAGAGTACAAAAAACATTACTTCTGGAATAACAAGGATGTAAATAATAAAGAAACCATTTTAAAGACAACACAAGACAACTGTCTCTTTTTTGAAAAGCATCAGAACCCTAAAAAAGGAAACCATCTGCATGATTGAAATTATCCATATCCTCTAAGGAGGAGTACATGCTCAAACCCTCACTGCCCAGTCCTTTTATGGCAGGGCGGGAGCCGTGCAGCTCCCGCCCTGCCATAGCAAACTCTGCTTTGCTTCATTGAAGCGAGAGCAGGAAAACCTGCTCTCGCGTCGATGAAGCAAAGTAGATTGGTGTAAAAAGGGGCGTGGCCTCGGAACACCTCTCTGCAACGCAGCTCTGTGGCGCTTACTGGAGGTACCTGGTGGGCTAGTTGGCCCCAAGGGACCCTCAGGATTCAAGGGGACTTAATCCCTTAACTTACAACACGCCAGGGGGCGCGTTTGCACAGTGGTGCAGGGAGGGGGCGGGGCCTGATATAACAAGTTAGCAATCTTGCTGTGTGGGAATTACTGGAGGTAATAAAAGAGGTAGTTGGCCACCAAGGTTGACGTTGGGGGCTACCTACCCCTCCCGTTACCTCCAGTAAATCCCACACAGTGGGATTGCTAAAAGGTGTTTGGAGGCCACGCTCACCTTTCTCCACCACTCTGAAAACGAGACTGCTATGTTATAGTTAGAAATTAGCATTTAAAAAACCTTAGAAATTCACTGAAAAAACCAAAGGTTTCAGGGACGTTATAGTTAGTTGGACATTTCACTCGTATAAAACCAGAGAAATTCCGCCGTACTAGTGAGTTTAGCTAACTATAACCCCCCCCCCACCTGCAATGCACTGCTGATGACGTCACATATTACATCATTTATGACATGGTCAGTGACATCACTGATGACATCTCAAATGACATCACTGATGACATCTCAAATGACATCACTGATGACATCATCCACGTGAAAATCTAATGCACCTCCTCACACCCTAATATAACCTTTGATACACCCACTGTAAAATACAGACTACCATTTTCGAAACCATCGACACACCAATACCAGTTACTACATACGCACTCACTGATTCCTAGGTCTACGCGCACATCCACTCATTCACCCATACAATCACTCATACATGCAGTCACTAATCAATACAACACTATCATATGCACTCATACACCTATAGAGACACTCACCCACCACCACTCATTCAGAGTTACTCACACACCTAGTCAGTCATGCAAAGAATCAATCACACTTCCATTTACTCACGTATACAGTTATACACACACCAGATCACTTATTCATACAGAAACAAACGCATACTTACTCTTATACAATCACTGAGACAAGTACACACTCATCCATACAGCCACTCACAATCACTGACTCTCACGTATAGTCATTTATATATTCCAACTCTCAAATACACTGCCTTTTACATATGTAGTTACTTGGACATGTACCACTGAGACATCCATTCACTCACCAACACACCCATACACACACTCACCCACCCATACAGCTGTTTCCACATGCACTCTTGAACCCATACACCCAGTAAATCAATCAGTCAAACATCTATGCACAGTCACACACCTCCCACCCACACACACACACACACACACTCTCAGGCACCCATACAAATGCTCAGGCAACCAATCGATAACCCATATAGACACTCATGTAGCTACTGACTAGCCCATGCAGCAGCTTATAAAACAACAG
The DNA here is from genome assembly GCA_963921515.1 of Calotriton arnoldi. Classification (NCBI taxonomy): domain Eukaryota; kingdom Metazoa; phylum Chordata; class Amphibia; order Caudata; family Salamandridae; genus Calotriton; species Calotriton arnoldi. The sequence goes on from CAWUFW010011793.1 coordinate 484,181, forward strand.
ACAGACTGATAGACATTCACACACTTTAGTCACTAACCCATGCATTCAGTAAGACACATTTAATCACTCACTTAAACAGTCAGTCACGCACCTACTAAATCCTCCGTCCAGACACTTATACACCCACTCATTCTTCAATACACCGTGCCATATATATAACACATATTTAGACTTTAAACAAACACACAGTCACTGGATGATGTCATCAGTGATGTCATTTGAGATGTCATCAGTGATGTCACTGACCATGTCATGAATGATGTAATATGTGACGTCATCAGCAGTGCATTGCGGGGGGGCGAGTTATAGTTAGCTGAACTAACTATAACGGCGGAATTTCTCTGGTTTTGTACGAGTAAAATGTCCAACTAACTATAACGTCCCTGAAACCTTTGGTTTTTTTCAGTGAATATATATATGTATATATATATGTTTGTGTATATGTATGTATATATATGTATATATCCTTTGGCACTGGTTCACGATCACTGAACCATTAAGGCGCTTCTCCCTCGGTGCGTGACCCTTGGCTGAACCACGCCACTTTACATTCTCCAGATCCCTCAAAATGAAGGAAATAGGGTCGCACTCCCAGATTGGGTGTTTAACAATACTTTATTTTCATTCCATCAGGTATTCAAAAGCCATACCGACGCGTTTCGTTCTATTCTGAGAACTTGATCACGGTTTGCATGACGACAGTCACATGGGCCAATAAAAAACATTTAGAACATCACATGATGCATTATTCTGCCTATTTTTCTGTTCCCTGTCTTGCATTATGGGAGTTGTAATGTAAAAATTCGTTTTAGACGTGATT